>OAMR01000452.1:345873-384705 GCA_900205405.1 Echinochloa crus-galli | reverse complement strand
TGACCAGCTTAAGAATAAGGCCGCAAATGACCTATTGATTTTTTTTTCTTCAAAGGGTTTATGCTCAACTAACCCAATAGTACCTGAGATTCTGCAGCAGATTAGATTATGACATTCTGGCAGATCCTGATAGTGATGTGCATGTAACTTTTGCAGTGATAATAGTGTCCATGAGATCAGATTACAAATATGCTTAGGTGCAAATATGCTGGTACAATTAGATTATAAAAATATTTCCTTGGGTTACTGCCTTTAGTTGCTAGAAACAGAGGAAGAGCCAAAGTTGAGAAAAAGCTATTGTACCTCATTTAGTGGTGGGGCAGAGATGCCTATAGTTGATCTGAGAGAGCTGTAGAGTCTGTACTACTGTACACATGAATCATTTGTACTTGTTGCCAGACACTGAGTATTACCTTTTACTAGAAAGAAAAAAAACTCAACCTCGTAGAGACGTCCCTTTGATTTTGTTTTAAAAATGTTGGTTCCAAGATTCAAACCGGAGCTCCAATCATGGTTTCATCAACCCCCAGAATTCAACCCTCTATTTACTAGAAAGTGGCAAAAAAAGGAAATTAAGATATTTATTCTCAAGCTGAATTTACAGCACCTACAAATTGATCTCACAAGAAATAGCAGCACCTGAACTAAGAAAAATAGCAAGCGGTGGTTGCCAACCAGATACTTTTGCGCTAAAAGAATACTAATGGCACGCAATATTTCAAGGAAAATATATAAATAAAAACGTAGAAAACTGGATAATATATGAAACAGATCCATACTTGCCAAAAACTGGGGTGGCTCAGATTAATTTTACAAATTACAACAAGGAAGCTTAACTAGAGAACATCTGTACATTCACTTCTCTTTTCAACCTTATTACAATACATACAAGATCTTTTGGAATAAAATCATAAGACAACATGTATACCACTTATCCATCTATAAACCATCATAAACATGTATAAATAACTTTGACCTAGCTCGTATTACATTTGCATGCTTCGACTTAATAACATGTACAAACTAGAAAGGATGGTGCTGTATCAGCTATCCTGTGTATCTATGGGGAAAAAGAAACTGCAAACTGATACCATTGAATTATCAAACTTTAAGAACCTTTGATGCCATATGACTGTACGAATTGCAGGCATCTGATATTTGCCAAAAGATCATCATCCAAACAACATTGAACGGCAGGGTTCTGAACGAAGTCAAAATGGATGTTACTATTGTTCGCTCTTGAATTGTAAGAGCCCAATTGGCATCTGGTTAGTGTTGCTGTAGTCTGCTCTTGAAAGTGAAGCTTGATTAGATATGCTGTTCTGCCCTTTCTGTTGTGACATTCCTGCATTCTGGTTGCCGCCCCTACCAACCGGTGGTTCGTGGTTATGTTTTCCCTCGTAGGTTGTTATGACAGCCTTAGGGTCTGAGGATGCTCTTTCAATGTGCTTCCTAACATTGCATCCAGCAAATGTGCACTTGTAGTAACTCCTACAGGTAGAGAGGTATATCATGTAGGTAAACAAGTGAATGGTGAAATATTTTTTTAGAAGAAAGGGAATAGTGAAATAAATAAGCTACAAAAAGCACATGCCCTGCTTTTCTTGTAAAGCATTTAACCTAAATTAAGTACCAAGTTTGATCGCGACTGATGAATCAGCAAATCAACCATAATATTCCATTAGGTCAAACAGAAAGTGCAAAATCAAGCAATATTTTTTATTATCTAAAATAATAATATAGAGAAATATGCATTCTGTAAGAATTATATCTGCAGTGTCAAGGGGATAATTTTTCTTCAATTGACTGCAACTGCCCTTTATTTTTCTTCAATGTCAACTAGCCTACCCTTTATTTCAAAATCCCACAAAATTCTAGGCTAGTGTTCTAGCTACTCCATTTTTCTTCAATGTCAATTAGCCTACTCTTTTTCTGTTTTTTTTTTGCCCTTTTGGGTTTCACCTCTAGCCTACCCCAACTAGCTTGGGACAAAAGGCTATGTTGTTGTTGTTGTGAATTAGCCTACCCTTTATTTCAAACTCCCACAAAATTCTAGCAGTTAACAGTGAATTCTTATTAGCCTAGCAATGAAATCATAAATGCAATTACATCAGGACACCAATATCATGGTTCAGACAAACGAGAAAGTTCATGCGTGAATGTTTAACTGACAGTGAGGTTTCACTTTGAGTGTTTACTGTGTACTGTGTAGACACTGAATGTTTAAAGAGAATGATAATGCTTCAGAATAGCATGGAGGAGTAGACGCCCATCAGGATCATCGCAAACACCATAATTCAGATATATTAAAGCATTCAAACTGCCACCATCTAATTAGAAGCAATTTTTCAATGAGGATATACTGATACTACCCTAATCTCATATGAATAGGATAATCTTCTCTAATATTTATGATTTCTTTTTTTTTCTCGAACACGCAGGAGAGCTGCGCATCATTGTATTAATAGAAGAAGAAGAGTCATACAGAGACTCAGACACCCACACTAACTCACACACCCTCCTAGGGATCACTCACACACACTCACGCACACACCAGAACACCAGATCACCTGGACAGGTGAAACGGGTCATGACCAGCTTAAGAATAAGGCCGCTAACCCACCCCAGTTAGCGCTGCAAGTTTTTTAGCCCCTGCCAGAGACCAAAGACCAGCCTCCTCTCTAGCTATATTCAAGGCAGCACCAACATTAGGGCTGGCCCCATTAAAGACGCAGTCATTGCGATGTCGCCAAATAGTCCAAGCTCCAAGGATAATTAGAGAGTTCAAGCCTTGTCGTAGATCCTCACTGCTTACTCTCTCTTGTACCCTCTTCCACCAGCTATCAAAGGAGGGTTCTTGTGGCTGTGGGACAAGGGCAGCCAGACCAAAGGGTTGAAACAGCCGGAACCAAAATTCCCTAGTGAACACACATGACCCCAAAAGATGCTGGATGCTTTCATCTTCCTGTACACATAGTGGACATTGAGCGGGATGGGGAAGGCCTCGCCGAGCGAGGCAATCTGCAGTCCAACATCTGTTATGGGCAACCAACCACATGAAGAAACGGCATTTCGGGGGGGCCCAGGACTTCCAAATTCGCTGATACAGCTCAAAGGAAATCGATCCATGGAAGAGAACCTCATATGCTGACCGCACTGTGTATGATCCCGAGGGAGATAACCACCAGATATGCTTGTCAGGCATCCCTTGCTGCAGCACCACATTGCTTATTATGTCCCATATAACTAGATATTCCATCAAGGCGTCTACTGAAATATTTCCCTGAATGTCCTCTAGCCACTGATCATTTGTCAAGGCTTCTTGGACAGTTCGCTTGTTAGATTTATGATTTCTTTTCTACCAGCAATCAACAGAACAGTGATATGGACAAGCCAGACAATCTGAGGGGTATTTTTTTTATTGTTTTTGAGGTAATAGCTATCTGAGACTAAATTATGTAAACAGATGAGATGAGTCTATTGACTATTGCTGAAACCGACAGAGTATGGGTTGAAACATTCAACAAAAGCTGAGGCTACAGTTATTGCTTAACTAGGGTCTTATTTGCATTTTGTGATGGTTGCCTACCATAAGCACATAATATTGATCCAGCATCACGCTACGTTGATTAAGTATTTAAGTAAACATGCATGTATAGTGGCTACACTCATGTACTGCACCAAAAATACGTTGAAATTATCTGCTTTGAGGTGAATACCCATAAATAAAATGAAAAGGAATGTTGCCAAGGAAAATGAGGTATGTTATGGGTTAGGCCCTTTGGGCCAGTTTGGCCTGTTTGCAGGCCCGCTACAGTAACTCGCGAACTGTAGCAAGGCTAGTTAGGGTTAGTTAGGGATAATAGTACTGGATTGGAATTCTATTGCTTAGGATCAAGTAGGTCTCTCTATTTAAAGTGAGGAGTTGTATCAATCAAGGACAAGCAAAAGATTACAATCTGAATCTCATCTCCAATCCTCTTGTACTCATCTCCAAGTCTCTTGTACTCATCCCCCTTCTCCAACGTCGCCTCCTCGGCGATCTGTATCGCCACCACGGGCAGGAAACAGGCAGCAGAGCGGCCGGTCACCTCCCACGACTAGGCCCTACGTTCCCTACCGCAGGGCCATAACAGGTAGGATCCTTTTGAATGAGCTGTTGTGATATGCTGATACCATGTAGCCATATACCTATCCTATCCAACTTGACCAAGACAGTGTGCTTCATCAATAACACAAACTGGGGCATAGCAATAACATTACATTGTCATGGTATAATTGTGTACTTTGTTGTAATGATGCATGAATTAGTGAATATTATTATCTGTATAATAATGAATACCCTCTAAAGGGCCCTGCTAATGCTATTTCTAACAAATTTTCTAAAATGTTTGTTATAGGATTCTTAGAAGATTATAGGAGACATGAAAATAAAACCAAAAGATATGACATGCAATTGCTTAATTGAAAGATAGTATCATGAAGTAGTGAAAGTAGATGGCATGAGTTCAATAATATGCATTTCCCCACAAGTATACTACAATATCAACACAAAAACAGGAAAATGTCAATGTTGCTTACACCCTGCATACCATATAGGCATTCCAAGAAAACGAATGAAAGAGAAACAGATATGAAAACGATACAAACCACGGTGCCGAGGTAAAAAGAAATTACCTTGGATGAGGGTTTCCTTTGACTACCTTTTGCCCATACTTACGCCATCTATAACCATCATCCAAAAGATCAACTTCACTGGTTGTTTGAACAATAATCTTAGGCTCCGACAAGGTCCTTTGCGAAGAAATTTGTATATTTCTGAACAATGGAAGAATAAATCTTATGAAACAACAATCTAATAGGACAGTGGAGTTGTATTGAGAGCTAAAAATACCTTCTTTTGCTCTCATTATCAGCGTCGTCCGCTTCATGTGGCCTTGATTCACCATCATCCATATCATCTCCATCACTTAAACCAGATACTTGTTCAGACATCCCATATATAGCGTCCTGATCTCTCTTGGCTCCTGACAGTCCAGATGTGGTATCATTAGATTGTTCATTTTGATCGGCTGCCGAGGAGTTGCCATCTTTTCCCCGCTTATTTGGTGGACGTTGATGATTATGTTTGCCTTTGTATATGATCTCAGATATTTGTCCATCTTCTGCATGCTCTACCTTTTTCTTGACTGGACAATTGGTATGAGTACATTTGTAATAGCTCCTCGGGCAATCACTGCCCTTCACCACCTTCTGACCATACTTCCGCCAGTTATAGCCATCATCAGCAGGCTTATCAACAGGAGCATTGACTTGATTCCTCTGAGATGCCTCAGCGGATTGAAAAGATGCATTGTCATTGTTTGCTGTTACCATTGCCATATCTGACATTCCGGTCATATTGGCGGTAGAATTCATATGTTGTAGAGCTCCAGATGATGCTGCAGCGGCTGAAAAAGATGGTTGCTCTGTGTGGTCAAACATTCTGAGTGGAGAATGGCTTGCTTGTGCAGTAACTTGAGCAAGAGCCTGCTGGTGTGACATTCCAAACCCCCCCTGTAAAAATACAGAATAGGTTGTCATCAGAAAATTATCAATTCTTTCTTCAGGACTAAGCTGATGCTCTAGAAATAGATACCACTTGAGAAGGAAAATACTGGATCAAATTTATGAAATTTTGATTGCTCTAACCATCAAATTGTCAATTATGTATCTCCTTGATACTGGTTTCATTAGTTCAGATTTTACATTAACAAAAGCTGTCAAAGTACAAGTTTAACGTTCACATTGCTCTACTGCTCCACCCACTACACATTGTGAATATTGAATAATGAATACAAACTATTAACTGATTTGATAGCTTATTCTATCAGGAGCAAATTGGAGGCCAGTATAACAACCTCAAACTGAGCCACATGTTTCCAAAAGAATGCAATCAATAGATCAAGATTCTCAGAAGCAAGAAACAGATATATTATTTCTACTGGAAAGTTGTCCCATCAGTCTCAACACAGCGTGCCAATTTGCAACCGATCACGCTGCAGTAGTACAATTATTCAGTTCACTTGCCATATCCAAAAGATCAAGAAGCATCGACTGTCTGTCTTAGTAGGCCGATATTATTCACTTCACCACAGGGCCACACACAAATATAGTAAGACAGCTTTATGCGTTTTGGGGCAAACCTATAGGGCCAATCAGTACCCTAGATGTGTCCATCTTGCTAAAAGCATGATGAAACTGTAAAAGCATTGCCTTTCAGAAGTTCCAGATTCCAGATTTGTAGTCCTCTACAAGCTTTTAAAACACAAAGGATGACTATGTGATTCCTTCAGATTACTCAGCGTCACCCAAAAGAAAAATGAGGATGCTTATCTAATTGATAGCACCTATCCAGATTATAAAGTAGAAATGGAGCATGTTTTAATAACAATCCATGAACTACTGCACTAGGTAACCTGATAAACTCTTGTATTTGACACAAACACAACTGTAGTGCTAACTCTTAAGAAAATAAGTGACAAGACATGTTTTTTTTCACTAATGATGCATCCAATTTTACCAAAGAGCACAAACAAAATTGAATTCACCGAAGCTAATTCGGCTCGCCAATAACCAAGAACCCCAAACAAGATCCAAAAGGCCAATCTTTGACGGAAGAAGTTTAGAGCTATGGTCACACGACATACCATGGCCGGCGAGAAGAGCAGCCCCGGGGAGTCGAGCAGGCCGGAGGGGCTGAGGCCGGGCGGCACCGTGAACACGGACGCGCCCGATGACGCCGAGGCCGGCGGCGCCACCGACAGCGCCGGCCCGGCCCTCGCGACCCCGCCGCCTCGCCCCCTCTCATGCTGCTGCTGCTGCTGCTGTTGCGGAGGCAGGGAGCCGGTGAGGAGCTGCGTGAAGCTCGCGGCCCCGGCCGCCCCGGAGGATGCCCCCCCGCCGGCGTCGGCGTCGGAGGGGAAGAGCGCGGAGGCGAGCGTGAGCGGGCCCGGGCTGGCGTCGCCGGCGCCCGTGAAGAGAGACTCCGCCGCCGAGCGCGGCGGCAGCGCCAGGCGCGGGCGCGGCGGCGGCGGCGGGCGCGCGGACATGGTCGCCGGAAGCAAAGAAGAGAGAGAAAGAGAAGAGACCAAGTCTAGAGAGAGAGAGAGGGGGAGAGGGAGAGGGAGAAGGGATTCTCTCCTCTGCTTCTTCTTGGTTTCCGGCGTTGACTTTGGTTTTGTGAGCAGGGTCTGACTTTGGCCCTCTTCCTCGACCTCCCGTTTGGCTTCTTTGAGAAGAGAAATGGAAGAAAGAAAATGGCTTTGGAGAGGAGGGGGAGGGAAACCAAGCTTTTCTTTTGCGTTTGCCAAATTAATTTCTCGCCATCTACAAGATGGGGGAGGAACAGATAGATATTATATATCCCAGTTGAGCTGTAACCGGAGCACAAAAAATCTATGAGATTTTCGATGAAATATCTCGTGCTCCATATTTGGATTGATTCGAATTGAATAAATACTAGTGCTACACATTACTTTAATGTGTAGTATGCGATAATTGTTTTTTTTTATATGTCCATTTGGCGCACTTTTGTATTGTAGTAGAGCGCGTAGTCGATAAAACAAAACGATGGGGAGAACGAAATGTCACATCGCTTACAATTTTTCTACTAACAAAGATATCTACGGACATCCAAATGGGAGAACTAGACAGTTCCACTTCGTCTATCTTGGCCTCTTTTCTAAAGTTCCAAACGTGTCGTTTGGAAGGAGGTCTTGTTGCACAGGGCCAAAACGTTCTATTTTAAATATTGTCAAATGAGCGTGTATTGCATCAACAAACCATGTAAGCATACGACAAACTCTTAACTACTTCAGGACTTTCACATCCCAAGTTTTGTGGAAGGATCAAAGTCTCAGTTTGCCTGAATTTCGAAAAGTTATCTCAAATGCTTCTTAAATCTAGAAATTAGTCTTATTCTTTTCTATAAAAAAAACTTTCTAACACCATAAATAAATCATGCAAGAGCAAAAAAAAAGCTTTCTAGCACCATAAATAAATCATGCAAGACCATGTATCAATTTGGCACCATCAACTGATGAAGTCGGCTCGGGACTACTTGTATCATTCCTGTCCAGGAAAATCAGATCGAAATATCTTTGCTCATTTCATTTTCCTGACGGCGGTTGAGACGAGGGCTGCCGGCCGTCGGCTAGCCGTCGGAGAGCCCCCACCGCATTGCATGGGCCCGCATGCAAGAAATTCCAGCCCACCCCCTGCTTGCCTCACGGATTAAATGCAGTACTTTGCAGCTTCAATAATTGGGATGATGATGGTTCTCCGTATCCTATTCGTGCTAGGATTATACAAATCATTTTTTTAAAAAGGAACTATAATCTAAAATCAGCATTTCTAAGGCCAGCCTCAGCGAGAGTTACATGGACAATAAATTAACTGTCATGTCAGTATTTTTTATGATGTGACACTGTATTAATGAAGAGAGAGGTGAAATGAGTTTACGGTTACCTAGATAGCTTATGTCTTGCATGTGACCTAGGAAACAACAATTGATGAAATTATGCATTGAGAGAGAGATGTTTCATCCTAGTTTCAAACACTTTTAGATGATGTGTCACTTTAAGTAATTATGTCCATGAAACTTTCATTGAGACTGCCTAAAGATCATGGCTAAACTTCGATAATCCCGGGAAGTAGAACATCATTAATTCAAGCCGAACTGTCCATCTCCACTCTATCTACACAAACTCCTAAACTATTGTGCCAACCAAACTACCAAACACTACCAAAGTATCTTGTCCTACCAACCAAGTTCCCGGCACTACTGAAATGAATACACCCTTGCTTCAAATGAAACAAAGCCAATAATAATGGGGTGATAATGGACATATGCATCCTCTGTTTTTAAATATATAACATTTAGTGAAAATTAAAATAGTCTACTTTTAACTAATTAGTTTACTATAATCCGTGCTTTTCATAAAAAGTTAGTTTGGTATAATTCGCATCCAAAACAGTGCGAATAAATCATGTGTACCCACCACTACCTACATATCTATGCTTAAAATCAAACTGTAACAAAGTTCAGATACAACACGTATCCACAAGATGGTTGCATCATCCTCGTTTTTTTCCAAGAGGATGCATCACCAAATAATCACAAAGTTGGAAGCATTCTTACATCTCATTATTTTAGCATGCACAAGGTGACGAGCGTGCCCGTAACTTTCTCCCAAACTAGTGATTGACGCGCGCTGGCGCGCGGCCTATAAGAATTTGATATTATGCTGAATCTATGGCACAAGAATATTGCATTATGAGCTTGTTCATTAGACTACAGACAGTGGCGGACCTAGAACTTGTTTAGAGCCCGGGCAATTCTCCATATACTCAAGCATTTAGGTAGAAAAATATCATGTTCATCTTATGTAAGAAAGTAAGAAAGGTCGAGTTTTTTATGTAAGAAAGAAAGGTCCTTTTGTTTTCCGTCGAGGAGCCTGGGCAGCTGCCCAGGCTTGCCGGGCGGTGGATCCGCCACTGGCTACAGACATGACATCGCAAAAGTTCATATAAAGGTAGATATCAATCGTGAAAGTTACTTAAGAAGATGGCTCTTAGGCATGTATAATTTACAACACATTCAATTCAACATCATTTAGTTTGAATACAACTGGATTATTCAAAATACAAAAATATGACAGTTCGATAAACAGAGATGGACATGCGATGCCTAGGTTTATTATTGCAATAGAAGTGCCGATCATGTCGACAAGATGCACGTCTGTTAGCTTGCAATACAAGCGCTGAAAGGAATTAGTTGTCAGATAATTTGTTCCTAGATGTCTAAAAAGCTTGATTACTAAGATTGTTAGTGCGAAAATTCTTATATAGTGGGGGTGAAGATACTGTATTTCTGTTCTTGATCCATGCCCCTGTATTTCCATTGCTTGGCTCACGGTTAGAATACACAAATGTATGCATTTATATAAGAATTACAGTAGGTAACCATGAAAGTATGTAGTTTAGTAAAATGGAGCATGCTGAAATAACAGTTTTGATCATTGACACAATAGTACACACTCTAGTGTCTTCGTAGAATCCACAGCCACAGGTTTGTATGTTACAGTAAGGCATTAGAAGGGGAGGGAGAGTGCCTTCAATGTTCACTGTTACTTTAGTGTTCCATGGAATTAGTTGACATTGATATTCATTGGTCCATGGTGAGAGCTTAAGTTTGAAGTTTGACCCTTATATGGTTTCACGGGAAAGAACAACATCCCATTAGTTTGTTGTGGACAATTGAAGATAACATCTGGTGGAAAGCAGAAATGTTGATTGGCTGAGCTGAAGGATCACATTTGTTTTGAACAGCAAGATAGATATCCTTAGTAGGGGTTTGGATGAAGATGAACCAATTGGGCTTGCTACAAGGGAATTGCAAAGTTTTTCTTCCCTTTTCTTCATTGTTTACGTCATTTTAACAAAGTAGATTTGTTGATTGAGCTACTGAACCAAAAACAAGAGTAGAAAAGAATGGGTAGCTTAAGCTCTTACCATGATGTGTAGTCTAGGTGTGAGAAGTTGTGTATACAAAGATCTGCCAATGTTAAGTTCAAGAAGTTTAGCAAAAATAGTTCATAGATTGGGAAGTAAATATAAATGTGCTATAAGATATTAACTATGTGTTGGATTCTTCTCAAGATGCCGATTATAATGGGAATCGTTATTTTTTAGTGCAGTTTATCTGCTTTCCTAGATCACTGTTGTTTTACTATGGGCCTAACCACGTGTTTAGTACAAAAGATGGTTTGATGAAAACATTGTACATGAACAAAGGTGTAATCATTCCTCGGTGTTCTTGTGTTGTTGCATACAGAAGACATGAGCAATCTAAGTACAATACAATTTAAGAATTGTAAAATAAAATTCAGTAAAGTTGAAAAATTCAATGTGTACTTGTGTTAATTATGGAGGTAAACCAAAAAGCAGATGTATTCATTTAATCATTGCATAGAAGGAAAAAAACCGGCATGGACTTACCAAGTAACTATGGAAAAGTGATGTATGACAGGGCTGACTGAAAGGTGTTGCCTTCTGTGATTCTGTGAGCACAAAAATGGCAAGTAGAGCAGTGTAAAGAAGCAAAAAATGACATTTGTTATTTTTCCGGATTCTGTATGCATAAACTCACCAGATGTCACGGGACAATGGAATACGGCAGTACACTCAAAGATCTTGCATTGATTGACACTGAAAAGCATAGCAATACAGAATAACGAAGTGTAAGATCTGTTATCTCTGTGTTCCATGATTGAAAGGCAACCGCGTACATCCCTTTATTAGTGATGCTTTGCTTTTAATCTTGCACAATCATGTAATAAACTGTTATTACATTAGTTTGCTCATATCTTGAAAGAATATAGTTTGCCACCTGGTCCTTCCATCACATCAAAAAACAAATCACTACATCGGTTACACCAACCCTAGATTTTCCCATTGATTGAGTAGAAACCAAAAGGGCTCTAAAGTCCCCACATTATCCACTTTCTTATGAGATTGAAAAACAAAATCTTCTCTTCTCTTGCAGGAACATAGTTTCTGTTGACACATATTATCAAATCTAATGGGCGCTTCTCCAACGATGTCCATATACACAATTTACAATGCCTGAAAATTATTATGGTTGACAGGAGGTATACTAGCATCACGCCGTTCATGTAATGCTCATGTTTTGCTGTTACTTTACTTAATTACAATCTTCTGTTAGTTGTTTATTATCTATATACAGAAGTAAATTTAGTTATTCGTTCATCTCACGCTAATACTTGCTCACTTGCTGTGACTGACATGAACTGAAAACTTTTTTCCTCTGTCTAAAATAATGCTACCTACTTGGTTCTGGCTCGTCCCAACAGGAATGTCTCCTGAGAGGTTTGCCACTCTGTTCTTTTGTTTCTTAGTTCTCACCTCTTACGAATAGAATAATATTTTTTTGATAGCACTGAGTAGTGGAAGAGAATGCTTGATGACAATGATGTCACTGTAGCTCATAAGGATAACTGTATTATTATCAAATTGTTTTTTTTATTTGTGGCTATAAATGAGATTTGTCTGAGTTGATTGAGAATTCTGGATAAACATGGAATGAATAAAATGGCCGTTTAGCTCTAGGCTTATATAAAGTCTTTTCTTTCTGGTTAGATGACATGAATGCTCGAACAATGGTATGTGGTCTATCAAGGGCATCTATTTGGGAGATATATATATCTCCCAAATATATATGTTACAAATGCTTTGCACCCTCTAGACAACACAATTGTTCTGCCTATGCTGATAAATAAACCTCCTGTGTGAATCATAAACATTGTAATGCCCGTTGTTGTTCTTTTTCAAAAAAAATCGATGTCGTGTGCTTTTGGTACTTAATGACATATCTTGATATTTATTGATCATCTTTTCGCAGGTTTAAAAAAACTTGGAACTCTTTGTTACTAACTGATAACCTATAACCGCAGATATTAAGCTGAACTGATATCTGATCAAA
The DNA here is from genome assembly GCA_900205405.1 of Echinochloa crus-galli. Taxonomy (NCBI): domain Eukaryota; kingdom Viridiplantae; phylum Streptophyta; class Magnoliopsida; order Poales; family Poaceae; genus Echinochloa; species Echinochloa crus-galli. Next base: position 372,161 of record OAMR01000452.1, on the reverse strand, counting down.
GGAAGAGATAAAAGAGGGTCTGGCCAACCGACCGCATCCACAAGTGCCGCGGTTCAAGACCGAGGCCGTGCGAGGGTTCAGCCATGGCGAGCGCGGATCTGCTGCGGAGGGAGGAGTTCTACTCTTCCCTGTTCAATTCCGCTAAAGGTAGCACCTTTGGTTCGAAACTCTTAAAGATGGCGATGCAATTCGTTGCCATCAGTTTAAGTGTTATGTGCTAATTTATCATGCTTCCTTTTTTTACTCATTGCAATAAATTTAAGTGTCCTTTGCTAACATATTGTAAGAGTACCTGTGTTCAGAAAAGAAACTCAAGCCTCTGTCTCCAAATTGTTTTTTCCTTGTCAAAGTGTGCTAATTTTAGTTCGTTCTACAGACATGCTTCACCCTGCTGCTTCTACAGTCGATACATTATAGTGAGTTACGGTGAGTGGTTAAACATCTTCTTTTAGACTTCCTACAATATACGCCATACATTTATTTGTAGATGAAATGCAGGTTCCACAGTTAACACATGCTTGGTGTCCCTCTGATCCTAGCACAGCTGCCTTTACAGGCACCTGTCCTCGAACAGCTTGCAAATTGTGGAAGGCGGGAGTCATAATGTGATAGATTAAATAATGTGATAGATTAGATTTCCTAGCTACCAAAACATGGAAAAGAACTGAAAGAGAAACAGAGTGTCTTCGTTCACCAAGAAAGGTGTCAGGAAAAAAGCCAAATAAACATTAACATGAGAAAAAAATAGATCGAATTACCTTGCCGGAGTGCCCAGCTGCCTCATCCAACTTTTGCGGCTTGCCTGCCTCTGATGCGCGCCGCACTGTTTTTTGGACAACAGTGTTGGGCTAATCTACAGAGAAAAGAGGAAAGCCATCGATTGGATCTGAGCAGAAAAAAACTGGGGGAAGAACGAAATTAGAAGATGGATTTGATGCGCAGCAGATAGGGTTGGGGTGAGCAGCATTGTATCTCTATGTCGAGCTGATCTATGAAGCAGAAAGCAGAGTGGATAGCCTCACCTGTGAGATCGGTTCGCCGTCACCGGACGCCAACTGCTGCGGCTGCCAGTCATCCGTGCCGCCGTGCCCGTCGCCCGCGTAGCACTGCCTGAAAGGGATGCGATTAGGAGCCTGCCGGCCACATGGACAAGGAACCGGTGGGAAGGCGCCGGGTGAAACGGGAGAAGACACGAAGCTTCGAGACTCAGATTTTTTTTGACGGACCAATCGGACCCTAAAATGCCCCACCGCGCAGTCAGCAGCCGGCGCTGACGCCGCCCCGCCACCCCGCCGCCCGGAGCCCGCCCCACAGCGCAGCAGCCGCCGCCGCCGACGCCGCCCTGCCGCGCCTCCGGCCTAGCTCCGCCGCCACGGGAAGCCGCCTGCGGCCACTGTCCGCCGCCGCCGCCTGCCCAACGCCCGCGTGCCGCACGTGCGCCCGTCGCCGCTCCGACGCACTCGCCCATCCACCACCGCCCGCCGCCGTGGGGAGCTGCGCGCACGCGCTACCCACGCACCGGACCATCCGCAAGCAGGTCAGCGAGGGGGAAGCGGAGGGGGAGCGGGCGCGGTTGGCGAGGGGGAGCGGGCAAGGAGAGCGAGCGCGTCGGCGAGGAAGGAGACGGTGCGGCAACTCCGTCCGGGGGCGGAGAGGGCGGCGCAGGCGGGCAGAGGCGACACGCAGCAGGCTGCGCTGACCCCAGGCGAGCGCGCGCAGGGCAGCGCGCCGGAGGAGGCAGCACAGTGAACGGAGAGGAGGAGAGGGAAGAGCGCTGTTGCGCTGGGTCGGCAGAGGGGGCGGCGCGGGTGGCCGCCGGCAGTGGGGAGCGGCGCAGAGGAGAGGAAGAGGGAGGGGCGGCTACGGAGGGAGCGGCGCGGGTGCCCACCGGCGGAGGGGAGGGGCGTGGAGAAGAAGGAGAGGGAGAAGGTGAGGCGAAGCAGCGCGAGGGGTCCCGAAGGTTCCAACGAGAACACGTGAACCTACACAGAACAAGGAAGAACGGTAAAATCGAACCGTCAAAATCAAATCGTGCGGTTTAACTTTTTTTTACTGTCGTGGACGGTCTAGGAGGCCGCCGGACCCGCCCACTTTAAAAAGGGTTATATATATATATATTATATATTATATATATATATATTATATATATATATTATATATATATATAAACCACACGGCTGAAGAGAGATACGGACCTGACAAAGACGGGTTTGGATTTGCACACGCAAACGTGTAAAAAGGGCATGTTGCTGATCCTTGGAAAAAATTAAAGGCTGTGTTGTCAAATCAGAAGAGCTGGATCGCACAGAAAGGTGAATAATGGAGATCAAAAGGGGCTGCAGAAATGTGACAAACATGGTATCGTTCACTTTTCCACTTTGTAGTGAGTTGATACCGGCACGTGCAATCATCAACTTTCTTAGGTGCAGCTAATCTGTCAAGAGAAAAATGAAAAGGGAGGTTTATTTGTGAATGGAGAGGATGTAGCAATCTCGGCGTTTTCAGGCACTTTCGTTCGTAGCAAGAATTATGGGGCAAATAATGCTTATTTATTTAGATATTTTATTATAGGAGGACGACGTTTAGAGAAGAAAAGGGTTTTGAAAGATGGGTGAACTGAATTTTCTTAAACACGTGCTTAAGTTTTCATCAAAAAATGATGAGTACATTATATTAATTGTCTATTATCCAACCTACTGCTTTGTAAATGAGTACAACAATCAAATTTATTGTAAAATTACTCACTCAGTCTAGGAGAGTTTTTTATGCAAAACATATAAAACTGTGAATATGACCAATCCGAACAATTCTTGTTCAACCAATATTCAAAGTTGAAGGTCTACATTTACAAATGGGTGCATTTCATGAGACTCGGAAAATACTGAGCTTAAGCTTCCATCAGAAAATACTGAGGAGTACATTATAATTGCTCGTTATCAGGCAGTGCTAAGCAACAACCAAATTCACCAGACACCACCGCCTGAAAGCGACCCAGAAATTACTGATACTGTAATTTCGCGAAACTCTTACGCCAGTGGAAAAATCGCATATATCTACAAAAGCGACCTCGGCATTGACAGTTAATTGCGGGCTGCAGATGAGATGCCGTACAAGAATACTCTGACAGCAACAGTAATGCAACTCGGTGATAATACTGACACGACATCCCAATTTCATAGACACCGCAAAACAATGGCAAAAATGGCATGAGAGGATGCGAGTCTTATGACTGCTACCCAACTGTAAACATCAGACTTTTACTTTCACTCCCTCACATGCATTTAAGGGATTTCATCTATGTAAAGTATATATTTTCCACGAGAATTCGTGTGTTTCGATCTTTCGTATGAGAATAATGTGTTACCCAAAAATAATTTGAAAACTTTTAACATATTTTTCTAATATAATTCATGATGTCATGTGTCATCCTATAAGAAATCTCATTGGGATAACAGATCGGACCAATTGAAGGGGATTAATTGTTGGAGGTAATAAAATTGAATTATTCCTCCTTGCATAAGTTTACATAAATTAACCTTAATGTGTCATATAATGAACCTACAAGCTTCAATGTATAAATTTGTGCAAAAATTCATTTCCACAATATAATCAGCTAGTGTAAAACCTAGCCAAATTTACCACCAGAAAAAACGACACCAGCAATTACATAAACTTAATACTTTTAGAATAAAAAGTCTAAATTCCCTCAAGTATGGATAACCAAGCTAGCGAGTAATGCAAAACTTCGAAAGCGGCCCTACATAATTAAGATAAATAGTTAACAGCGCGGTACTTACGAGGTGCCGTACAAGAATACAATTCGTCCACTCTTAACAGGGGCAGACACAGAACACTTCTTATTTTTTTTTCAAAAAAAAAGAGGCACAGAACAATTCCATATCACTACAGCATACCTACGCCAATGCAAGGGCAAAAATGGCACAAAAAGATGCTACTTGTGCCCAACTGACAACATCACAGTTTACTTTCTTTTCTTCCTCTGCAGGCTGTATGTTGCGTAGCTGTCAAAACGGACATGCAAGGTACTAACAGATGCAAAGAATCACAAGGCTCCAATGTGAGGCAGTACAAGCTTCATTAGATGGACCCCTTTTTCAAAATCATAAACACAATAAAACTCCACACAGAAGGCTACGAAGAGGGTTGATAAGCCCGCAGGGTTTAGGATTACAGAAACAGGTGGAAAATTTTGGATAAGGTAGTGGGCTACAGATGAGTAGTCCGAGATCTGATGAAGCTACACCATACAGTCCCATACAGCTTTGATAAGCCTGTTCCGGTGCACGATAAAATCCCCTACTGATTGAGTAATTCATGCTCCTCCATACCCGAAAGGCCACCCAAAAGATCCCTGACCAAAACCCAGCAGACAAGAAGAAATACATGGGGGAGAGATTAGTTCCTCGGGCCAATGTCCTTCAGCGCGCAGATTTGCTCCTCTCCCATGGCAGACATGACTGTCACCACCAGGTCCTTCCCTTCGGCAAAGCCATCCTTGATCTGCAGCCACCATGAAAATAAATGTAACAACAAATTAAATTAAATGCTTAAAAAGCACATTAGTATTGCTGCAAAGCAGATAAAATAGAGATATAAAATAGTATTAAGTTCCTCGACCAGGAGCAAGCTGTAGGCATGTGATTTTTTATTTAGCCCATTTAAATCTATTATATTTTAATAATAACCCATCACCAGCAGAATTTTCAACATCTAGCCCTTGTGGAGATACATATAGCAATGCCAAGGGCCACGGTGAGGCAAAATGTGAAAATGGTGCCAGGTCTTGGAAATTTAGTTGGGCCAAAAAATAATAAAAAATCCTGAAAGGATGCACATGCAGTCCATGAGGGCATCTCTAATGATGAAAAGCCAATCTAGCTAGAATGCATCAATGATTTCCTAAAGCGGATGAACATTCCATTCCAAAGGTAAATAAGCAATTCCATCACTTCACTACAGCACGCCAGTGCAAGGGCAAAAATGGCACAAAAAGATGCACCTTGTGCCCAACTGAAAACATCACAGTTTTTTTTTTACTTTCTTTTCTTCCCCTGCAAGGTGCTAGCAGCTATAAAAACAGAAGAATCATAAGGCTCCAATGTGAGGCAGTACAACTCCACACAGAAGGCTACGCAGAGGGTTGATAAGCCTGCAGGGTTTAGGATTACAGAAACAGGTGGAAAATTTTGGATAAGGTAGTGGACTCCAGATGAGTAGTCCGAGATCTGATGAAGCTACACCATACAATCCCATACAGCTTTGATAAGCCTGTTCCGGTACACGATAAAATCCCCTACTGGTTGAGTAATCCATGCTCCTCCATACCCGAAAGGCCACCCAAAAGATCCCTGACCAAAACCCAGCAGACAAGAAGAAATACATGGGGGAGAGATTAGTTCCTCGGGCCAATGTCCTTCAGCGCGCATATTTGCTCCTCTCCCATGGCAGACATGACTGTCACCACCAGGTCCTTCCCTTCGGCAAAGCCATCCTTGATCTGCAGCCACCATGAAAATAAATGTAACACCAAATTAAATGCTTACAAAGCACAATAGTATTGCTGCAAAGCAGACAAAATAGAGATATAAAATTGTATTAACTTCCTCAACCAGCAGCAAGTTGTAAGCATGTGTTTTTTTATTTAGCCCATTGAAATCTATTATATTTTAATAATAACCCATCACCAGCTGAATTTTCAACATCTAGCCCTTGTGGAGATACATATAGCAATGCCAAGGGCCACGGTGAGGCAAAATGTGAAAATGGTGCCAGGTCTTGGAAATTTAGTTGGGCCAAAAAATAATAAAAAATCCTGAAAGGATGCACATGCAGTCCATGAGGGCATCTCTAATGATGAAAAGCCAATCTAGCTAGAATGCATCAATGATTTCCTAAAGCGGATGAACATTCCATTCCAAAGGTAAATAAGGACATAACCTACCAGGACAATTGCTGATATAATTAATGACTAGTGCTAACTGCTAGCTTTTTAAAAGCAAATTCTTGATGCCATCAATTTCATGATAAAAACAGTAGTTAGTCATGTATATTCTAACTTCCTGATTTACTTTTACAAAGGGAAAATGACTGCGGAAAAAAAGGATGGCTACTATATACCTGACTAAGCAGGTTGTCATCAGTTGGGAGCCTCAAGTCATCTTTAGTGTTACCATTTTCAGTCAGAAGACTCACCTGAAAAAGTTAATTTCTCATGTCAATATGAAATGATGGAACACGAACATGCAGGAACATTAGAAATATTTAGACTTACAAATCCATCCTCAGATATATCAATAAGCTGGTATTCAGTGCGAGTCACATGAGGAACCTGTAAACAGATCACATTGTATCTTACTCACAATGAAAGCACTGCTAATGTTATGAGCCTAGGAAAAGTAAATGTACTGACATCACAGTTGTGAGAAGATGGGACAATATCTTCGAGCTTCTTGCCATTGAAGATGTCAATAGCAACAAAGTGGCACTTGGCGTGACCATGCTTCCCAGTTTTAGAGGTTGAGACCTCCACAACCTGCACAATTATTACAAAATTCATATGATTAGGAATGATTCTAGCAAAAGGGAAAAAAGATCCATCAACGCAATAATGAAACAAAGCATAAGAATTTGCACCTTAAATAGATAAAGACAACCCAAACCCACAACAGAACAAGTGAAGGTATTAACATTTATTACATTTTGAAGTGGCAACTAGACTTAAAAAAAAGAAATTATAGAGTGATTGTGAAACAAGATCACTGCAAAATTACCTGAGAAACTTGATGATTAGACTAGGAGGCCTCATGAAGCAAATACTGAATATGCACAGAACATACAACAGAACTAGTGAAGGTATTAACGTTGAGTACTTTTTTAAGTGACAGCTAGAGTACAAAATGAAATTAGGGAGTGACAGCTAAACAAGATCATTGCAAAGTTTCTTAGTGATTTGGTTCTCAGGAATTAGGTAAATAGATTGGGAGGTATCAAGAAGAAAATACTGAATAAGCACAAAACATACAACAGAATAAAGACAACAATGCACTGAGTGGACGCACCAAGTCCCAGACAAGTTTACAGTCCAACCAGTGTTCACTGGTGGTCCAACAATATAAATTATAGAGTAGAGTACACCAGCGGTCCTCAAACTTGTTCCGATGAGTCATCTAGGTCCTCAAACTCTCAAAATGCATATTTGAGTCCATAAACTTGCTAAACTGTGTCATCTATGTCCAAAATTCCAAAAATCCGGTTATGTTATAGATGTTTTTCCATCTCTTGATCTATAATTATTGATATGGTACAATCAAATAAAGTTATTTAATTATTGTGATGGAAACAACCGATTTAGTTACAGAAATAGTATAAAATTTCATGCTCAATTGGTAGCCATGTCATCATGCATAAGTGTATTTTTGGAACTTTGGACCTAGATGACACAGTTTAGCAAGTTCAGGGACTCAAATATGCATTTTGATAGTTCGGAGACCCAGATGACACCTCGGGACAATTTTGAGGACCGCTGGTGTATTTTACTCTAAATTATATGGACCACTGGGAGGCAGCAGTTACTTAATATAAGTACACCAAGTCCGCAGTACCAAGTAGCAGACAAGTTGTAATCTTTCCACTCTCAGACACATGTACAACCAAGAAAAAACATGGACCAGTACGCACAACCAAGCGATCAAGTTCCAACTGTTGGCATGATCAAGATCAACCAAAATTCACATCAAGTGTTAATGCCATCAGTTGTGCAATCCATATGTGAGTTTCAAACCCTCTCTGAACAATGTTGATAAGGAACTAACTAACCTTGTTAAAGCTGTAGAACTATCAGAAAACACAATTTAGATTAAGTATGCACCACTCAATTCCACGCTTCTGATCAGAAATCAGAATTGATGGGGACACAACGTCAATATGCACACTGAACCCAGGAAAAAATATCAATTGTGCGCTAGCTATCATTCACGAGCACAAAACAACATACACAATAATTGGACCCACAGAGAAAAAAAAATCAGACATGTCCACTTGTGCACCTAGGATCAATCTCCATACGACCATACCACCGCCATACCATACTGCAGCTCTTCTTCTGAAGATAAAGACTGAAACTTTGCACGCAGAAGCATTAAGGCTACATTGCCAGCAACCTAGATCCAACATTACGGTAGCGACCTAATCGAGATCTAAACATAACGCGACACACAACAAAAGCACGGAGAGAGTGAAGGGCGGGGACTGCTGGAGCAGAGGATATACCTTGCAGGGGCGGCTCTTGATGACGAGGTACCCGCCCTTGCGGACGGCGCCGGCCTGCTGCGGGTAGGTCTTGGACGCGCCGGCGTCGGCCTTCGACTCGAACTGGTGCTCCTCGGAGTCCGACATCTCCTCTCCGCCTGGGTTCAGGGGCGCAACAGAATTCCCCTGAAGATTTCCTGCAGAATCGGGGAGCAGGGACAACCAGTTGATCAGCACGCGAACGAGATCAGTGGCAGGAAAAAAACCGAAGCTTTGATCGGAGGAAGACAGGGGATGGATCGGCTAGGGTTTGGGACCTCGGGATGCGTCGGGAGGCGAGCGAGACCGGGAGGAGGCGGCGCAGCGGCGGCGAGGGGAATGACGGAGACGGAGGCGGTGGGGAAGTGGGAACAAAATCGAAGAGGGTGGTGGTTTATGAGTGTTTGGGCACTTATGCACATCAGCCCTCGAGATTGTACGGTATTGGTGTCGAAATTTAGAGTGTATGAGTGAGATTGGCATTTGGCAACAATCGATTTATGTACAAAAGAACTTTAGCAGTTGATTTTAGTGCTAACAGAAATGGTGATAATTCTAAAACTTTGTTTTGAAAATAAAAACAATTTGCTAGATCCGATTTTGAGGTATCCAAAGGACTAGGGAGCTTTGGTACTTTCTATGGAACATATTTTTGCTTTCATTTTATTCTTTTGTGTAATTTGGTTATTTTGGTTGCCTATGCTGTGTGGATACGTACCTTTGATGATTTGCAATACATATACATAGCACAACTGTTAGAAGACATGTCTAAACAAAAAGGAAAACAAATAGTTAGATCGCTGCTATAATTGAAGAAAGAGGCTATATTCCACTAAACCTGGACCAAGGATTATGGCTCAACATAGGGCTCATGTTTTCGCAAAAAGACTGTGAGTAACGTTATTAAATTTTAAGAGTCATTGCTGCTAAGTTTAATAATATGACTTGTCAACATATTAGTGCTAGTGCATCCATATTTTTTCTAAGATAATGAAAATATTTGTTTCTTTGAAGCATTGCACCCTTCGAACATTATAAAAAATGAGAGAACTTATTATACACATACTACGTACTACAATTTCCATAGGTGGATGCGCATGCTAAGACGGTTGGGGTGCTTATTGACATTAAGGTGTATGATACAGCATCGAATTGATTGGCTTGGGCACCCGCATAGAGAAGAATTGTCTGGCTTGGTGCTCCTAACCTCAACATGGTTGCTTGCATTTCAAGCTAAAATGTAGTTATCACTAGTTCCAGGGGTGTTGGCGCGAAAGAGTCCTGTGCTCAAAATATCTCGGTTCGGTCAGATGTGGGCCCGCTACCTGAAGCACAGAAGCAGCAGCTTTGGCGTCCCAGACTCGGACGGGATATTGCCCTTCTCCGTTCCATGACTGCAGGGACCTTATGTCAAAACAAAAAAAGTGCAGGGACATGTATGAAAAGCTACACAGAAAATCAAACAAAGAGAAACTTCGTTGGATGGGCGCATCCATTGTTCTGGTTGGATCTTGTTTGTATTGGCGCGTTTACCCTCAATTGACTTGTACAAGCACCGGATGGACTCGCTGCTGCGTCAGTGACGGACAGGTCGGCATATGCGAGTCAGTTCACAGGCAGGCGAACACACTGGATGGGCAAGCTGAGCCGGCGGCCACAGCACGAAGGCAAATGGATTATTCCGGGCAACGTTAGCAGCACGAGGTCGCAGGCCACATTGGCTCTTGTGAGCTTGAGTTTGGCGGCGGCGCGCAAACAAATAGTTGGGGTCGCCGCGACGCTCGTTGCCACATGCGTGTGGCGTGCCAGCCGCTCTCGCCGAGGCGCGCGTGCCCAGGTAGAGACCCGGCGCGGTGCGGCCGCGCACGTCCCACGCATGCACGAAACATGTAGGATTGACGAGCGTGGGTGAGGGTCATTGAGAGGAGGCGAGGAGAGAGTGAGAACAAGAAGGCGCACTTCAACTTGACGGTCTTTATTTATAGGTAAGCTTGCCATTTTCATCCATTGTGTCATCTTTTTAACTCCTGGCTTTTCAATAGTGCCTTAGCATAAATAGCTATAAGTCACGCAACATTTTGTTCGATCTGTTACTGCATGGTACAAACTTCTAATACCTGCAAGATTGTTTAAACTCGATATCACGCACTAATCGAAGACATTACCTTTTTGTCGCTGGTATGGCTGCAGCGTGATTCAATCAACGGAGGAACGTACGTCTTCTGATTATTACCTGAATTATCGGCCTCACGAACACAACGGGGTGGTGCCACAGTTGGCTAGCGCGTAGGTCTCATAGCTATTGAGTAATCCTGAGGTCGAGAGTTTCGAGCCTCTCTCACCCCACATAACCAGCGATGAAGAAATGCTCTTTGTGGCTACACATGGGTCGCCACATCCATCTGCTTTATCAGATTGACGCGAGCTAATTTGAGCTGGTCTTTTTGGCAATATTTATTTTTTTTCCTTTTTTTTCAAAACAGAAGATATTTCTATTTATTTTTGGTAATATTTTTGCCTTTTTATCTCTTTTTTTTGTTTGTGCCTTGGCAAGACAGATTTCAAAGAGGCAAAACTCCACGCAAATACACTGTATCTATATGAAGGTGACTTCGCATAAACAATATATGGTCAATATTCACCTGCACGTTTATGATTTACGTAGAACCTTAGGTTTTGTTAGCCTCCCACTCAAAATAATTGGGGCTCAAGAATTGCAGCATTTCCTGTTGGTTAATGCTACGCAAGCACGCAAGGCAAAAGTGCTAAGAACTTCGACGCAAGGAAGTCTGAAGCAATTTTCAATTAAGCATTTTTTAATCTAATGTAGGGAAACCGCAAGAATTTGACGAGGGTGACAAACACACATCAGACATAGTACACGGAACAAGAACATGGAGCACAGAAGGAAAATATCTCACATTCAATCTCATGTGATGCATAAGTAGAATGGTAAAAAAGCAGATCGAATGCACACATGTATTCACACGTGAAAAATATTACATGACTTATGACTTTGTGTGTTTGTGGACGTTTCGGTGGTTTGAAAAGAGCAAAACCATATGATTGGTGTTACTAATAATGTGTTGCTAGGAACTTAGAACACCTGAACACCCAATAATGCATTTTGATTAAGCAATATAGAAAAAAACGCATGCATCATGTACCGACCTCGAGTTTATTGGAGTTAGTCATGGTCCTCCTTTCATCTTTCGGTCATAGAGTTTTTTTATTTGAGGACAAAAGTACGACATAAAACACAAGCGGGTCAATGGGGCACTGGCACAGATGGCTAGTGCGTGACTTTGGAGATGGAGGGTTCGAACTCCGGAGATGGAGGGTTCCAACTCCATCGTCGCAAAGTCTTAAAATGTGGTGAAACGCTCTATTGACAACTTGGATATGAGCTGCTGCTTAGTTATGTAATTAATTATTTTGCAGGTATTTTGCATCTTCTTCTTTCTTCTTGAGATTATGCCAATGATTTCTTGTTCTAATACGAAAAGGTTCGGATATGACTTGTCTTGCAGATAATTTTCGTTGAATATGAATTTGTTAATTCACTGAGACTTGGAAAATTCATGACAAGTAAGTTGCATCAATACATTCATGTCCTGCATTTTCTAGCAATGGATAATATATCATGAGAAGAGCTACTAAAGATTAAAAAAAATACTTTTCAAGACCTTTTTTAAATGGAAAAACATTATAGCTATTTCAAAAAGAGATACATCTCCAATGTACCTTTTGTTCGTTTGTTGGTTCAAACAAGTACATACCTATCAAATTTTGCCACAAGAACTTCCTCCTTTCAATCCCCGCCTGGCTGCCCCCATCTCCCTTTTGGCGTGTATCAGTGATGAAGCTCCTGGCATGTGTGATGACCTTCGTGTTGATTTGACTTAAGCTACTTGAATTTGCCTCTACAAATATAATGTATGCATATTAGGTACACATAGGATTTTCTAAATGAATTCGTCAATAACCAAGTCCAGATACTTAAAGGAAATCCCACAATTTCCATGAGCTGATGTAGTGATGTGCAGCCATCCATCTCTGGTTTCAAACATTATAGAAAGACAAACTCCAACAAGGGCGGTAAAAAAAGAGAGAGTAGGTGCTCACACCAATTACAACCCAATTGTGTGATTTCTCTCGGTTAAAGATGGCAACGGGTAAAATCCGCGCAGATATTGACTCCACATATCCACACCCGCGAGCAAAAATCCGCACCAGCATCCGCTATCCCATCACGGGTAGAAAATCATATCCGTATCCATACCCGCGCCCGCGGGTACGCCCGCACCCGCAAGGTATATCTCAATAACAATATCTTAGCAAGTAAAAAATCGTCTCAATAGGAATATTTCAACACACATTAGTAGATATAAATGAACACAACTAAAAGATAACTATACAAAAGTTATAGTCTAAAGAGGACCATCGTTTTCTTGATATTTTATTATATAATACTAGAGGGATTAAACCTACATGCTAATTATTGAAGCGGGTTTGCGAGTGCGGATATCATTTTTTCATGCCCACGAGTAAATATCCGTCGGGTTTAAGATCATGCCCGTGCCCGCAGATACAAACTTGAATCCGTATCCGCGTCCATCGGGTTTTCTACCCGCGGGCGTGCGGATATTTTTTACCCGTTGCCATCTTGACTCTCGGTGCCTTTGTAATTTCTATATGAATTGTTACTGGCTTACTGCAATGGCACAAACTTCCAACACCTGCGAGACTACTGCATGATGGGAGGACCGTCTTTTATTACGGATATAAGAGGAATTATCAGACTCAGAAGCACAACGGGGTGGTGGTGCAGTTGGCTAGGTATATTTTTTGCAATTTAGCCCTTTTTTGGTAAGAATTTGACATATGGACCCCTGGCGGAAAGATTTGCAAAAATGGACCCCTAGAACGGCGCCACCAGTAGCGGCGCCGTAGTAAGACACCACGGCGCAGTGGCCTTTGGCGCCGTGTATGGACACGTCAGCCCTGGATCTGCCAGCGTGTTCAAGGAACGGCGCCAAAGGCTACGGCGCCGTGATGTGTTACAACGGCGCTAACTGTCGTGGCGCCGTTCCATACAACTTAACCCCGACGCGGGCTCCCCTTCCGCCCGCGCCCTCCTTTCTTCCTTTTCCAGCCGAGCGGCGGCGGCGCCCTCTCTCTCTCTCTTCTTTCGCCGGCGCCCCTCACATCCACCGGTTTGTGGGGGATTTGGCGCCGCCGGCGACCGGATCCCGTTCGAGCAAGGTGAGCTCCCTCCCCTCCCTTGTTTCTGTCCATAGATTTTGTCCCATTTTATGTAATACCATGGTGAAGTTAACCCTACAAATGCATATGTTTTTTAGTGTATTCACGTCCGTTTGGTGTGGTATTTGTGGTTTAGATGGTAGTTCAGGTTACGTGGAATGTACGGTTTGATTTGGTAGCTCATTTTGTTGTTGGATTTGACATCGTAGGGCATTTATTTGAAATGTATATGATAATGCATTTGATTTTGGATTGATGTGGTGGATTTCACTGTTATTAGATGATTAATATGTATTTGTGTTTTATTGAATCCTAGGATGCCTAGGCGTGGTAGAGGTGGTAGAGCAAGGTAAAGTATCCGATTCTGTTATTTGATTCGTTAATTTGAATCATCCATGAATAATGTTGGTTGTTTTGTTGAATAGGGGAAATACCTACCAACTACGCCCTCGCAATCCCTACGTACCTTATGAATTGCCTAGTGGTGTTCCCGTGCCGATGTGCTTTTGCGGTGATCCTTGCAAGGTAGAAGTTTCTGAGGAAGAGTTAACTTTTAGGCAAAGGTACTGGATGTGTGCGAACTTTTCGTTCAATCCACCACCATCGATGGTCCGCGCCGGCTTGATAGTGAGAACTTGACGGTCAAATTAGTTATTTTATAGTCGTAATATCATCTAATGGTTATTTTGTTTGCAGACTCCACCGCCGCTGTACGATTTTGAGCAGTGGATCGACACTGAGATTAAGGAGGAAGACAAGAGGTTTTGGGATTCAATGAAGCAGTGGGATGCAGAGATAAATGAAAGGTTGGAGATGAGGCACAAACAGGAGGCAGAAAGGAAGCAACGTGAAGAGGAGCTAGAAAGGAAGCGTGCTGCGAAGTCGAAGGAGGAGAAGGACAAGAAGTTGGAGCGTGTTCGTCGTGCGAAAGAAGCATTGGAGGAGAATCCCGATGATTTGAGGAAGGGAAAGTGGCCTCGCTGCACTCAGTAGCACTCTAGATTCCCATGTCTTAGGAAGTTGCTATGAGCACTGTTGGAGAGTATTGGACTATTGTTGTAGTTTGCGTGTAATGGACTTTTATTGCCGCGTGTTTAATTCATGAACAATGTTGCACTTTTTATTGTGATGACATGTGATAGACTAATTGTCAAGTGATGTGTTTTGCTCTTTCTTGTCACGTGATACGAATAAAAGATTTGTGATGACATGTAATATACTAGTTCTCAAGTGATGTGTTTTGCACTTCCTTGCCCCGTGATACGAATAAAAGATTAACGAAGTAGTGCAGTAGATAATCCAACATACGCAACACATGCAGTGGCATGAGAGGACATGTACCCAACAAGGATAAAGATGTCCTAGACTAAACCTAACATGCCTTAGGGAATTTTAAATAATAACAGCAACATGGATGTAGCACGCGACTACGATAGGTTACTCCTAGTAGTGTCCCCACATAGCATATTGTGTTGCACCATCTCCATAGTATCCTCCCATTGGAGGCGGGGGCGGCGGCGGAGAAGACTGTGGCGGTGGAGGTCCATCCTTCTTGTGACATGCACAGGTGCAATAAGGTTCCGTTCACCATCACCATTGCTGTCTTCATCCTTGTCACCAGTGCTCATGTTCATTTCTAGATCAAAGATACGATTCTGCAGGTACTCGATGTACTGCTCATCTCCAACCTTTCATTTATCTCTGCATCCCACTGCTTCATTGAATCCCAAATCCTCTTGTCTTCTCCTTAATCTCAGTGTCGATCCACTGCTCAAAATCGCACAGCGGGGTGGAGTCTGCAAACAAAATAACCATTAGATGATATAACGACTAAAATAACTAATTTGACCGTCAAGTTCTCACTATCAAGCCGGCGCGGACCATCGATGGTGGTGGATGAACGAAAAGTTCGCACACATCCAGTACCTTTGCAAAAGTTAACTCTTCCTCAGAAACTTCTACCTTGCAAGGATCACCGCAAAAGCACATCGGCACGGGAACACCACTAGGCAATTCATAAGGTACGTAGGGATTGCGAGGGCGTAGTTGATAGGTATTTCCCCTATTCAACAAAACAACCAACATTATTCATGGATTTTCAAATTAACGAATCAAATAACAGAATCGGATACTTTACCTTGCTCTACCACCTCTACCACGCCTAGGCATCCTAGGATTCATTAACAAACATACACATATTAATCATCTAATTACTTCTAAATCTTTCCATACCTAGGGTTGCAAAATATGAAAAATATTGACCAAATCGACGCGAAAAAATATAGGAGATGAGACATGATACCTTGCTCTCGAAGATCTACGGAGCAAAATCAAGTTTCCACGGTTCAATTTGACAATCGCGGAGGTTGCTCGTCCTCGAGCAAACATAAAGACTAGGAAGTAGCGTGAAGAGGAGCTAGAAAGGGCGCGTGCTGCAAAGTCGAAGGAGGAGAGGGACAAGAAGTTGGAGCGTGTCCGTCGTGCGAAAGAAGCATTGGAGGAGAATCCCGACGCTTTGAGGAAGGGAAAGTGGCCTCGCTGCACTCAGTAGCACTCTAGATTTCCATGTCTTAGGAAGTTGCTATGAGCACTGTTGGAGAGTATTGGACTATTGTTGTAGTTTGCGTGTAATGGACTTTTATTGCCGCGTTTAATTCATGAACAATGTTGCACTTTTTATTGTGATGACATGTGATAGACTAATTGTCAAGTGATGTGTTTTGCTCTTTCTTGTCACGTGATACGAATAAAAGATTTGTGATGACATGTAATATACTAGTTCTCAAGTGATGTGTTTTGCACTTCCTTGCCCCGTGATACGAATAAAAGATTAACGAAGTAGTGCAGTAGATAATCCAACATACGCAACACATGCAGTGGCATGAGAGGACATGTACCCAACAAGGATAAAGATGTCCTAGACTAAACCTAACATGCCTTAGGGAATTTTAAATAATAACAGCAACATGGATGTAGCACGCGACTACGATAGGTTACTCCTAGTAGTGTCCCCACATAGCATATTGTGTTGCACCATCTCCATAGTATCCTCCCATTGGAGGCGGGGGCGGCGGCGGAGAAGACTGTGGCGGTGGAGGTCCATCCTTCTTGTGACTTGCGCAGGTGCAATAAGGTTCCGTGCACAATGCCTCCTGTTCACCATCACCATTGCTGTCCTCATCCTTGTCACCGTTGCTCATGTTCATTTCTAGATCAAAGATACGATTCTGCAGATACTCGATGTACTCCTGATATGGGTGAAAAGGAGCAGGATCGACCCACCTAGTGAAGCCACAGTTTTCTGGGGCCTTGGAGGACTGTAGAGAAGATATCATCAGGTGTTGCAAACAATATGAAAAGATATAAACACAACAAAACGAATAATATGTACCCATGCTCGTGGGCATTTGAAGAAACGATGGCCTCCATCACTACCCTCGGCCATCATTTGCACTAAGCAATCCTCACCATGCCTGCATTTCGGCTAGTCCTCTGTGCGGTTGTCATATGATCTAAGAGGACATTTTTTATTGAAATCACTCTTGCTCTCAACTGGAAACTCATACACCGCCTCCCCAAACTCATCTGGACCAACAGACCCTTCCCATATAATGGGCGGTCCCTTCCTCCCACCCTTTCCTCTACCAAAGCCAAAACCCTTTCCGCTAGACGACCCACCAGACATGGCTACTCCTGCCAATGTTTGGCTCTTGAGTGTGTTTGTTTATATAGCCGTTCCCCTCGGTCCATTGGACATGGTCCATGTATATTTTGAACTCTACATTAGGGTTCATGTCCTTTTACCCTCTTGTGCTGTGAGTACCGATCAGGCTCACCTTAATTTGTTGGTCGGATCCTCACGACTCGAGCGATTAGCTATCTTTTATTGCCGGTAAAACTGAAATTTATTCAACAACTTAATTCCTCTGACACCACGGATCGATCATGAACCCTAATTAAAGCGGTCGGATATGGCTTGTCCGGAAAACAAGGAATTCACATGAATTTCGCCGGGAACAGTCCACTCACAACATAAATCCAGAAACAGATTCTCCTGTTCCAAACAAAGGCATGAATGAATTCTTAACGTTGACTTGATGTGTAAAGCTAAAAGCCAATTTGCTGCTACAAAAATACTATAGTAATGTGTGAAATCATATTGTAGTAGCATGGTAGTAATCAGTGCACTAAATTGATTAGCTTGGTGTTGATATATTCCTAAGGGGCCCATGTAGGAAATCTCCTATAATAAGATTTCAATCCTATCATACACCCTTACCAGCGTCTAGTTTATTCGAGTGAATCACGGTCACCCTTTTGTATCCTTTCATAATTCTTTTGGCAAAAGCGGGTTCACGGCACAGTAGGTTATTTGTGCGCAGCGTCTCTGACGTTTGAGATCGAGGTTTCGAAATCTAACAGCTATGATGAAATGCTCTGGTGGCAACATGGGTCGTCACGCATATCTGAACTCCAGATGACAAGGAGCTTAACTGAGCTGAATTTTTTTTATTTTTATCTTTTTGCTTCTTCTATATTATTAATGCTACGGATGATAAAAGAATACTCTAGTAACGTGTGAAATCACACTAGTATCCTGGTAGTAATCTGTGCACTAAGGCAGCTCCAGCGTATAATCAGCCTAACATATGTGAAGATGGACACGTCATAGTGGTGCTTCGTAGAACAAAGCGTTCCAGCGTTTAGCAAAAGTGACTGAGTGCTAGCTGATAAAAATAATCCTCTAGATCTGCTCTCTCTCCTCCTACTGGTCAATGGGCAAGAGAAATAATATCTTATTTGGAGCATCGGGTGCAAAATTAAGCACCCCCTCTCCAACGTTAGGCAATAGGGCAATTGCTAGCACCGTAGCTTAGTGCTGGTCCATCCGCTGTGGTGCTTAATTGACCCACATATATCATCATATTTCTCGAATCCGTCGGCCTCGCTCGCTACAAATCACAGGCACATGGACCCTCATGGTAAAATTCAAATTTGGTCCACAACTTAATTAGTTCCTCCGTCCTCACGAATTGAGCATATATAGATCCTAAAAAGCACCACGCTATCTTCTTCAATTCAGAGAGCGAAGAATTCACATGAATTTCGTACACAAGACATAACCCCACTAACATATGCATTCCGAAACGGATATTCAGCGTCAATTTATATTTATACTCCATATCTTAATTCATCCTATAGCCATGGGTTCCCTTGCTTGAGTACAAAACGGGTACCGTATCCGTATGTTATCATGTATGCTCCTTTTGAGCACAAACAGTTACTACGGACGTCGTCCTGTCATACTTCTTTCGTACGTGAAAACTTCCCTTTATCTAAAAACACTTCTTTCGTACGACTCAACACACAAGTGGATTGGTGGCTCGGTTGGTTAGTGCGAGCTGAAGGATCATTTCAGAGATCGTTGTTCGAAATCATCTTCAGCTGTGATGAAACACTCCAGTGGCAACCTTGGTCGTCACATGCATCTAGGGTAATGTCAGGGTTTAGAGTTTAGTATTTAGGGTCGGGATTCATAACTTGTACGTCCTGCAGAATTTTGTTGAACATATGAATTCGTTAGTCCACCGATGCTTGATAATTTCTGCTTGCTCTGGTGATGCCAATTGCCATGTAGATATATAAGACTCTGAACAGTAGACAGGCAAGAAATTTCTTCAAGTCTATAACTCTAGAAAGTCATTGCTACGGACCGATGATCAAGTCGTCAGATCAAAAAATTGTAATAATGTATAGAATCATACTGCAGTAGCATGTGTGCTAACTTAATTGACCGTACCATCCTCTCAGGTCTCAAATCTGCTGTCGGCCTCGCTACAAATCACAGGTAGTCGACCTTTGTTGTTTGTTGGTCGTATCCTCGCGACTCGAGCGGAGAGCTATCTTATGTTGCCGGTAAAATTGAGCTAATCAAGCTTAATTAGTAGTACGTGTTTGTCTATACGCTGACGCTGTGGTGCTCACCAATTGACGCGCATCAGTATATTCTCCGAAATCCGTGTTTATTTTATTTCTTTGTCCTATAAATCCAGCGCCCACCAACTCGCTGCATTGCAACACCCATGAATGTCCTCACAAAACCAGTCAAACAAACGTGCCCTTCCGGTGGGCCCCGCTGGTCAGCCGGTCGGTCAAATGGCGCGAACCCCGCACCTACCAACAGACACCCGCGTGCTCGCCTCCCGCCGTCTTTGACCTCCTCCTCTTCCTTGATGCTGCCACCAATCTCTGACCGAGACCACCAGCTATCCTAGCTTCTTCGGCCAGCCGGGCCCGACCGCCATCCGCATCCACACCACGCCGTCGCCGCGCCATTAAACAAAGAACGCGATCGAGGCTCGCCGACCGCCGTTTCCCTTTCCTGACCGGGTCGCCTCCGGCTACTACCACGGGCCCAACGACGCGACCGGCCGGCGAGCCCATCCATTATTCCCCATCCATCTCAAACCGAGCTGATATACATATATGCAGGCGAGAGAGACCAGTCCACACCAGGAACCAGCAGCGACCTCCGCTTGGCGGCCGGCCATGGTGCGCGGCGAGTGAAGCGAATCGGCGGAGTTGCCTGCCGGTGAGTTCCTCGTGCCACTCTGCTTACTCTTCGAGTTCACGCATTCTTCGTAGTTCGAGACCAACTTCGAACCTGAACTGATTACTATTCGAGTTCGAGATAACCGTTCCTCGATCGCGTGGACTCAATCCTGAAGCCATCTTCGTTCTTTCCCTGCAGATTTACGTTCTCCTTGACCTTTCGCAACTTGCTCTGCTTGACCGATCGATGGCGAAGGAGGTGCAGATGGCCGCTCGAGCTGCCAACTCAACGGCACGCACCACGCCGCCTCACCATCACCACAGCGGCGGCGGCGGCGCTGCCACCGCCGGGAAGCCCGTCCCCGGCTACCTCCGGCCGTCGGCCGGCTCCTGCCACCACGTCTGCAAGTACGGCGGCACGCACACCTTCGACGACAAGGAGGCCAAGAAGCCCCACCACCACCCCAAGCCGGCACGGAGGCAGCCGCCGCCGGCGCCGCAACCGGAGAGCCAGAGCAGGATGATGGTCAAGGTCCGGTCGGTGTTCCGGCGGCGCGTCGGGGATTCCAGCAGGGCCGCCGAGAAGGCTGCTGCCACTGCCAAGGCGGCCGCCGCCGGCAAGGCGAAGGAATCCGGCGAGGGCGTGGAGTGGAAGGACATCGTGGCCTATGATTCTACGGTTGTTCCACCCCATGGTTCGTCATCTCCACAGCCTGAGAAGATCTCGGCTCCGGTGGCCGTCTCCGGCGACGGCAAGAAGAAGAATGATGTGACCAAGGGGAAGAAGTCGTCACGTGACAAGGCCAAGATCACCACCGGACAAGTTGATGGTGTACAACTACAAACTCAAGATGAAAAAGCCATGGTCAAGAACGCCAAGATTGACACCAAGAGTGTAAAGCCTCCCAAAGGGAAGAAGAAACCCAAGTCACTGCTGGTCGAGAAGCATCCCATTGATGACCAGGACACGCCGCTCCATGGGTACCAAGTCCTCTCCCCTTCTCTGCCCCAAAGCCGGGCAAGCCTCTTGCACGAGCTCGAAGAAGAGATGGTCAATGAAGATACAAATAATATGAAAGAAACCAAACCGACATACTCTCTTGATGAAGAAGAGTGCGCTGCTGCAGCTGAAACAAGCAGCAGGCCGATCCCGGCGCACCGGAGGGCGAAGAGCATGAGCATCAGCAGCCGGTCGGTGCGGTTCCCGTTCGTCCGGCAGGCGAGCAAGAACTCGGCCACCTTCAAGCTGCGTTCCAGGAGCACCAAGGCGCCGCCGATTCTGCCATTAGAGGAGGAGAAGAAGCTGGTGAGGTTGAGGTCTAGAAGGGGTGAAGATCCTGCTGGGAGCACTGGGAGAGGAATTCAGCTCAGGATCAGGAGCCTCCGGAGGCGAGGGGTTGGAGGTTCCGGTGGTTCAGGCACCGGATTTGTCGTGCCGGCGGTGGCGCTGCGGCATCAGAAGACGCTGGAGAAGAAGAGGAGCCAGAGGCTGTACAACAACATGATCGAGGAGACGGCGGGCAAGCTCGTCAAGGCGAGGAAGAGCAGGGTGAAGGCACTGGTCGGGGCTTTTGAGTCTGTAATCTCCAAGATTGCAAAGTAGGAAAGGAAGCAGCAGGCATGTGTATCTAGAAGTCAGTTTGTCGTGCAATTTGTCGTTGCTCTGGTCTGGAGTGAGTTTGTACTCCTGATGAAAACATTGGCCTTGGTAATTCAAAGGAGCTGTGATGTCTCCTTGTTCGGTCACTCAGAGCTGAACAGGGGACTTTGTGCAGAGATGTATTGAAGTTGTTTTGTGCTCATGCATTCAACCATCAATGCAACCTGTTTACGAGAAACTTGGAAAATTAGCCCACCCCTTCAAAAAAAAACGGAGCTATATGTTATTCCTCGTCGCAAAAAAAATTATTCAAGGCATTGATTGTTTTCTCTGAATAAACTTATTTTGCGATGAGGAACAAAACAGAGGTTCCCTATTCCTCTGCTTTCCAGGAAAGAGGCCATGTCATCATTGACCCCTCATACTACCTGAAGATCTTCTAGGTTGGCTTGCTAGCTCTCAGCATAATTAATATTTTGTTCCAGTTCTTGGCTTTTCTTTTCTCCACTGGACGCAGAATCCTCCCGTTGTGTGCCAGACAAGCAAACTTGTGAGGAGAGAGGAAGCTAAATCCTTTCCATTGGTCATATACATATGATTGAACCGGGGTCAAAAGTCGTGACCCAACTAATAACTGCCCACATCAAAGCCCGATTGCATGAATCAGTAGTAGTTTTCTAAAGAAATTGAATTATATACGTCGAGTTCGATTCGGAAATGGAAATTGGTACTAGATCCCATGAGAGTCCGATTCGTGACTGAAGCTCCCAACTGCCCAAGGGCCACGTTATAAAGATACAATAATTCGCCAGATTAACAAACGTACTCGCGCGCGCTTAATTCGCATCATCCCACTGCCTTGGCGCGATAGGATGGATCATCCATCACCGCCGGCCGCGGCGGCGGACTGGTCCGGCATGCCGTCCGACCTGCTCGCCGCCGTGTTCGAGACCTTCAAGAACCCCGCCGACCTCGTCCGCTCCGGCGCCGTCTGCCGCGACTGGCGCGCCGCCCACGCGACCGTCCGCGAGCGCCACGACCTCCTCTCCTCCTCTACTCCGGCGGCGGCGCTCCTCTACACAGCCTCCCCCGACGCCCGCGCCGCCACCGTCTTCACCCTCACCGGCGCCGGGAGCACGTACGAGGTCACCCTGCCGGACCCCCCCGTCGGCGGCAGGTTCTGGCTCGGCACCGCCCACGGCTGGCTCGTCACCGCGGACGCCGCCGCCGCCGCCGTGCGCCTCGTCAACCCCGTCACCGCCAGCAGATCGACACGCGCTCCCGCCGGTGTCCACCATCGCCCACGTCAAGGGCCCCATCGACGGCGGCGGCGGCTACGAGATCTACCGGTACGACTGGAGGCTGGAGGACGAGGAGGAGCGGCGGCGGCGGCCCAACTACCAGCCGCCGATCCCGGTGACCTCCGGCGAGCTCGCGAGGCACCTCCACATGCGCGCCTTCCTCTCGTGCGACCCGTCGTCGTCGCCGGCGTCCGGCCGCCGTGGCCGCTGCTGCGTCGTGGTCCTTCTCCACAACCCTCAGTGCAACCTCTCCTTCGCCCGCCTGGGCATAGACGAGCGGTGGACATGGATCGGGGAGCGCGACGCGTACGCCGACGTCGCCTACAACGACGGCGACGGCCTCTTCTACGCGCTGACGCTCGCCGGCGGCATCCACGCGTACGACCTCGCCGGCGGCGCCTCCGCCGTGCGCCGGACGACCGTCCTGGCGAACCAGGTGCACGACATCATCGACACGGACACCAAGTACCTCGTGCAGGCTCCCCGCGGCGGCGGCGGCGCCCAGGAGTGGCTGCAGGTGTGGAGGATGATGGAGCCCGTGCCGGAAAACACACACTTGTCGACGACGGTGTGGATCAAGGTGTTCCGGGTGGACGTCGGCAACCAGGCTCTGGTGGAGACGACGGCGGGTTTTGGCAACCACGCGCTGTTCATCGGGTGTAACCAGGCGTTCTGGGTGCCGGCCGGCGACGGCGAGCACACAGGCGGGGTGCTGCCACTGCCAGGCCACATCTACTACACGGACAATGAGGAGTGCTACGCGCTCTACTACCCGGAGAGCCCCAGGGATATCGGCGTCTACAACGTCGGCGATGGCAGCTTCAAGAAATTCCAAGCGCCTCACCCATGGATGAACTGGCCACTTCCTTGTTGGGTTGTACCTAGCCTTGGTTATTATCTCCATCATCGTGTATAGACGATAATGATGCATGATTGCATCTTAATTAGCACGAATTAATTGTATATGTACAAGGTATAGTTTGGATTCAGTATGTTATCATTAACGTACTGTAAGGATTTCAATATATATCAGAGTGGAGTGTTAGAATAATAAACATATGACAGACAATATATGCATGATGTTCAAGCTGCCTGTTAGCATGAATTAGTTGTTGAAGGTATCTCGTTTCGATTCACCATGTGTGTTGTCATAGTAATAAGGATTTCAATGAGGCGGAGTTAGAATACATGTGATGGGTGTAAATAGATCATTTTCGGTAGGATCCGGAATACATTTCTATGTGTTTTTACCTGCCCACCTGCAATTGATCTCTTAAAATTCTCCATTGAATACATTTTCTCCTTTAGATCTCTATAATGGTAGCTTTTCTTGTGATAATATATGATTTTGAATCTACACAGGCACACACTTTGGCTCAGTAATAAGAAGCAGCTGGTAGATAATATTTTGAGAGGCATATGTATTGAGCAAAACACATTTATTATGGAAACATTTAATTTTGTTCCATTACCGGGTTCCACTTTTATGGCTATAGATTTCAATCTCTGCATGTGCTTGCTTTTGCTATAAGTGGTCATGCTGAAAATGCACCACAAGCAATCATGGGTTTCTAATGAAGGGTAGTTGGTCAAGTGCACAATATACGCCGATCCTGCTATATGAATGAAGTAACCAATTCGCTCTGTGCAAATAGCATGTTGGCATGCGCAATATAGTAGTTATTTTTTGAAGGTTGTTGTATATAAGGCTGCTTACTTTTTGTTTGCAAATTGCTTCAACAAAGCACACTAGCCATAAACTGAACTAATAACTAGCCGTAGAACAGCTAGGCAACATGTCGGATGAGACCCATGAGTCCTACCTCTTAGCATCTGCGAGGGTTGGGAACCAGCAGAAGATCTTGTGCTGGCAGTGTTTCCGGACTGAGAACAAGAACACAATCAAGGCGATCTACAAGAGCGGCCTAGAGAACCACAACAAGACAAAGCACCCAACGAGCCGTTACACTTGCGATAAGTGTGGCTGCTGTTTCTATAGCGAGGGGGAACAGGGTACACATGAGCGCATTGTTCATACTTGACTAGGTGGAATAATTTTTTTTAGTAGTGTCTACATTGTTCATGGAATATTTTGGAATCTTGTTTGACATTTTCCTTCATATTTTCCCTTATTTTGCAGGTGGAGCAACTATATATGTTGCTCGTGAAGGATGGTTTTCCACTACACCTAGTAGCTGATGAGCCTTAGACTTTCAATAAGTAGTGATCTGTGTCTCTACGTTTTCATCCAATTTGTTCTCAATGTGGAAAAAGCCTCTGTTATATGTTTGATTGGTAGCTAATGTAGTCTTTCTCCCTAAAAAGGGTGTTCAACCTGCCCACCGGAATTTAGTCTACAGTTTGTGTCACATCCGTAGCTGGCGCGATCGCTGCCAGTCACAGGTTTATCTCTAATCAGATATGATTTTTAAAACAAAAATGGATCTCCTTGTTTACTCACTAGGCTCGCACACTTCAAATAGACATGTATTGTTTGGATGAATTGGCCACTTCCGTGTTAGTTGTACAAGTATTGTTTGGATTCAGTTCATTGGGGTTACAACAATAAACATGTTATAGAACATGCGAATATTGTAGTTGTAGCTACATGCTAGCATGACTTAGTTTCTGAAGCCTTACATGCATCTTTTCGATTCAGTATGCGTGTTATGAACTAGAAGGATTTCTGTGAGCAGTGGCGGACATAAATTATTTTGACGCCTAGGGCCACTTGCCAAAGCGTCTAGACTACCAAAACCCTCCCGCGTAACAATATAATGGTAATACGGTACGATAGCGCACAAAGGCAACTAAAACCATGATTTTGAGTATATCTCAATTCAAAGTTGAAGCATACAATAAAATTTATAAAAAATTGCAGAAATAATGTCACCATCATTAAATACAAGATTAGGATCATTGCTACCAGTCATTCCCTCTGTTTCCGGTTCATCATTCACATTGACATTGCTAGTTTCTCCTATTTCCCGTTCTATTGTGCCTGATGTTCCACCTACTTGGGTCCGGTTCTGGTTGTTGCACAAAAGATGGGACTGATGAAATTACAGGAGTAGGCGCCGGAGAAAAGAAAGATGTCAGTGTCCTGCATCTCTTCTTGCTCTGACCATTCATCGTGCTCTACTGCACCTCTTCAGGCTCTTCTGGAGTTCTGCTCCTTCTCCTTCTGGGTCCGGGCTCCGGCGAGCGGCGACCGCGGCGCAGGTGCGGCGGGCCGGCTCGGGGAGTCGGGGGCTGGGCGACTC
>OAMR01000452.1:324936-343001 GCA_900205405.1 Echinochloa crus-galli | reverse complement strand
TCTGGTTGTTGCACAAAAGATGGGCCTGATGAAATTACCGGAGTAGGCGCCGGAGAAAAGAAAGATGTCAGTGTCCTGCATCTCTTCTTGCTCTGACCATTCATCGTGCTCTACTGCACCTCTTCAGGCTCTTCTGGAGTTCTGCTCCTTCTCCTTCTGGGTCCGGGCTCCGGCGAGCGGCGACCGCGGCGCAGGTGCGGCGGGCCGGCTCGGGGAGTCGGGGGCTGGGCGACTCGACAGGTCGGGGGCTGGGCGACTAGGCAGGAAAGAGCGAGGCCGGCAGGCCGCGAGGGAGTCAGGGACAGATGGCGCTGGGCCACTGGCTACTGGGCCGAGCGAATTTGGGCTGAGGAGTAGGGCCAATTCAGATAAAATATAGTTGGGCCAAAGAAAATTGAAGATACTATGAAGGGTTTTTTGGGCCACGCCTCGCCAAGGGCCATGGCCCTATGCCCATATCCGCCCCTGTCTGTGAGTGATGCTTGGATCCGTACCAGAGGCAGAGGGTGGATTTGCAAAGTTACTCAATTCGGCTCCCCAAAACTAACTGGTCTTTTAAGGCTTTGTTTGGAAAATAGAGTGTTGAAGACTGTTGAGAGGGATTGAGATGGATTGAGGAAGATTTTGGACTTGTAGGGGAAATTGCTCCACTCAAAATCCCTCCAATCCACTCCAAAACTCTATTTTCCAAACAAAGCCTAAACTGGAAAAACCATGATTTCGAGTATATCTCAATTCAAAGTTGAAGCATACAATAAAATTTATAAAAAATTATAGAAAAGTAATGTATTACCTAACTAGTGCCAATTTGGTTAATCATCGTCCTCGTCTATCATTTCTTCATCAATAGTAGGAAACGAAATTGAGCCTACACGAGTAGAAAAGACATTCCAAAGAAATTAGGCAAGCAATATAAACAATAAATTAGTATACAAATGATAAATGGCAATGCAACATTCCCGTTCTACTGTGCCTGATGTTCCACCTACTTCCGGTCTGGTTGTTGCACAAAAGATGGGCCTGATGAAATTACCGGAGTAGGCGCCGGAGAAAAGAAAGATGTCAGTGTCCTGCATCTCTTCTTGCTCTGACCATTCATCGTGCTCTACTGCACCTCTTCAGGCTCTTCTGGAGTTCTGCTCCTTCTCCTTCTGGGTCCGGGCTCCGGCGAGCGGCGACCGCGGCGCAGGTGCGGCGGGCCGGCTCGGGGAGTCGGGGGCTGGGCGACTCGACAGGTCGGGGGCTGGGCGACTAGGCAGGAAAGAGCGAGGCCGGCAGGCCGCGAGGGAGTCAGGGACAGATGGCGCTGGGCCACTGGCTACTGGGCCGAGCGAATTTGGGCTGAGGAGTAGGGCCAATTCAGATAAAATATAGTTGGGCCAAAGAAAATTGAAGATACTATGAAGGGTTTTTTGGGCCACGCCTCGCCAAGGGCCATGGCCCTATGCCCATATCCGCCCCTGTCTGTGAGTGATGCTTGGATCCGTACCAGAGGCAGAGGGTGGATTTGCAAAGTTACTCAATTCGGCTCCCCAAAACTAACTGGTCTTTTAAGGCTTTGTTTGGAAAATAGAGTGTTGAAGACTGTTGAGAGGGATTGAGATGGATTGAGGAAGATTTTGACTTGTAGGGGAAATTGCTCCACTCAAAATCCCTCCAATCCACTCCAAAACTCTATTTTCCAAACAAAGCCTAAACTGGAGAAGGCTTCCTAGCTAGGCCTGGCAACACCCTCTATTCCCAGGGCTTATTCAGATACAGCCCATCCAACCACAAGCACTCAAACAACGTGCCCTCTTTGTTATTAGCTTTACCATGTTCAACCCAAAATCTTGTCAAGAGATGTACACAGCAACAATGTTCAATTCATCTTGATACGGTCGTTCCAGGGCATACAAAATACCAAATCAGGTAAAAGAACACTACTCTATCAATCGGTCGTGTGGTCAACCCAGAGGTGAGGTGAAATAAATACAACAGCAGCACTTGGATACGAGTACAAAAGAAATGTGCAATAGCCTCCCAAGACCCAAACGCGTGATCATTGTACGGTGATGCATCATTGCCAGCCCAAACACGGTCTTGACAGACCAAACAAGTGAAAAGTTCATAGTACATCAGATGTTTGATGGATGAAATTGAACAATGAGTATCTGAGACACCACATTAGCTCTTCCAGGTATTGGGCAAGAGTTTATCTCCTTTCTCATAACTCAGAGGCAAGGTATTCAGTTCTGATCTCACTGGTTCCTCCCGAAAGTGTTTGTTTGGGCCTGCTGTTCAAAGACTGCAAATCTGCATGGTAACAAGTTTAATTTGTTACAACAAAAAATATTTTCATCTGCCAGTGACAAGAACATGAATTGAGATACCTGCTCCCCTGTGACAAGTTGGAGTCAATGTCTAAATAGTCCTAGTTTCTGCCAGGTTTATATCCTCGTCGATAAACAGCATCACGGCTGTCATCACAAGCCTGTTGAATTCATAAAAAAAATGGAAACTGTTAGATTATGCAACATAGCATTCTAAGTTAGCATTAAGCTGGAAGGGAATTACATGCTAAACAAAATCTGAAATAAGTTGTAATATATGGAAATAATCATCCAGCCACTACCAACCTACAGACCAGTAGATAGGTTAATGTAAGGCTACGTCTATAATACTTGATATATTCACAGATTTCAACTTATTGCTCATGAAGCCTGTCGAGTTTATAAACATTGTGTAAAGACAATCTCATGGCTGAATTTCCCAAGTTATATTTTCATTAACCCTTCTCATCACCAAGGAGTTTGAAATTCAGTATATTTTTGGGTGAGGAAACTCAGGTAACCTATATAAAAATATTGTAAAGAATTATGTCCTATAACATGGAAGAGCCAGTATGAGGATGGCTATTTATAAGTGTTCAATAATGTCCTAGGTCTTTATGAATAACTGAGGCAGATTTAGCACTTGGAAACACATGCATACTGTACTCCAATTACACAAAATATTAACTAAAACTATAAAGGAAAAAAAATTGAGGTCAAACCTGTAAATAGTTATAATAAATAGGCAGAAGTAGAAGGCAAGCTTGATCATCCTGTACTTCTTCTCTCCATTTAATTGTCTAAAAATTTCAGTGACATCTACAAGGTGTTTCCGAGCCATGTACCTGATTACAAATAAATCATATGATTGTGTTTTATTATCATAACACAACAACCAACTAACATGAAGGCACGAGAAATAAAGAAACATTACAGGTTAGGTTTGTTGTATAGGCAGACATCAAAAGGGAATATGCAAACATCTACTTTGCTTTAGAAAAAGTTTATTACACAAACTAATAATTGTCATTAAGACATTACCGCTCGGGCAAAATTGAATTAGAAAAGCATATCAGACATCCCACTAAAATGAGATCACCAATTATGATCCTAACTAGCCCCAATGCCAAGGGAGGATTAATCCAAAGTCTCAACAAAGATTGAATACATATTCAAACTGAGAACTCAGATATTCCTGATCCTCTATTTCAGCCGAACAACAATTGGACAGGCTACAACCTCCACAGCTATCATGTCTGTTAAATTGCATAAAGAGGGGGAAGGGGAATTTTCTATTGACATGTAGCAATTGAAAATGGAGTGCTTGCCTTTATTCAAGGGATTAAAATCAGTTGTTTTACCCAGACTAGAATTCTGCTACATTATATCTGTACCCTATACTCGAACATACTAAGTTCCACTTTCATTAACCATTGTCATGGTTAACTATATGTGGAATCAGCAGTGATCCAAAATATCATCAAATGGTTCTTTTCTAGCAAATACTGGTCAAAATTAAACTTCTCATGTTGACAAATGAAATGCACATGGCAGCTTCAGAGTTAATGTAATCATATTGCAGCAATAATAAGAGTTAATTATCCAACAAATTTTGGTATTAAGGTTATAAAATCTGGCCGGGTATAACCCTAGAACAGGTGTACTGTCTTCTGACCTCTAATACCTAGACCAATATTTTCAGAGAAGGAAGTTCTGCAAAACCAGAGAAAAAAATAGATGGCCTAAAACAAGCAGAAAACTACAAATTCTCACCCTAGATGGAGTACAATATCACAATTTTAAATCCTATAATTGATTATATCCCTACTTAGCTGTGCCAATAAGGATTCTAGATAGTTTCAAACTATTAGTTCTATGTACAAAAATCAAGATGTAAATCCAGCCAAATAATATGGAGTATCTAATGACGAAACAATTTTGCCAGAATTAATATAAAGACTGAAATCAAGTAACACGTACAGTTTCACATGGTAGTATGTTACAGGTGCCATGACTAGAAAGGGGAACCAATGCAGCGTGAAGAGGAAAGAAGCACACAGTGCTGCTTGAAGTGAGTATTCTATAACGACCACTGCGTTGATGCATGCTGATGAATCATATGGGTTGATGTAGTCATACTCCAAATCAGACAAACAGATAAGCTGGTATAAAAGCAGAAAGCAAAATCAGTGGAATAAATCGACAAGATTGGACAAGCTAATAAGAAGGCAGGCTGTTTGGTGTATAAATTACTAAAATCACTTATAAGACTGTAATAAATCATAGAATGCAGCGATTTAAAGATTGTTGGATGAGTCATCGCATAAAGCCTAACAATCATGGCAGCTGGTAGAAACACATTTAGGCCATTCAACCACATTAGTCATTTACAGATCATGTGGTGAGATTAAAGTATCAATGATCAATTATGTTGAATTTGAGCTTTAGACCCTACAACAATGATAATCCCATTGACACTGACGACCAGGCTGGTTTCACACCAACTAAAGGAATAAACATGGTGTGTATGATAACATCCACAAGTCCTAGCCGCTGCCTGCTGGCAGCTAACACTCCAAACAGACTAAAGCTTCAAGTAGTGCAGTATGTGTTTAACAAGATACCAAAGCCTTACTGCCCAAAATTTACATATCAAAGCAAGTAAAACATAAATATAGTTATTTCTAAACAATGAAAATTGGAATATTCTAGCCATATATATTGGGTCCTTTTGTACAAAGATGATTTCATTTTGCGATTTAATATCTCAAGGACAGAAAAAAACTTCTCTTAAAAAATCTATCTGGCTGTTCATCTCGTCCCCATCCTCAAAGGTACCAATGACACGCCAAGAACGGCACCGTTGACCGAACCAGCGTCAAATTCCGCCAAATCCCCACAGAATCCCCGCAGCCTTATCTCAAAACCAGGCATGAATCCGCCGGTTCCACGCAAGATTCAGAGTGGACTCGGCGTCAAAGGGTGAGCTTTTAACAGATGAGGTCGGGCTTGCCTGGTACGCGGTGAGGCCGATGAGGACCATGACGGAGGCGAAGGAGAAGAGCCACAGGATGAGCTCCACAGACATGGCTGCCGCGCCGGAGGACTAATAATACCTCGCTGACAGCTCGGGACCAACTCGATCCAAGAAAGCTCGCCAACAGATCCTCTGCTCCTCGCGGGCGTCACGGAGAGAAAGGGCCCTCGAACAGCCCGGTCGCCCCGTGCCCCGCGCGGTCGCAATGGGCGTGGCGTGGTGGCCGCCGGGCGCGGGAGAGGCGGCGGCGGCGGCGGCGGCGGCGAGGTGGGGTGGGGGAGAGGGGAGGGAGAGGAGCAGGTGGGGTTGCGGCTGGGTGCTTGCGTTGCGTGCGAGGAGTTGGTCAGAGGGTACACACTGATGTAAGGTGCCTGAACTGCCTGCCATTCGAAGGCAATGGAAAATTCCTCTGCTCTTTGATGACTTCACAAACCGAATAATGAATGCCTCTTTACTAGACGTGATCTTGTATCCTGCTAATTTATTTTTTAGAACATCCACTGTTATTTTTCATTTTTTTCAGAGTTAAGTTCGAATTTGATTGGAACTTTGTAGACCCATAGCTTCTTTTCTACCACCACTGCATTGCAAATGATACATTGTGTCATATTATATTCCCTTTATCACATTATTGATCCATGCGTACCCTATATCATGCGCTGATGCCGTTGGTGCCCTTATTGTCCTTAGCAACCATCTCCATTTGAACTCTTTTGCTTGTAGCTTTGTACATTTCTAGCCTCACCTTAATCTTCTCTTGGCTAATATAGACATGCAGAGAATCAGTGTTCACACCTGTTAAATGGTGCTTAGCTGCCTCATTGATCATCGCTTGCTGGCTTTATAGTCACTATGTATTAATCAATAATAGTGCATTGTGTTAGCATTGCAAAGCATGGCACACGTGTCATGGTTTTTATCTCTGAGACAATCATTCTCAACAATGACTTATATTTTTTTTCTTTTGAGGCAAAAAAAACGATCAGCTTTATCATCGTTGGCTCATAGGTAATATTATCATCATCATCATCATCATTTTTTTATTACTTTAGCTATACCATCATCATAGCTATTATTATTATTTGGAACGTGTTAGAGACTTGCGTATTATATATTTCTTTTTGAGGGTAGTATTATATCTTGTTTTTTTTGAGAAACAGTATTATATTGGGGGCGCCTATCTAAGTTCCATGCGCTAGTTAAGCGTGGTGGCTTAGGGCCCACGAGCGGCCCATCAACACCACCTCTCCTTCTTCTCCGACGCGCCCGCCACCCCCGCCGCCGCCCAGGCCGGCGGCTGCTGCCGCCGCGCCTCCCGCCCACCGCCCGCCGCCGCTGCGCGACTCGCCCTTCCTAACCCGATGGCTTCTTCCTCGCGCCTTCTTCTTCCTCGGTCTTCTTCTTCCTCTGCCGCACGACCGCCGCCGCCGCCGCCCCGGCCGGCGGTTGGCACGCCGCCGCGCCCGTCCGCCCACCATCCACCGCCGCGCGCAGCCCCGCCTTCCTAATCCGACGTGCTTCTCGCCCCCGCGCCGCCGGTCCGCCCACCGGTTGTTCGGCTTCGCCTCCGCCGCCGGCCGAGCCGCCGCCACGCCGGACCTTCCTCCGTCCCCACCTTCTTCTTTTCTATGGCCGGAGGCCATTGGAGGCCCCGAGCTCCCACCGTCGACAACCCCCGAACCCTAACCTCCGCCCTCCGCCGCCGCGCCGCGCCTCCGCCCGCGCCGGCGGCGCCTCGCCGTCCGCCCCCGCCCGCCTCCCGCCCCTCCGCCGGCCACGCTCGCGTCGGGAGGAAGAGAGCATCGGGAGGAAGAAGAAGGAAGAAGGGAATAGGAGGGTTAATAATAGTTGCACGAATCTCAAACACTGGAAGCTAGGTGGTCAAAAAAACTCGTGGAAGCTATGTAGGATTCCCCGTATTATATTTTGCTACATCACAATAACGCAGAACAGAAGCAGGCCGCGCAAAGGGCCGACCTTCCATTTTGCAGCCCACGCTAGCTTTGCTGGGCCCAATCCATCTACACCAAAGGCCACGGCCCACACCTAGCTTCGGTCAACGGTCAAGGCTTTCGTTGTCGCGGCGTCGTCCTTCTGCCCCCGCCGCCTCCGTGTCCGCCGGCCGGTGGTTTCCAGCCGCCTCGCTGCGTTTTCTAATGGCGCCGCGAGGCAACCGTGGCGGGGCAATGATGCTGGCGCCGAGCCACGTACAGCAGGAAGAGTCTCGTCACGAGCACCGCGTGGCATGGTGCCTGCCGCTTCCGAGCCGCGCGTCAGCACAGCAGGGGAGGAGACGACGCGGAGGCTTCGAATTTATTCACGAGCAGCTACGGCGCCACCTGCGTCCCTTCCGCGTGGTCTGATACCTCTACCACGTTGCCCTCCTCTCGCCCCTCTCGGACTCCGGAGTCGCCAACCCGCATCCGCCAGGCAGGCCACTTGTCGTCTCTCGATGCTGCTCACCAGGTGCTCGACGAAATAGCTGCGAGCTGCACTGCTGCTTGTTCATGCCGATCGCACCAGTTGGTTACAGGTATGATGATTTGTGCTTACAATTATTTCGTACCCAGGGCTGCCCCTGACATTTCAGGGGCCCGGGGCGGCACAAAATAAAAGGGCCCCTAATATGCACAAACATTTAACAAGCGGATAATGGCAGAAGCAACTCTAATTATCTGTATATTGTAACCTTAACAACCATTACAACCTACAAAATACAAATTCAGAAAGAGTCAGTGCTAACCTGTTTGGAATTCTATCAACTCATTTGCTCCTTGTTTTTTTTCATCTCTATTCTTTTTCAACACCGTTTTTATGTGGGGAGGTACTCTTTATAGCACAAAGACGCACATCACAGTGCACGAATGGGTTCTGAACTACTGATTAGTTTAGGCTAAGGAAAGCCCTTATTAGTTTTGATAATCAATGGAAACTGTAGTGAAGAAGAATCCAGAGATTTTGAACCATATTACCCAAACGTTTGGATTAAAACAAGTAATCTTACTTTGAATAACCTCAGCTAGAGAATGCCTTACGCAAAACAGAATTGAAATATAAAAAGAAGATGATTCAGTAGATTAGAGTTCAAAGATAACGGGAGCTGACCATGAGGGCTCTCACGACTTGCAAGTCATTATTACTCGGCGAAACCCGTTGTGAATTGTGATGAGCAGTTCACTGGTGACGGCCACCGTGATGGCTGGAAAGCCCATTCCGATCTAGCTTGGGGACATGACGCGAAAGGAAGTGCGTCCTCCATCGGCCGACCTTGGGGATCAGGATCCAACGAGGATGAGGACAAATGATGTAGTGTCGCTTGGGAAGGAGGGAAAAGAATTGGGTGAATGGCGTGAGTCGTGATTGATCGGTGATTTACTTGGAGGCGAGTAACAGCTGCTGGAATAATTAACGTAACATGCTAGTACTAAGTTGGGCAGGGTTTGGCGCAACCTTGTAGCAGGCCTCCTTTGCACATATCTGGCCGGGGGCCCCTGGGATTTTGGGGCCCGGGGCGGTCGCCCCGTCCGCCCTGCCCCAGGGCCGGGCCTGTTCGTACCTTAAGATTGCTGCCTCTGCTCTTCAAAGCAGCACGAGCTTGTTCAACGTGTATGGACTTTAGTGAATAGGGAGTTGAGCACACGTGCTTCACCTGCATCTGTAAGCTTGTTCCAGAACAGAATAGGAAGTTCAGTGGCATTCATTTTTATCAGCAAGTGGAAATAGATAGTCGAGTAGCTGCTGAAAGATTTTGAACCCCAGTGGATCCCATCATCTGCCCACTTTGGGAAACCGTACAATACAATCATGTACTGTGAACTAGTGGGTATAATGGTTAATAAGCATCAGGTGGCTCTTTTTTTTTCCCGAGGAAAGGGTCTGACTTCATAACTGGGTAGTATTGTGCAGCCTGCATGTAGAACACGAACCACAAACTTTACATTTTTTGTTTGTATATCAAATGTCCCTTGGACATCAGTTCGTTTTTCGAGTGCTGATCTCAATTTGCTATTCTGATGGCGAACATTCGCCTTTTTGTTGACCTGATTTTTAAACCTCATGTCTTTTCCTGTTTGCAGCTTTTTTTATAATTGGTTGCCTGGCCCCTTATCATTGCAATGGCAGAGTCCCATGTTTGTTGTTCACCTTCAGTGGTAAGGTTTATTATTGTAGAAGGCTACGTAGATTAATTTCTTAGAGGTGTAGCATTTTGTTTTGCTGGCATCTTTTTTATATTCTTACAATATGGAAATTGTGATGAGTTTTGATTTATTTCCTTGGTTTAGGACACGAAGATAGAGAAATGTAATGAGCTGAATACAACTGGGTTTCTGTCAAATCTTCAGAATATCCTACTCAAGTGCCTCATAGCTGTCCTCTCATATGGTCCAATGCCCAAACATATAGCATTTATTATGGATGGTAACCGTAGATACGCTAAATTTAGAAGCATCGAGCAAGGAACTGGACACAGGGTGGGTTTCTCTGCTCTTATGGCAAATCTGGTTCACTGCAATGACATGGGAGTGAAGTACATCACAGTCTATGCATTTAGCATCGATAATTTCCAAAGAGATCCAACTGAGGTGCAGTCCTTGATGGACTTAATGGAGGAAAAGATCAATGAGCTATTAGACAACCAAAGTGTGATAAACAAGATGAACTGTAAGATCAACTTCTGGGGAGACTTGGACCTGTTCTGTGAGCCGGTGAGGTTTAGGACACGAAGAAAAAGAACCAACCGTTTTTTTTTGTAATTTTTACCCCCAAAAGGCAGAGAAAGCACCCCTGAGGTGCTTTTGGATTTATATAGAGGCAAAATCTGCTTTTGGACAAAAACAGTTGTGGCTTTTGGGTCTTTGGTTGGCTTTTGGCTTTTGCAAAAGCAAAAACATGTTGAAAAGCCCAACCAAAGGGACTCTTAGTTTTTCTTTTTCTTATGTCATCACAATAATGTGATGGAGTAGCGATGGAGGACCAAATCATGGCAAATCTAGGCCCAAAACTTAAGGTGGTCCAATAAAAGATTGGGTGGGAGTCTGAGGTGCCATTGTGTCACTGCTTGAGCCGAATAGTAGGAAAAATAAGAACAAAGTCCTTTTGCCTTCCCTCAACGATTGTCTAAGTCCGACTTTCATCCCTCATGTCTAAAACCAGATGTTTGTGGTCACTCAACTCTGAAAACCGGTTGTTTTCATCCTTAATGTTTTTTAGGGTGGTTTTGGAGGGGGTAAATTGAGCTCCGGTTGAAAATTTGAGGGCGTAAAATGTTTTCTTGAAGAAAAGGTTATGTAAATATTTTTTTCTAATAATTATTATTAAAAAAATGCTAAAGTCTAGTTTAATCTTATAAATTTCAAAGAAAAAATGATTTAGATCGGAATAATATGAGACTAGTTTTATATCTTTCTCGAAATCATGTTTTCAGACCACGATATACCAAGAAACTAGTATGGCTCCAAACTAGACATCAAAAGAAAAACACGATTTTAGGTAAAATTTAGGAGTACTTTTATATTTTTTCTAGTCTAAAACAAAATTTCTATAACTTTTAAGATTAAACCATATTCTATATTTTTTTATAATGTTTTGAAGAAAAGCTAATCTTTTTTTCAAAAAGACTATTTTGCACCCTCGAACTCTCAATAAAAGTCCAATTTACCCCCTCCAAAATCACTCTCAAAACCGCTGAGGATGAAAAACAAACCGGTTTTCAGAGTTGAGGGACCTCAAACATCCGGTTTTAGAGACGAGGGACAAAAGTTGGACTTCGTCAATAGTTGAGGGAAGGCAAAAGGACATTTTCCGAAAAATAAAGGGTGAAAGTACTTGGGCTGAATCTTAGGGTGGGCTGCAACCCACCCAACTCACCCCCTAGATTCGCCCCTGGTAGTAAGATGCCAGCTGCACTTATAACATTGCAAATACGTCCTAACATTATTTCATGATGATTGCAAATCGAAAAAGAAGCAGTTCATGGCATGCACAAATCATTTGGCACCTTTTTTCAGATTTGACGGCTTAATATATTGGTTGGAGTTTGGCTGGGAAAATGAGGAAAAAAGAGAAATGAAGGAGAACAGGCTACTATTGGGCATATGGATGTGTCTCATCAATGGGTCGGGTT
Source organism: Echinochloa crus-galli (assembly GCA_900205405.1). Classification (NCBI taxonomy): domain Eukaryota; kingdom Viridiplantae; phylum Streptophyta; class Magnoliopsida; order Poales; family Poaceae; genus Echinochloa; species Echinochloa crus-galli. Next base: position 331,528 of record OAMR01000452.1, on the reverse strand, counting down.
TCATTTGGGCCCGTTAGAGAACGACGCATGGGTCTCCTATGAAATGGCAGACAAATTATTGAAAAGACTTATTCTACTTACCCGTTGAAATTTCCCATGTCAGCAGAGTTTACGATTGCTAGTTTTAAGAACTCATTTGAAAAGGCATTTTCTCTATAAGTAAAGGGTCCAACTCATGACCTAACTGCAATAAACGATGTGGGCATACAGTATGTTTTCTAACAAATGCTAAGTTGTGGTGATTGACAATAAGTGAAGATTATCTGAAGAAAAAATAAGGTAACATTGAAATAGTTGGATATGTGACACAACTGCAATTAAGGGATAATGTCTTACTCCCTCCGTCATGTAATACAAGGCATTCTAGAGTTCAAATATTTATACTCAAATATAAGGCATCCTAGCTACATTTAAACCATTGTTCCTTTAATTATTCTTGGAGTTAGTGTGGTTAGTTTGGCTGATTGGTGCATAAACACAAGTTGTCTCATTGGTACTCACAACTGTCATTAAAACAACCAGACAATACAGCTTTTCACATAATAACTCAGGGGTATATGCGTCTTTTGTTAGTCTCTCTAATATGTTGTAAAAACTCTAGGATGACTTGTATTACAGGACGGAGGGAGTACTTGTTAGGACCCTTCGACTCCAAAACATATAACTAAGCCCTCATCACGGGTTATTTAACTATTTGCCATCCTTCCGGATGGCCATCCTTCAAATGCCAGTTTTAGGATGGCAACATCACTATCGCCATCGTCTCCGGAAGATGCTTACAGATTTGCCACTTTTGCTGACGTGTCGCGCCATGTCGGCGAGTGACTGTGCCTCCGACGCGGCCGAGCCGCGCGAAATGACCCTGCTGCCCCTCCCTTATCCACTACAACACAGCCTCATCCCGTCTCGTGCACGAGCGACCGCAGTCTCCACCCCTCCCCTCCCGTTCCCCATTTCCAGCACGCGCGCCTGCTAGTCGCCCCCTCCCCTCCCTTCCCCTCTCGAGCAGTGCACATGGCGGATTGCTGAGGACGCGACCGGATCTGGCGTGGATTCAAGGTAAGTGATGGCCTCCCTGTGCTCCTTGATTCGTAGGAACTGCCATGGCTCTGAACCCTAGTAACCCTGGATCTGAAATCGCGGTTAGGGTTTGGAGGCTTCGTGATCCAGTCGATGATTTAAGGGAGGTGGATCACAATGCCAGGGACCCCGTGCCCCCCTCCTTGGTAAGTTTCGCATCCTTGTACTGATCGAGGGAATCTGTGGCTGTAATGCTTTCGTATTTGACCATTTCATCTGTTACTTTGCTCATTGTGCCAGGCTTGATCCTGGCCGCGCGTTTAGACTAGATGTTAGATGTCAGAACTATAAGGCTGATCTAGAGTATGGTATATTGGAAGTTCCAGATACCCAGCATGAACTGTGGATTGAAAGGGGCAGTGACTGTCTCTTATACACATCTATTGGATGATATGGCTGCTCTCATGATTTGGGGTAGAAGTCAGACATTAGCTGTGTGGGCAGTGGACAGTGATACTGTAGCTCAGTGGAAACTAAGAAGGAATGAACACTTTGACCAGTTGATTGAGGGCAGGTTCAAAGATGGGGGTGCACAACTCAATGTTGAAGTAGTAGAAAAGGAGGGCTATCAGTACAATGTGCAGGGTGTAGCTGCTTCAGGTTGTAGTCATGCAGGGCCATCTGGTGTTACTGCCAATGTTGGGCCATCAGATGCTGTTGGTGGTAATGCTGAGGGTGTAGGTGACACACATACATCACCTCCACATGAGCCTGAGCCTGAGCCTGAACCAATAGTGGTAGATTGGAACAACCTAACTATCTTGTCTAATGCAGACCAAGATGGTGAAGCAAATGTTGTGGTTGATGAAGACAATGTCTTTGAGGCAATGGGGTTCAGAGCAGCAGATGAAGCAGCAGCAGCAGCTGAAGCAGCTATTCCAGTTGTACCACCAGAAGTTGAGGAAGAAATGAGGCAGACATCTATGCATGTTGATGACAGAGATGGTGTTGAGCCAATGGTGGACTGAGATAGGGACAATCCAGATCTGTCAGTGGGCACCATCTATCCTTCTATGAATGAGTTCAGATTAGCAGTCAGGCAACATGCTATTGTACATGAGTTTGAATTGGGAACTAAGAAGTCTAACAAGAGCAGATTTAGGGGCTTATGTAAGGCAAATGGATGCCCTTGGATTATTAGAGCTAGGACTCAAGCAGATCATAGTGTCAGGGTACATTGTTTATCATAATAAAACAGGAGGGTTTATATGTAAAAAGACGAGGCTGGGCTTTGGGGTGCAAAAACTGGAAAGATCAGGGGCTTTCTCGAAAACCAGGGGCACATTTGTAATTATTTTTCGAAAGGGCTGGACTGCGGGTTAATTAGAGAAAAAGGCGGGGTTTCTTTTGTAAAGTGGACTGGCGCTGACCGGTACGCCTCCTGGTTGACTCGGGGCGCGGGCGCTCGGTGGCCGTCGGATCGAGATCGGACGGGGGAAAAAGGATCGGGGTTTGGCTACCGGCGGCGAACAGTGTTAGCGGCGGCGCTGGGTGGTCTCGGCGGTGGAGCTCGCCGGCGTCGAGCCTAACTCGGGATAGAAGCTACCAATCGACGTGAGGTTTTCTCATAGTTGAGATAGATACAGTCAATGTTGATGGTAAGGTGCACTTCAGTAGGTTTTTTTGTGCATTCAAAGGCAGCATAGATGGATTTTTAGAAGGCTGCAGGCCTTACATTAGTATAGATTCCACTACTCTCAATGGATTGTAGAATGGTCACATGCCTGCAGCCTTAGCTTTAGATGGTCACAACTGGATGTTTCCTCTAGCATTTGGTTTTTTTGACTCAGAGACCAAAGAAAATTGGATTTGGTTCATGAAGCAGTTAGGCAAGGCCATAGGAGTAGTTCCACAATTAGCTGTTTGTACTGATGCATGCAAGGGATTGGAAGCTGCAGTTAAGCAGGTTTTCCCATAGGCTGAGCAGAGAGAATGTTTCAGACACCTCATGGAAAACATGAAGAAGTATTTCACAAGTGATGTCTATGGGGCTAACATGTGGCCTGCAGCAAGGTCTTACTCAGCAGTGAAGCACAAGTTCTTCATGGATAAAGTCCTGGCTGCTAGCCCTGATGTAGAGAAGTGGTTGACTGAACACCACAACCTCCTATGGGCCAGATCTAAGTTTAATACAGAAACCAAGTGTGACTACATAAACAACAACCTAGCTGAATCATGGAATGCATGGATAAAGGACTACAAAGACTTGCCAGTGCACTGCATGGTTGATGCTTTGAGAGAGAAAGGTGTAGTTATGTTTGAAAAAAAGGGAAGGATAGTTAGGGCACTTGATGGGAATATTTTGCCAGCTATAATTCATCAGCTCAATGCAGCCTCTAAGGGCCTAGGGCACCTCAAGGTCACCAAGATACTGCAGCTCAGTGGAAACTAAGAAGGAATGAACACTTTGACCAGTTGATTGAGGGCAGGTTCAAAGATGGGGGTGCACAACTCAATGTTGAAGTAGTAGAAAAGGAGGGCTATCAGTACAATGTGCAGGGTGTAGCTGCTTCAGGTTGTAGTCATGCAGGGCCATCTGGTGTTACTGCCAATGTTGGGCCATCAGATGCTGCTGGTGGTAATGCTGAGGGTGTAGGTGACACACATACATCACCTCCACATGAGCCTGAGCCTGAGCCTGAGCCTGAACCAATAGTGGTAGATTGGAACAACCTAACTATCTTGCCTAATGCAGACACAGAATCCCTTCATTCCTAGAGAGGGGGACCGGTAAGGCTACAAGACAGGTCAGATGTAAGGGTTGTAGTGAACTAGGGCATAGGCAAGGAAGCTAGAAATGTCAGCTCACAGGCACAAAAAAGAGGCAAGTTTGTCTTGCATTTTTCTTGCATTCCTTTGCTTTCATCTGCTATGTCATTACAATTTTTTTTGCAGGAAGAGGACCAGCAAAAAGAAACCAATGAAGGCTGGAATGAAGAAGAAGGAGACAGAGAAAGAAACCCCAAGTGAACCACCCCAAGCAACTACACCAAGAACAAGAGCTGTTGTGGCCAGGGAAAAGGCAAGAGCTGCTGCCTTGGAAGCAGAAGCAGCAGCAGCAGCAGAAGCAGCACAAGCACCAGCAGCAGCTATGGAAGTTGCACAAGCTGCAGCTCAAGCACCAGTTGCACCTCAAGAAGCACAAGTAACAGCTGCAGCTCAAGCAGCAAAAGCACCAGCATCAGCTCAACAACCAGCAACACCTGTTCCCAGGAGCAAAAGGTATGCATCCTAAACTTGTTATGTTACATTCTTTCTTTTCAAACCAACCAGCTTACTTGATGTTACTCTGCAGGAAGCTAGCAATGGAATCATCCCAACAAGTTGAGGATCCAGTTCCACTGGAAGTCTGCCTGTACCGGCCACCAAAGAAGATGACCCAAGAAAGAAGAAGCTAACTACCAAGATTCCAAAAGGCAGCAAGAAAGTGTGATCTGTGATCTGTGATGTAGTACTTTATTTTGTGCAATGGTCCTGAACAATGTGAACTGTAATGTAGTGTATGCCAAAACAATGATCTATGGCAGTGTTTGAATCTGTGACAAGAGTGTTTCAACCTCCTCTATTTTGGACAACAATGATGTATGGCAGTGTTTGACTTGTTGTACCACCAGAAGTTGAGGAAGAAATGAGGCAGGCAGCTATGCATGTTGATGACAGAGATGGTGCTGAGCCAATGGTGGACTGGGATAGGGACAATCCAGATCTGTCAGTGGGCACCATCTATCCTTCTATGAATGAGTTCAGATTGGCAGTCAGGCAACATGCTATTGTACATGAGTTTGAATTGGGAACTGAGAAGTCTGACAAGAGCAGATTTAGGGGCTTCTGTAAGGCAAATGGATGCCCTTGGATTATTAGAGCTAGGACTCAAGCAGATCATAGTGTCAGGGTACATTGTTTACTTTGCTAACTACATTTGCTAACTAATCTTGCTTATGTGGGTTGCTTTCAATTGTACTGATGCAGATACTTGTTTTTGTTGTGCAGGTCCAAATTAATAAAAATAAGCACAAGTGTGCTTCAACAAACAGAGTCCTAGGCACAATGGCTTCTCAAGCTTGGATTGCAGAGAGGACAATACCACTTTTGAAGAGGAAGCCTAACATTGGGGCCAAGGAAGTGAAACAAATCTTGGAAGACAAGTACAACATTGAGATGGCATACCAGACAGTGTGGTATGGGAGGCAGAGGGCTGCTGACAAGTACTTTGGTAAGTGGGATGACTCCTTTGATTGGTTGTATAGATTTAAGGCAGAGGTAGAACTCAGAGCACCTGGCAGTGTAGTTGAGATAGATACAGTCAAGATTGGTGATAATGTGCACTTCAGTAGGTTTTTTTGTGCATTCAAAGGCAGCATAGATGGATTTTTAGAAGGCTGCAGGCCTTACATTAGTATAGATTCCACTACTCTCAATGGATTGTAGAATGGTCACATGCCTGCAGCCTTAGCTTTAGATGGTCACAACTGGATGTTTCCTCTAGCATTTGGTTTTTTTGACTCAGAGACCAAAGAAAATTGGATTTGGTTCATGGAGCAGTTAGGCAAGGCCATAGGAGTAGTTCCACATTTAGCTGTTTGTACTGATGCATGCAAGGGATTGGAAGCTGCAGTTAAGCAGGTTTTCCCATGGGCTGAGCAGAGAGAATGTTTCAGACACCTCATGGAAAACATGAAGAAGTATTTCACAGGTGATGTCTATGGGGCTAACATGTGGCCTGCAGCAAGGTCTTACTCAGCAGTGAACCACAAGTTCTTCATGGATAAAGTCCTGGCTGCTAGCCCTGATGTAGAGAAGTGGTTGAGTGAACACCACAACCTCCTATGGGCCAGATCTAAGTTCAATTCAGAAACCAAGGTGACTACATAAACAACAACCTAGCTGAATCATGGAATGCATGGATAAAGGACTACAAAGACTTGCCAATGCACTGCATGGTTGATGCTTTGAGAGAGAAAGGTGTAGTTATGTTTGAAAAAAGGGGAAGGATAGCTAGGGCACTTGATGGGAATATTTTGCCAGCTATAATTCATCAGCTCAATGCAGCCTCTAAGGGCCTAGGGCACCTCAAGGTCACCAAGGGCATTCCTGGACAAGCAGAGGTCACAGAACTTTATAAAGATCAAGAGGTAAGAAGACAGGTGGTCTACTTGAATGACAAGGTTTGTACCTGCAGGGAGTGGCAGGTTACAGGCAAGCCTTGCCCCCATGCCCTGGCTGTCATCACAACTGCAAGGAATGCTAACATGGATCAATATGTAGACCAAGCTTATTCTGTGCAAAAGCTTAGGGCAGCTTATAGGGGTGGCTGGCCAAACATAACAGATAGAAACCAGTGGCCTGAGGTGGATAAGGGTTTCAAGCTCTATCCACCAATTGCCAAGAAGAGAGGTGTGGGTAGGCAAAGGAAAAACAGAATCCCTTCATTCCTAGAGAGGGGGACTGGTAAGGCTACAAGACAGGTCAGATGTAAGGGTTGTGGTGAACTAGGGCATAGGCAAGGAAGCTG
>OAMR01000452.1:293832-307834 GCA_900205405.1 Echinochloa crus-galli | reverse complement strand
CTTATAATTGTTGGCTTGTCTTGTTTGGATCGCTAGTGTTTATAAAGAAAATAAAGGTTCAGTTAACTTGCTTGCTTTTTTTACAACAGCTGTATCTTATAATTTCTTTCGTATTAGGTGGGTGTATGAGGGAGTTATAGATGACCCTTATGGTGAATTCTTCGTTGCTGAAAACAAATCTCTGCAGAAGGTACCTTTAGACTTCTGAAACTTTGGACTTTCTTATCTTACGATTGTCTGTATCATATTAAGCCTAAAACATCGAGCCTAGTTTCTTCTTATTCGAACCAGGTGCTTATTTCATTGTTCTTTCCTTTTGGTCTTGCTAGGAGAGTCTCACTCAAGATTATGATGCCAAATATTGGCAGCAACGATACAGCCTAAAAGAAGGAATTCCTAGTTTCCTTACTAATGTTGCCGCAATGATTCTGACAACAGGAAAATATCTTAATGTTATGAGAGAATGTGGGCATAATGTTCAGGTATACATGATGTATTATTTTTCTGAAATCAACATGTAAATGCCATCGTAGTATTATGTCTTTATGATATACAATAACAGAGTTATTTTGAATATTTTCTTTAGGTTTCATTGTCAGAAAATTCTAAGCTTATGAGCTTTGGTTCAAACCACCAATATCTTGAATGTATCAAGTCTGCATATGATTTTGCAAGTGGTGAATTGTTGACTCTGATGAAAGATAAGGTAACCACTGTTAATAGCAAACTAGGGTTACATTCGTTCTTTTATAAGGTAGGGTAATAATTTCATCACATTATATGTGCAGTATGATCTCATCGGGAAACTGCGATCCCTGAAGCGCTATCTGCTCCTTGACCAAGTATGCAGAAAAACGTGGAGAGCATTTACTCTTTATATTTTTTTGTTATTACTTAATATATATGCTTGTGTTTTATGCTTCTGCATAATTTGCAGAGAGTATATTAAAACACAGATAGTAATATCTATATTCTATTCTATGAAATTATGAGTGTCCTAGCTCTTAGATGTTTTGGCAATGCATGCCATTAATGGTTCATTAAATGCATATCTTGATAGATGTCTTGATATCATTGCTTCTTTTGATGAATTTACTATCAAACATATTCCAAGAGAAGAGAATGACAAGGCAAATACTTTGGCTCAGAAAGCATCTGGTTATATTGTTGCAAAGAAATATTTCTATCTCCAAAAACCGATGCAAACGAAAGCCGAGGTTCTGGTTCTAGCACAACCGGTCAGACCGGTTTCAGAAACCGGTCAGACCGGTTTTACTGCCAGAACCGGTCTGATTGGTTCTGAAACCGGTCTGACCGCTTTGTCCCCCGACAGAAGCAAAAATCCTTTGGATGATGCTAATCAATCCAAAGTTGAAGATCAGGATTGGAGAGTGTCTATTATTACTTATTTGAAAGATCCTGGTCGTGGTGCGGAAAGAAATATTCGGCGAACATCATTTAAATATGTTTTGCTTGACGATGAACTCTATCGTCGAAACGTTGCCAAGTATCCCTCGCTAGACACTCCACAAACATGTGGTTTGCCGAGTTTTTCTTTTTCTTTTTCCGAGTGTTTATTTAGAAGCACTCGGTAAATCTTCTATTTGCTGAGTGCCCGTCCTTTTGCACTCAGCAAACTGTCGAATACTAGGTAAACATCAGGTTTCTGGTTGTGGACACTCTCTCTATCAACCTGGATAAGCCAGCAAATGATCCCATCTAAGGCTTGTTCGGCTTCATATTATTAAGCCATGGTCGTTCCGAGGTTGGGGGTTGGATTTTATTGGACAAATTAATCCTCCATCATCAAAAGGACATAGTTTCATATTGGTTGCTACGAATTATTTTACTAAGTGGACTGAAGCGATTCCTTTGAAGAATATGATGCATCGAGAGGTGATTGAGTTTATTACTCAAAATATTATTCATAGATTCGGTATTCCTCAAACATTGACAACGGATCAAGGTACTTCATTTATGTCTAAGGAGGTACCTGAATTCGCCGAATCCTATAGAATTAAGTTGCTCAATTCATCTCCATATTACGCTCAGGCTAATGGACAAGCCGAGTCAAGTAATAAAACTTTGATTAAATTGATCAAGAAAAAGATAACATCGTGTTGTTAGTTTTCTTGATGGTAATGCCGGATATAATCAAATCTTCATGGCCGAAGAGGATATGCACAAAACGGCCTTTCAATGTCCGGGATTTATTGGTTTATTTGAGTGAGTAGTTATGACCTTTGGATTAAAGAATGCCGGTGCAACTTATCAAAGAGCTATGAATTTAATCTTTCATGATTTACTTGGTGTTATTGTGGAAGTATATATTGATGATATTGTAGTTAAATCGGATGGCTTGGATTCTCATTTAGCCGATTTAAAACTTGCTCTTGAGAGGATACGACGGTATGGCTTGAAGATGAATCCACTCAAATGTGCTTTTGGTGTTTCGGCTGGGAAGTTTCTTGGGTTTGTTATTCATGAGAACGGCATAGAAGTTGATCCCAAGAGAATTGAAGCTATGAAGAAAGTCGAAGCTCCTACTTGCAAGAAGGACTTGCAAAAGTTTCTAGGCAAGGTAAATTTCTTGAGAAGATTTATAATTAACTTGTCTGGAAAGGTTGATGCTTTTACTCCTTTACTTCGGCTAAAGAATGAAGCCGATTTTACTTGGGGGGCAAAACAGCAAGAAGCTTTTGATAAAATCAAAGAGTACTTGTCTTCACCACCGGTGCTTAGGGCGCCTAAGCGAGGAGTTCCATTCAGACTTTATGTGGCGGCTGAAGATAGAACTATTGGAGCTGTTTTGACTCAAGAAATCGGCGATAAGGAGTATGTGATTGCTTATGTAAGCCGACGGCTCATTGATGCAGAAACAAGGTATACTTTCATTGATGCTTTCGTGTCAACACCTTGTACACCGGTTGCACTAGCAACCGGTGCTAAAGGGCTTCCGCAGTTTTAGCACGAGGTCTTACCACGATCCGGTGCTAAAGTGCTCCCCCTGCCACTCTTGCGCGTCGCCCCCGCTGCTAGCCATTGGACCCGGTGCTGATGGAAAAATGGCAAAGGCGGAGGAGGAGGACGGATGTCGAGTTTTTTGGTAGTGCCTGATGAGCAATCGTGCACGCAGAGAGGGATAAAGTCTTTGAAATCGAGAGAAATGGAGAGATCTGACCAGTAACAAATAGCTGTCGGAGACGCGTGCGGACCCGTGGACGTCGTCGACGCCGGAGCCGGGGACGACGTCGTCGAGGTTCGCTGCAGCGACGACGGCGGTGGCTGGGCGGCGTTGGTTGCCCGAGGAAGACATGGCGGCGCTGCTAGGGTTTGGGAGGGTTGGTGTGGGTGGGAGAATAGAGGATGGAGCTATAGACAGGAGGGCGACGAAGGCAGCCAGAAATGGAAGTCGGAATGGGCATCGTGTTGTGTTGTGAAGAAATAGCGGACATGAGTCGAAAATGGAAAGAAAAGAGTGTGACGCGGTAAGCCTACTGACTTTTTACAGTCCAGTCCAATAATTAAAATAAACGTTTAAGAAATGCCAAATTACCTGGTGATTCAGTATGAACATGACGATATGTTGACTGTGTCGAACCCATTTCCATTTACGCCATGGTCGGATAGGTTAGGGCGCGGCTTAGATTTTGGGGTTACGTGTGAGTCGGACATAGAAGAATTATTTCCTAACTAGGAGAATGGTAGGACTAGCAGAAGCTACGGGCGGATAGGCCGGCTTATGATAGTGTCGTTGCCATCCATGGTGGCGTGGACTGGTTTTGGGTGATGCCCAGGACAAGGAAGCTCTAAAACAAGACGATGTTGACCGTGTTGAACGTATTTCTATTTACACAACAGTTGGATAGATTAGGGTTTAGGTTTTGAGGCTATGTGTGGGTCGGACATAGAAGGATTATTCCCTAACTAGGAGAATAATGATAGGACTAGCAGAAGCTACAGGCAGACATGCTGCCTTATGATGGTGTCATTGCCGTCCATATATGGCGGTGGAGGACTGGTTTTGGGCGATGCCCAGGACAGGGAAGGTCCAAGACACGACGATGTTGACTGTGTCGAACGCATTTCAGTTTACACAACAGTTGGATAGATTAGGGCTTAGGTTTTGGGGCTATGCATGTGTGGGTCGGACACGTAGAAGGATTGTTCCCTAACTAGGAGAATGATAGGACTAGCAGAAGCTACGGACGGACAACTTAGGTTAGGGCTTAGGTTTTGGGGCTACGTGTGGGTTGAAAACAGAAGGATTATTCCCTAACTAGGAGAATGGTTGGAGTAGTAGTAGAAGCTACGGGCGGACAGGCCAGCTTATAATGGTGTTGCTGCCGTCCATGGCGATTGAGGACTGGTTTTGGGCGATGCCCGGGACAGGGAAGCTCCAAAACACGACGATGTCGACCGTGTCGAACGCATTTCCATTTACAAAATAGTTGGATAGATTAGGGCTTAGGTTTTAGGGCTACGTGTGGGTCGGACACGCAGAAGGATTATTTCCTAACTAGGAGAATGATAGCACTAGCGGAAGCTACGGGCGGCCAGCTTATGGTGACGTCGTTGCCGTCCATGACTGTGGAGGATTGGTTTTGGGCGACGGTTGTGACAGCTGGAAGCTCCAAAACACGTATATTAGCGAGACAAGGTCGCGCACTGTGGGTGGGGCACTCACTACAGGAAATCTCGTGTATACCGAGTGCCTGCACCTTTGCCGAGTGTTTTTTTATGGACACTCGGCAAACAACGTCTTTGCCGAGTGCGAAATAAAAAACACTCGGCAAAGAAAATACACTCGGTAAAAGGTTGTTCGAGTGTAAAAAAACACTCGGCAAAGGAGTTGTTTGCCGAGTGTCAAAAATAAAACACTCGGCAAACACCTCTTTACCGAGTGTATTTTCATTGACACTCGACAAAAATCGCTATCACAGATGCGTTGAGTGGTTTTTAAACTAGGAGAGGGAAAAAATATTTTGCCGAGTCTTTGTTGAGTGTCAAATAGAAAACACTAGGCAAAGATTGTTATCACAGATGTGTTAGTGTTTTTTTAGATTAGAAGAGGAAAACAATATTTTTTTGTTGAGTATTTGACACTCGGCAAACACCTCTTTGCCGAGTGTATTTTTTCGACACTCGGCAAATACTCGGCAAAAAAATATTTTTAAATTTCTAAAAAAACTAAAAAATTATTATATGCATGTTGTTTGCCGAGTGTCAAAAAATACACTCGGCAAATAAGCTCTTTGCCGAGTGTATTATAGTTGACACTCGCCAAAGAGCTTGTTTACCGAGTGTATTTTCAGTGACACTCGGCAAATATTTGAGTATAAATGATTTTGAAATTCTAAAACAAGCAAATTAAGTCGAAATATCATGAAATTTGTCATGAAGTGATTGTATCACATATAGAGACTGTGATAAAAAGTTGAGAACATTTCGCACATTTTGTCATAACAATGTCTACAAAATCGAAACATCTCACAAGAAGTGCATTGTAATTGTATGTGAAAGAGTTAGTATATGTATGTTTTGAATACAAACTTTTTTATATGATCTCATATGAAAAAACATTTTATACCAAAGTCGTACATCTCGATGAAATATAAAACTTTGTAGCTTAAACTTTTATATTTGAGATTGTTTAACACCTTAAAATATTATTATAAGTTATCTAATTTGAAATTTGAAATTTCAAATTTTCAAATGATCTCGCATGTTAATAAGTTATATATCAAACTTGTACATATCCACGAAATATAAAACTTTGTAGTTAATAACTTTTTAATTTGAGATTTTTTAATACTTTAAAATATTCTTATAATGTATCTAATTTGAAATTTGAAATTTTCAAATTTTCAAATGACCTCGAATGTAAATATGTTATATATCAAAGTTGTAGATCTTGAAGAGATATAAAACTTTGTTGTTTATAACTTTTTCATTTGACATTTTTTAGCCATCCAAAACTATGTTATAAACACAAAGAGGAAACACAACTCGCCACGTCAGCGATCCAACCGTTCAAAATGGTGAGCTCCTATTGGTCCATTCAACAACACATGGATCACCCCTCTACCATTCAAATAAAATAGCCCCCCTCTCTCTCATCTCTCTCTCCCCGTTGGTTCTGATCTCTCTCTCTCTCTCCCTCCCTCTCACCTGCAGCCCCGACGAGGGCAGCCGGCCGAGCCGGCTTTATTTTCTCAAAAATGTGTTTGTCGAGTGTCGGTTTTTGGACACTCGGCAATGAGTTTGTGTTTGCCAAGTGTTGGATTTGGGGCACCTGGCAAAGACTTTGCCGAGTGTTAAAGTCTACTTTGCCGTCACCTGATTTGCCGGGAGGACTTCGCCGAGTGTTACACTCGGTAAAGTCTTTGCCGAGTGTATTTCAGTCTTTGCCGAGTGCCCAAGGCACTCGACAAATAGCCGGTTTCCCATAGTGACTAGTAAATAACTAATTAACACTTGTCCTGTAAATTCGGATCGTGACATAGATAAGTCATTTGTGATGGATAATAATACATTTATATTCGCTAAATGTTATCCATCGGCACGGATAAGTATTATCTATTGGTTGTTGTACGTGTCTAATGATGCAAGCGGGTATGTACTCAACAACCTTTTCTAGGTCAGCTAGTTAATTACAATATATAGCATGCCACTATAATTCATTTATTCTTCTAAATTAATTATGCAAAATACCATGCTGGTTCATTTCCCAAGTTGTGTAAGCTCCTAACAAGAGCTGGCATGTAGATAGTCTTTGAGATATCTGTGTAGGCTCTTATACGAGCCATCAGCGCCCATGACGACGCAGGTGAACGGCCGATGGCGAGGGCGGCTTATTTTTCTTATTTTTCTAAAATATGTTTGCCGTGGTTTTTTACTGCACACGGCAAAGCCTTTGCCGTGTGCCCGACAAACGGCCCACGGTAAAGCCAGCTTTGCCGGCCGGCGTATGCCGTGTGCGTTTTTTGCCGTGTGCGGCACACGGCAAAGCCTTTGCCGTGTGTAATAATGGCTTTGCCGTGTGCACACGGCAACTGTGCCGATTCCGGTACTGAGGGGCAGGGGTACCTCGTAGGATCTGGTGCAGCCTTGCCCCACGAACAGCATCCGGCCGTCCAGCGTGTCCAGCTCCCTCCACGCGTCGGTTTCCCGGTACACCTTGAACTTGAACGTCAGCTGGTTAGGGTGAGGCGAGAACGAAGCTCAGGACCAAGAGCAGCTCCCCGCGGGACACGAACGAGGTACTGAGCTTGGACGTACGTACTGGTCCCGGATGATGTCACTGTCCTGGAAGCAAGCGCCGCGTGTTCCAGGTTAGTAACAGGCCATCGTCGTTGTCGCTGGCTTCAGGTGGCGCCTGCTCGCGTGCCAGCTCCCACCCCTTGCGCCAGAACGCGACGCAGAGACCAGACGGCGCCCGACGAGGAGGGCGGCGGCGACGCAGCCCCCGTTGTCAGGCGCGCGGGGACGAGAGCGCGGCCGGCGGCGAGGACGAAGATTGTGTCGGGGAAGCACGTGCCGTCGCTGCCCAGGAGCCCAGCGGGGAGGCGCTCGACGGCCCCGTCGCGGACGTTGTGGGCGCGGTTGCGGCGCGGCTCGCCGTCGCGGTAGTGGAGGAGGAGCCAGCCGCCGGCGTGCGTGGGAGCCGAAGTAGCCATAGGGACTCGGTTGAAGACAAACCTTATATAGAAAAAGTAGGTTGTCAGGATAAAATTTGGGCCTGTATGTTTGAACTGCAGCTTTTGGAGTTTTTAAAAAGGCTGCTGTAGGCTTTTGGTTATGGAAAAAAAAACCAATATTAGCTTTTGTAAGATGTTTTTAGGTTTCTAAGCTCAAGAAGCTATGAGAGGCTCACACAACCGAGCTTTTAAGCTTTCCATATAAATCCAGCTTTTCTGAGCTCTTGGTTTTCCGGAAGCTACAGTGAGAAGTTCGTTGTTTGTTTGAGCTTCTGGCTTTTCATGCTCAGAAGCTGCACAGAAGCTCAAACAAACAGGACCAGTAGGTTTCAACAAGATCTACAAAGTTCTTGTTAATTTTTTATTTGAAGTCATTGAGATGATTAATATTTGTTTGAGCTAATGAGTAATGAGATTCTACATCAAGGCATCTACTTAGAGCCATGCATGGAACTTGAGCAATTTGGTCAAGTCGCTGATGAATGCATCTACTAATACAAGATTGAAATAACAAACGAACATAACTAGCCCACTTGTATATAATAGATCTGGTTGAGTGGGTCTTGTTTACATTCGTCAGCTCCTCTGAATAATGGTCTACAAGAAACTATAACTCATCCATATCTTCTTATTAAATCTTAAAGGTATTTGTGATTGTAACCAAAACTCTACAATAGGAGTTCGCATTGCAACAGAAAAATTATTTAAATATAAGACACTCTTTTTTTGTTAGGATTTCATGTTTCCATCATAAAATATGGTGATAAAAAATATGACACCTTTGTATTGGTCCTTTGGATAAACGATGAAAATGAAATAGAAATATTCGAAGAAGTTTATTTTCAAGTAAAAAGATAGTATACTTATGAGAAAAAAATCTAGCTACCCGCATTATTTGCATGAACCACCTTGCTAATTAATTAATTATCAGATATCACATGCATGTACCTATCTGCATATGTACCGATATATTTAGAGGCCTTTTCATTGTAATGTCTTCCATTTTTTTATGCATTTTCGAGTAGGTTTTCCACGTGTTTTGCTGAAAACGCCTACATACGGTAGGAAAAAAAAGAGTACGTGCTCTGAACTCCGCTACCAATCCTAGTTGGAGGGAGACACGGATAAAAGTCATGGTGCTGGCGATTCTTCATAGCCGGACCCGGACTCAAACTCCCGTTTCCGAATGGGAACTGGATAGATACACACGTAAGGATCCACTCCAACACCACGCCTGTATAAATTTTTTAGGCTAGTAGCCAAGAAATCAGCGTCGTGAAATTAGTTACTAGAAGGACGAAGCTAAACTGAGCGAGGTCTTGACTTCTCTGTAGTCCTTATTATTACACAAATACAAGGCGCCATGAAGGACGCAACGGGGCAGGTTATCTTCCCGTTCGACCTGGTGATGTTCCAGACGACAGGCGGCGGCGCACATCGCGATCGTGGGCTGGCAGTGAAGGCCCTGCCCGGCAACAAGCTCAGCGTGCTGCTCGTCGACGGCACCCAGGTGCCCAAGAAGTCCTCTGACCTCACCGTCGTCGACAGGAGCTTCTTGGGCCGCCACGGCATGGCTGTCACGTCGGCGTTGGACCCCAGCAGACAGCCCGGGATCATCACGGGCGTCGCCACGGCGCTCGACCTGGTCCATCTGAACGGAGCCGAGCCGCCCACGGCTGCCGCAACCGGCGTGTCGCCGGCAGATGTGCGGCCGGTCAGCGAGCTGGTCACCGGCGACTACGTCGTGTCCGGGACGTGGCTGGGGCGTGTGGTGGAGGTGTCCGTCGACGTCGACGTGCTGTTCGGCGACGGCTCCGTGTGCAGGGTCACCCGGGCGGATGATGATGGCAAGCTCCGAGTGGTGAGAAGCGGCGGCGGGAGCAGAAGCAGCCACGAGAATGTTTTCTTTCCCGGTGATTGTGTCGCCGGCGACGAGCCCGTCTTCAGGGCCTCCCGGTGGCTCAGGGGATACTGGAAACCCACCCATGGCGGCGTGGGCACCGTGGCCAAGGTGAAGATAGGCGGCGTGCTCGTCTACTGGGTCGCGTCACGGCAGCTGGGCACCGACGACATGGACGCGCCTCCGGCGTACCACGCCAACTCCGACAACCTTACTTTCTTCTCCCCCGGCGATGCCCTCCTCATGCGCTTCTGGAGTGTGAGCAACCGTTGCTTTTTATTGAGTGGGATGAAGAAGAAGAAGAAGCACCACCGGACTGGGATGAGGATTGGGGTCAATGGCCGCAGGCTGCAAGAGTTTGAGCGGCCAATGGCCGTCGCCGACACGCACACGACGGTCGATGTGCTGTGGCAGGATGGAACGCGGCAGCTCGGCGTGCCGTCGGCATCCCTTGCCGGCGTTCATGTGCAGATCGAGCAAGACTTGTTCCCGGGGCAGCGCGTCATCGCCAAGCAGGTTGTGGCTGCAGCTGCTCATGGAAACAATGACGACGGCTTCGACAATAACGCAGGTGGTGGTGGACGTGTTGGCGTCGTCAAAAGCCTCAGCTACAAGGATCAGACGGCGTGCGTGTCGTGGGTCACGCCGGCGCCTGGAGAAGAATCATCCAATGAGGACGTCGACACCGTGATGAGCACGTATGATCTGGGCCGGAGTTCTGACCACAGCTTCTTCTATGGAGATATTGTTGTTCGCCAGCGACCAAAGGAATCAGCCGTGGAAGCAGAGGCGGTGTTGCCACAGAGGAGCAGCAAGGCCACCAATGACCTTTCATGGGTCGGGCATATTGTTGATCTCTGTGATACACAATACATCCACGTCAAGTGGGGGGACGGCAACACGTCAAAGGTAAAATCTCCAGTGTTTTCAGAAAATTAATAGTGATTTTTGAAAGAGATTAAATTGTCTTAAATAAAATCCCATCACCGAGGAAATCACATCACGTCATCCATGCGCGCAGGTGTTGCTTCATGAGATAGCTTTCGTCAAGCAACAAACTCCTGAAGACATTCTCCAGGAATTGGGCGATTGGGTGCATGATGAAGAGCAGGACATTATTCCTCAAGATGCGCCCTCGTTGACGGTATCCATCCAAAATATCTGGATCCCCCTTGACATGCATGTATACTGCATTGATCATCAATATAAAATGACTATCTTATATATGTTTGATCATTCAGGATAATAATGATCATGGTGAAGGAGATGTCAGTTCTGACAGTGGGAGTAGAGATGCCCAAGATGTCCCATTAGGATGGACGCCACTAATGGGCAGGATTGGCAATATCATCCAGGCCGTGATCCAAACAGCCAGTGGAATGCTTGCCCAAGGCAAGAGGTATCTGGTGAGCAGGTCGATGGTATCCGGCTCGACAGAGGAAACTTCTATGACCGACACCATCCAAATCTGCGATGGCGATGGTGACTGCGATGCGGAGAAAGCCGCTGGAGCTGCGGCGATTGCAATCCATGATGAAGCTGACGACGTGTTTCACTTCCAGCATTTTGACATTGTGCAAACTCCCCAGGATCACCATTACCTCGGCAACAAGGATCAGGTGCGTACATATATTTATTTGTTTATTACTTATATAGCACTACAAGTACAACCGATGTCCTTTTTGCCTTGATTATTTTTAATGAAATATGAATTTCACATATCAGTTACTCGTCCTATCAGTTTATCCGTACTAATTGCTACAAAAATTATGCTTGACATTACACGTTGATCAATAATACGCAGGGCAGCGGTGGTGGAACGAAGTGGCTCAAAAGAGTGCAAAAGGAATGGAAAATTCTTGAGACTAGCCTTCCAGGTAATATTTGAGGAAATCTTTGTTCAATTCCCCATCTTATTAATGTGAGACCACATAGTTCAAGACCCCTTGCATGCATGATTTTGAGAAGCGACTCTTTGGCATGTCTGTGGTACTACGTACACCAGAGTTCAACTAATACTACAATGGGTCTTTCGACATTAGTATCTAAAATTTGCACTTCTATGCAGACACCATCTATGTGCGGGCTTTCGAGGATCGTATGGACCTGCTTCGAACAGTGATGGTGGGTGCAAGCGGGACACCATACCACGACGGACTTTTCTTTTTCGACTTGCACCTGCCGCCATCCTACCCGGCTGCGCCGCCACTAGTGAAGTACCACTCGTTTGGCCTCCGTGCGAATCCCAACCTCTACCCCTCTGGTACCGTGTGCCTAAGCCTGCTCAACACCTTCGGCGGCAAGGGCCATGAGTTGTGGTCACCTGAAATGTCGAGCGTCCTCCAAGTCGTCGTCTCCATCCAGGGCCTCGTGCTCACAGCCCAACCCTATTACAACGAGGCAGGCTATGCGGCACAAATCGGCACACCGGAGGGCCATCGCAATGAGCTCCCTTACTGTGAGAACACCTACCTTGTCAATCTACATACCATGATTCACCTCATCCGTCGGCCGCCTGTAGGGTTTGAGGCGTTTGTTAGGGATCATTTCCGACGTCGAAAGGGGCACATCCTCCGACCCTGTCACCACGCTTGACGACGAGGCACACGCTACAGAGGTGAGCAAGGAACGGTCGTGCTCAATGGGGTTCAGGCTAGCACTAGCCAACGTTGTCCCGCGGCTTGTTGACACGTTCGCTGAGATTGGAGCATTAGGGTGCTTGTAGGTCCACCGGATTCGGTTGCGAACGCTGTAATTGCTTTGTTTGTGGCTTATTACAGCTTGTTATGAATCGAAGATGCGCCGGCGCCGAGGACCCGCTTGGCCTCTGAGGGGGCGTTGGCGGCGTGGAGCACCACCTCGGCCTTTGTTGTCCACGCCAAGGACAAACACATTTTCAACTATTGCACATATATACATTCAAATCCGATCTATTTTCAACTATTGCACGTCAAGAATGGGCAACTATCAGAATACTGCAATCAGCAGCAACCTCACACGTCCTGAATACTCTAATCAGAAACTACCTAGCTCGTCGACTAACGCGATCTCAGACTAACCAACTAGAGGATCATCATAGGGTTGCCGAAAACCTGTCGCCTGCTCAATCAAAGGAGAAGCCAAGCTGAAGGAGAGTGTTCCGAGGGTACGTTGTGGCATCGGCAAACAGTTGTGTATGCCGTCTTCGGGCGACCACTGGCTGTTGTCCCTACATGCACTACCGGAAAATCCATGTTTGCCGTGTGCCTAGGGGTTTACCGTGTGCATTCCCTCGGGCACACGGCAAAGACAGAGTTTGCCGTGTATTTTCTAAAAAACACACGGTGAAAAGAAAACACTCGGCAAACTTTTATTTTGCCGTGTGTTTTTTTGGCACATGGCAAATTAATACTTTGTCGTGTGTTTTTTCTTGACATACGGCAAAGTCATGAGTTTGCCGTGTGTCTTTATTGTGGCACACAGCAAAATCATATTTTACCGTGAGCTTTTTTCGTGGCACATGATAAATAGATGTTTCAAAGCACATTTTGAACCCCTAAACGAATTCAAATGAAAAAATTTTGAACTACAAAGTTGTGTAACTCATCAAGATATGAATAATTTTTGTTCAGGACAGTTTTTTATTTGACAATGTTAAAGTGAGTTTATTCATAAATCTTATATGTCACTAGTAGTTTCTCTCTAATAGTAGTAGACACTGATAGAGAGATGAGATTTCAAATTCGGAATTTTCAAAAGACCTCAAATAAAGAAACACTCTAAATGAGAGTTGTAGATCTTGAAAATTTATGAAACTTTGTAGTTGACAACTTTTGTATTTGAGATTGTTTAAAAATTAAAAATATTATTATAAGTTATCTAATTTAAAATTTGAAAATTTAAAACTTCCCTAGAACATTCTAGATATAGTTTTGCAACATTGTCATCCAACGGTTGCAACATTCATCTAAAACATCCGAAACACACCAAATATGCTCTTGCAACATGGAGAAAAACCCTAGAAAAAAATGAGAACATGCTGTTGCAACGTGGAGAAAATGGCCACCGCCGGCACTGGCGCCCGCGGAGGATGGCCGGTGCGCCACCCCTCACCTACCTTGCGACGCGTCATCCACGATGTGGCGGCGGATCTCGGCGTGCTCGCCGGCGATGAATCCGCCGCATCCATGGCCGACTCGAGCAAGTGACAACAGGGAAGCTTGGTGCGGTGGTCATGGCGGCCCACGGCCCTTCTGGACAACAGCGGGCGGGGCGGCGCTCGGACGATGACGGCGTCCGCGTCGGCGCACGGGCACGCGGAGGCCGACGGCGACAGCGTCCGTGTCGGCGCACGGAGGAGCGGTGGCACATGCGCGAGGAGGGCGGACGGCACGTGGTGGAGCGACTGGCCGAGGGCTGTCTC
>OAMR01000452.1:258690-279332 GCA_900205405.1 Echinochloa crus-galli | reverse complement strand
TATTACTAAAGTTATGTGTTTAATTACATAATGTCTACAAAAAAATAGTTATAAATAAAATACATTCTTGGTTTCACATATTTAAATATAATTCAATCAATTTCCAGGAAATAGTCTCTTATATATGATTTTTTTTTATCAAAGTAAAATTTATAAAGCATATAGTGTTTCCTTTCATAATCTAAAGTCTTCCGCTAGTTTTAAGTTTTCAGTCGTAGTTCTGTTCTCAGTTTTTCCTATGCCTCTAAACCCAATCCTGCTAGTGCACCCGGTGGATGCGGCCGGGGGCAGCCGCCGAGGACGCCGGCGATGCGGGTGGAGCCGTCGGGGAAGGCCGTGAGCAGGAGCCACGGGAGCGATGGGGAAGGGCCCGGTGGCGGCGGATCACGTGGCGCCACTCGCGGCACACGAGGGACATGGTGAGGCCGCGCCCGGTCGACGCTGCACGGGATGCTTGCCCAAGGTCTTGTCCTCCGAAGGCGGTGACGCGGCGGCCGGCAATTGGACGGGATGGGGTGGGAGCCGGGCAGTTAGCCGGGATCTGGACAGGATGGGTGGAAGTCGGTGTGGCGGCCGGGCTGGGGGGAAGAAGAGGAGGAGGAGGTGGCGGCGGTGGCCAATTGGGATTTGGGAAGGCCGTCGCGCTGCCAGTTGTCTCGTCGCTGGCAGACTTGGCTTCCAAGTCGAGAGGAGGAGGAGCCGAGGAGGTCGCTCGCTTGGGCCGTGGGAAATGTTGGTTATGCGGGCCGATCGGGACGGGCCAAGCCATGAGGCTGTCTGCAATAGTTGCTGCTAAATGCTCCTGGGCCTGTATCTTACCGTTTGTAGGCCCAAAACGTTGCTGCAGCGGAGTCGCCTATGGTTGTTGTTTGTTGTTCCTCCTAGAACCAGCACACGCACCGACGTATGCAGACGACTGGATTCTAGCTTGCTTGTTTGGCGTTTCTTCATTTCTTGCTGAGATGCACAAGCTAAATGGTTGATGCTAGCTTTACACTCCAAGATTTCTGATAGGCCATGTACCAGGCAAATAGCTACCAAATCTCAACATTTCATTAACATTGGATTTACAGTGGATCAAAACTTTTAACATATGCACTTTTAATAGCTGATGTTTTGATTATGTGTGCCATCACATATGTCATCCGTTTTTATTTTCTTCGTAGTATCTCATCCTATTTCAGTTTTAAAAATTTAACTTCTAAACTGTGTGGCTATAACTATAAACCTGAACTGAAAAATGAAAGTCAAGTAACAGATTGGCTTGGATGCTTGAGTGTAGATGATGCTTTGGCACATTTCTTCTAACTACCCTGTATGATCCCTTTAACTAATAATGTTTGCCTTTACTAATCACTGCAATTATTTTTTTATTTTCAGCTGCACAACTAATCATGTGTACATTTTTTTTGTAAAGGAGATTAGTTGCATATCTCATCTGGAACTGTTATAGTTAGCAATAATTCTAGTTATGAAAGTTCAGATTCTTTGGTGTACAATGTTTACCCTGATGATGAAGAGTTTGATAATGGTTTGACAATTTTCAACAATAGAAATGACAATATTCAATAACTGAGGTAATGTTTTTATTTTTTTACTGCATTAGTTCAAATTTTCGTTGGTTGTTTTGCTGATATTGGTTGTTTCTAGGAGATGGAGATGACATCTATTCATGACTTGGCAGAGATGGCATTTGATGATTTGAAGAAGTTACAAAAATGCTGGGTTAACAACAATGTACTGGCTTGATCGTGTTGAGCAAGGATGGATTAGCAAAAAAATGGTTTCAGAGTTATGGAATTTGGCTTTTGTTTTACCATTAGGAAAAAACATGTATACTAGTTGAGATTGTTGCCCCATAGCAGTACTAATTAAATTATGAATATACAGTAGTTTGTGTATAGACTGAAGGTCGATATGCGTGATGTTCACTTTGCATTGATTACTCACATACATGTAACAAAGAGCAGTTATACACTAATTGTAGTAGAATTCCCGATACATGAGCTTTTTATATACCTGATACATGAGTTTTTCAGAAATCCTGATACATGAGTATAGGCCAAAAAACCGCGTTGCTTCAACAAGTTCTTTGTGACTGGTGAGGCTGGTGCTGTCTGAACTGGAAGACAAATGGGAGCTGCAACTGGCTGTGGTCCGGCATTCAGTTGCCAGATGATCTCTTTTTTGAAAAATCAGTTAGTGTCTAGTCGTTTTCTGTTTCAGTTCAGTAGTTAAGCTTCAGTTCAGTTTGCTGAACAAGTCATAGTATGTTACAGTTTGTTAGTGAGTCACTCATTCTCCCCAGGACGTGTCCTAGTTTTGGGGCCATCATGGCCAGTAGTGTTGGTTTGGATGACAGAACATGCAAAAATATATTGCTAATTAACTGCCAGTTATCAAACTTCAGACAGTGGAGAAAGATAAAAGCAAAAGGGTTACGGGCCGCTATGTAAGGGTGGGACAAAGGTTCGGGGGTTTTCTCGACCTGCGTGAGAAGGTCTTCTTCTTAAATGCAATGCCCGGGGGGCGGCTTGCCCCTCGCAGGTCGAGTTTTGACAGCAGAGAAAAATGCAATGTTCAGAGTTCCTGACAACCAAGGCGAGATCTCTCTTGGACAGTAACAAGCTTGAGCCACACAAAGACAGTACAAGTGTCGAGGAGTGAAGCGAGCTGATTTCCGAACACAAGTACGAGAAAATGCTTCTGTACCCGAAAATCTACACCATCTTTGGTACTCAACAAATACTTTCAGAACCCAGCACTTTCTGAACATTTTCTGTTTGTAAACTGCACAGCACAGCACAGCCGCACAGGCAGTATTTCGTCAGTCATATATTACATTTAATCTGTTATGTGGTCAAGTGATGATCAGGTCGGAACAGCTTGTGCATTTATGCTAATTATGATGGAATCTGTTGGCTACAGTACTTTATGTAATGTAATTTTGTCTAAATTTGTCCTTAATGTTATTCGTTGTGAGGATCCCTCACAGTTGGATACTGGACCAAGTACCTTACATTTTGTCAAATCTGGCTCCTGTTATACTTATACATTACATTTTGTCTACTGCCTTTTTGTTGATGGCTGTGCCTGTGCAGTATATACTGGTCATGGTCATATCCTGATGGCTGATGGCTGCCTTTTGAGTATCAGTTCCTTTTGAGTTGTCAGCATTTCTTTCTAAACATATTAGAGTCTGTTTTAGCTTTCAGTATACCGAAATACTGTGTTTTAGCTTGTGTAAAATGTCAGTCTGAACGACAGTATCAGAGTACTGGAGCTCAGGAGAGCTTTCAGTATTTGAAATTTATCCTGTACAAACCCAGAATAGCTGTTTTGTACAAACCAGAACAATTTAGCTGTTCTCAAAAAGAATTAGCCTGCAGTCTTATCAATCAATAACACATTTTATAAAAAAGAGATGCATCCACATGGTTGTCTGCTGGCCTGTCAAAAGTACAGAGTTTCGAGCAAAGTCATATTGGTGGATTACATGAACTTCAGAGTAATCACATGAAAAATAATTTTCTCTGCTCCAACATCTTTGGCTTCTCGATGACCTGAATCTTGTGACTTCCTCATTTTCTCTGCTCCAACAGTGACCCTTGTAGGCACTTGCAGCAGGACCATTCAATTCAATTTCCACACATATTAGCCTTCCTTAGTGCCAACCTTTTGCATAGCATCGGAGGCATGCAACAGCAGAGATTCATATGGAACATTCAATTCAATTTCCACACATTAATAAATCAGAAAATGACCTTGGAGCAAACAGATACATGAACTGATTGTATTCAACTGAAACAACTGAATAGCCTGAACCTGACGGAGAATTTGGATGAATTTTCCTCGAACAGCCTGAACCTACAGCCTGAACAGCCTGAACCTACAGCAGCTGATCAGAATGTTTAACTAAGGATT
Organism: Echinochloa crus-galli; assembly: GCA_900205405.1. NCBI lineage: Eukaryota > Viridiplantae > Streptophyta > Magnoliopsida > Poales > Poaceae > Echinochloa > Echinochloa crus-galli. Next base: position 275,408 of record OAMR01000452.1, on the reverse strand, counting down.
GTAGGTGGAATATTGGGTTACAGATTTCGTAATTGGGATTCACTGATTGGACCTGTGGATTTGGAGACAAACTGCAACGAAATTGTGCAAAACAGAGTGAAACACAAAAGTTCAGAGCAGCAGAACTGTGCAGACATGGCTTCAAACAAGAATCACTCTGGACAGGCAGTAATTTCTATTGGTCTAAAAGACTTTGATGGAGTTCAGACACAGGTTTCCATCAATTGATGGAGAAATCCTACATGGGAACTGCACATTGGATCCTAACAGAATGGAAAGTTGTCGGCTCGATCCGAAAAAAAATCGATCGCCTAATCCTAGAGAAAATGAGTCGATCCCCTAATCCAATCGAAACATGCAGTTCTAAACAAACAGGGGTTTCCATCAGTTGATGGTGAAGTCCTGTCACACGGCTCGCGGCCGCACGGCCCTGGCCACCAGCGCCACGGCGACGAGCGCAAGGATGACGGCGCTCCAGCGGACGACGAGGCCGCCATGGTCGGCGTCGCGCGGCTGCACCCGCAGGGCCATGGCCACCAGTGCCACGAAGGCCAGGACGGCGTACCCCAACTCTCTGACGCCAGGGACGAGGTCGCTGAAGAAGCGCGAGACGGGGCTGTTACCGACGTAGACCACGACGTCGAACAGCCCGTGGGCGGCGAGGGAGAGGACGACGCGGGCTCGGCGGACCAACGCCGTGCGCCAGTGGACGGCGCCAAGTTCGGCGGCGCGCGGCCGTGCGGCCGTGGCGACAAGGGCCGCGAACGCCAGCATCCCGTGCCCCAACTCCCCCGCCTCGGGAATGAGGTCGCAGACGAAGCGGGAGATGGGGGTGTCGAGGACGTAGACGCCGAGGTGGAAGACGCCCTCGGCGACAGGGGAGAGGCCGAAGCGGGCGCCCCGGAGCAACGCCGCGCTCCAGCGGCGCATCGCGGCCATCGCCTGCTGCCGCGCGGGGAAGTCGAGGGCGCCATGCTCGGCGGCGTCCACCCTGTGGTCGTCGGCGCCGTGGTCGCGGAAGGTCGCCATGTCGGGCGCGCCGGCGTGCGTGGCTTCCCTTGCCTCTCAACTAGTACGCAGCGCACAAAGGTGGAGGCGCTCTCTGATTCTGGTTGGGGGGTTCGTTTGATCTCACACGGCCGGGGCCAGCCACCGGCCAGTCTATTATATACGTACCTGGCGCCAGCCTGTCACCGCTCGACGCCGTCGTGCGCTTCAAGGCACCGGCAGCCGAGGCGGGCGTCTCAGCGTCCCGCCGGGGCGCGGCGACGGAGGAGGTGGAACTGTGGAAGCCATGTAGCTTCCCAGGCTTCCATTCCGCCAACTTGGGCCTGAATCGGGCCTCGCCAGTTTGGCCCGAAGAAAAAGACAGGGCCCGCGAGTTGGGAGCAGGCCGGGTCGATAGGACCAAGTCACCGCCGGAGTACTCTTGGACTTGAAATGTTGTAGGTAAGCCTAGCACCCGGACCTCCGGGCAAATCCAAAAAATCGGACGGGGTAACGTGGCGCAATCACAGCCAAGTATTCTTCACCAACGGTACTGTAGCATGAAAAAAATCCCGCCATAACATGACATGATGTTGCACGCAACATGTAAATTATTTTTAACATTCAAAAATAATGTATGCAACATGAAACAATAGTATCTGCAACATGAATAGTCAACGCTTGCAACATTAAAACGACGTGTTCACAATACTCAGCCATGCACGGTAGCACACGAAAAATTCCAAATAAAAATGCAACATCCGGATGAAACACTTACAACATGCAAGCGAAACATATGCAACATCGCAACATCCCAAATCTACTTTGGCAACTTTCGTCTGGAACATCCGAAACACGTGAAACATGCTGTTGCAACATGAAACGAAACCCTAGAACATTCTAGATCTAGTTTTGCAACATTGTCATCCAACGGTTGCAACATTCATCTAAAACATCCGAAACACACGAAATATGCTCTTGCAACATGGAGAAAAACCCTAGAAAAAAATGAGAACATGCTGTTGCAACGTGGAGAAAATGGCCACCGCCGGCACTTGCGCCCGCGGAGGATGGCCGGTGCGCCACCCCCTCACCTACCTTGCGACGCGTCATCCACGATGTGGCGGCGGATCTCGGCGTGCTCGCCGGCGATGAATCCGCCGCATCCATGGCCGACTCGAGCAAGTGACAACAGGGAAGCTTGGTGCGGTGGTCATGGCGGCCCACGGCCCTTCTGGACAACAGCGGGCGGGGCGGCGCTCGGACGATGACGGCGTCCGCGTCGGCGCACGGGCACGCGGAGGCCGACGGCGACAGCGTCCGTGTCGGCGCACGGAGGAGCGGTGGCACATGCGCGAGGAGGGCGGACGGCACGTGGTGGAGCGACTGGCCGAGGGAGGCGGCGTGCGCGGAGGATGGAGGCGGCGGCAGCAGGCGCAGTGGAGCGGGCGTCGGGCGTCGCGGAGGAAATGATGTCGGGGTCGCATAAGCCCAATGGATAAGCGGTGGGCGCGGCGTCCGAAATGTTCAGCTCCCGTCGGACCCAAGATCTATAGCATTACCGAATGTCGTATTAAACTGTCGTATGCATAGCCGATCCACGCTGCTCTTTAGTAGCCAAATCCTTTGATTTGAAGAGAACTGCCAAAAATATGAAGTGTGGAATGGCAAAAAAAGTTACTAGTAGCCAAATCCTTTTAATTGGAAGAGAACCAGCCAAAATATTACCGGTACTTGAAGGCAGAACCATGGTGCCGATCCAGGTGTTGTTTGAAATAAAAGAAGAGATGAAGTTGAGAGAGACTTCGACGAGACTTGGACGGGAAGAGAGAGGGGAAGATGGTGAACTCACCGGGAACAATCTCGACGAGAAAAGGCTCGGGACGGCGACCAACGACGGCAGCGGCTCGAGCTCGGTCAAAGGCGGCGGCGACGCGCTAGGGTTCGAGGGCTCGCGGCTTCGATTTTCGATGGGAAGGTTGCAAGCGGTGCGCGCGCTTAATTTGGTGCGGAGCGGGGCCTGGGCAGGCGTGCGGAATTCGGAGACGCAGGCGGCGGCGGCGGAACGGACTCGGCGGCGCGGCCAAGTCAAACTCGGAGCAGAGTCCGGCTCGGGAAAGACGGGCCCGACAGGTGGGTCCCACCTGTCGGCGAGAGAGCGGGAGAGTTTTAATAAGCTTATGTAAAATTGATTAATGAGTATTAAACTATTTTTCAAACTAAAAGGTGATTAGCATCAAACTTAATGCTTTCTTAAATGAGTGTTAATTTGTGTGAATGTCAACATAAAGGTGTTTTATCAATAATATTGATTAGTTCAACATGGTCAATAAAAGTTAATCAATTAGATGCTCGCATCTGTTTTTAATACTAAAGTTATGTGTTTAATTACATAATGTCTGCAAAAGAAATAGTTATAAATAAAATACATTCTTGGTTTCACATATTTAAATTTAATTAAATCAATTTCCAGGAAATAGTCCCTTATATATGATTTTATCAAATTAAGATTTATAAAGCGTATAGTGTTTCCTTTCATAATCTAAAGTCTTCCGCTAGTTTTAAGTTTTCAGTCGTAGTTCTGTTCTCAGTTTTTCCTATGCCTCTAAACCCAATCCTGTTAGTGCGCCCTACGTTTCTCACTTAGTCCCTATTCCGTTTTATCAATCAACTGTCTCCAACATCTATCGCATCCTATAAATTCATCGGCCAGTGTTCCAATGTCCGCAGCACTCTTTTCTGCAATCCTAACGCTAGTCCATCTTTTCTGAGCCATATCACTAAGTTTGAGTATAGATCTTTTCTTATGTTGTGGTTTCTCTGCAAATCAATATTATTTTAATTTTTAACTTTATATTGCTTCAATGATATGGCTGTCTCTTATACACATCTCTTTTATTCCTAGCTATTACCCGAAATGGGCAAGAGGTGCGGGCGGTTGACGGGTATAGCTCGGTCCTCTTGAGCTGTGGGCTTTGGTAAGAGACAGACCTCATTAGGGGAGGGTTATGCTTTGCTTCTGAACCGGAAACCTTAGCGGGTTACTACTTACTAAGGATCTTTGTAAAGGCCTCGTAGCGTCCCTATGCGGTCACACCTCGGTAGTGTGATTAAGAGATTGCCCCCTCGGCATGGTTGGGTTTAAAGTTCTTTTGAACTTTTACGCGGCTTATGGTGAAAGTGTACAACCTCTGCAGAGTGTAAAACTGTTTAAACAGCCGTGCTCACGGTTAAGAGCGGCCTGGATCCCACATGAGTAATATACTTAACATGATATTAAATTGATCTCTGGTTATTTCTTGTGGCCTTGCTGAGTACCAACCATAAGTGTACTCATCCTTGCTAACCGCTGCTCAGAAGAAGAACTTGTATGAAGCTGTTTGAAGATGGTGCTCAGTTCTAGGCGTACGCAACCCCCAGTCGACTGCCTGTGAAGTTTGGAGCCTTCGTTTCCAGGATACGCTGTATACTCTGATAGACTCGTAAGTCATTTATAGTTTATTATACGTGATACTTTATCTGTTATTCACATTCTGGCTTACTGTATGTGTGAAACTTGATCCTGGCACATACAGTGTACACTCGGTTTGTTTTCTAAAACCGGGTGTGACAGAGTGGTATCAGAGCTGTATCGACTGTAGGACGTAAGCCTAGATAGAACTGGTCGTTTATTAAGGTCCAATTTGCTATGTAATTTGCTTCCACTATCCTTGGTATTTTTGAAAAAAAAATGCTATCCTTGAGCATTTTACCCCTGATGATTTATCTTTCTGGTCATTACATCCTTGAATATTCCACCTTCGCCTTGATCACTTATTTCTCACCATAGACTTCTGATTATTCACCTCCACCTTGGTTTAATAAATTGCTGATCTAGCATCTTTGACCATCTCACTTCTCCTTTTGAAGTACTTTACCTTGACCATTAACCTCTCTCCTTGAAGTTGATATTATGTCTGTGAGTATCCTTGTTTACTCACACACATCCTGATATTAGTCAATTTACTCCTGTTGCCTCATTTCACCCTCCGTGCTTTTATGTCACTTTGGATTTCTTCCTTGGTTTTGATCCCAAAGTGTCCTCCTACTCTTCATTTATTTAAAAAAAATATAGCATGTATGTATCGTTAATGCAAGCCCAAATCACCTTGAAGAATGAAGATATGAGTATATTACAAGAAGTCCAACCGGAACAATGGAAGACTGCATCAAGCCTACCAACGTTACAATCAAGAAGTCAGCTTCAAGACATTTGAAGATGTGCCATATGCCCATATTTAGGAGGATTCCCTAAACCTTGACTAACAGCGTTTAGTACCATTATATGCTTGTGTGATTAACCTTTAGTTGAGTGTGCTTGTAATGCCTGTTATTATGCCATTGTTTGATTTGCTTCTTTGCATTGATTGTATAGTTGGGTTCTCCCTCTTTTTCCTGTACATCTTGCTTTCTTGCTATCTCTTCGTCACAAGTCGATAAAGAACATCGGAGAAAAAGAAAATGAAGCTAAAGAAGATTAGGAGTGAAGACTTTGCAACTCCATCAACAAAGAAGATGAAGTCTAGCGAACCAACTCCAGAAGATCTTTCTTCCCAAAAATCTACTGTACTGTTCTCCTCCTTGATCCCTAGTCTCTGCGAATCTCGGGACGAGATTCTGTTTAAGGGGGGTAGTCTTGTCACACCCTAAATTTTGAAAATTTGGGATGTGAATAAACAATATAAATAAATATAATTGATTAAAACAACATATATAAAATATATATATATATAAAATTTATAAAATTTATAAAATTTTATAAAATTTGGAATGATTCTATTTGATTTATAAAATTTTCCAAGGTTTAAATAATTAACAGGGAATGTTATATATATAATATAAATATATGTTTTCTAATTTCAAAACAACATATGTTTATAACTCCCTAAAATTCATCCCAAATTAAATTTAAGCAACCCTATGAATTTTCTAGGAATTATTAAGGCTTAAATAAATTTTCTAGGAGTTAATTGGAGTTTCTAGCCTTTTATCAATTTAAATATCACATTAAATAATTATTTTAGTCAAAATAAGTTTTTGTTGCATACATTCTGTTGCATATATTTTTGGCTGCTAGTAAATCAAGTTGGAATTTAAATTCTGTTTAAATTCGAATTTGATTTGCTTTTGGTTTGAGTTTTAGAAAAGTTTAAAAAAGTCGAGATCGCTTTCGCCCCTCCAAGTTTTGGCCAGTCCAAATTTGCCCCTTGAACTCTTGGCCCAGCCCGGCTTTTCTCCCTCTAATTCTTTCCTGTCCCGAGCCGGGCCGACTTCTTTTTCCCGGCCCAATTCCTCTTCGCGGCCCAACTAATCCGCGCGGCCCGCTCCACTTCTCTTCTCTCTCTGGTGTCGCTGACATGTGGGGCCAGGCTGTCAGGTGCTCCTTCCTCCTCCCGTCGCCGACCCGGATTCTCCCCGACGCCGAGTCCCGAGCGCCGCCGTTTTCAACTCCGACTGCCTTACGCCTGCTAATGTTCCGGTTCCCGGCCTACTTAAGCACGCCGCCCGCAGTCCCTCTCTTCGAATCGACCACTAGCCGCACGCCCAAGCCGCCCGCGCCGCCGCCAGTACCGATCCCGAGCCGTCGTCGTCGTTTTTCACCGTCGAAGCCTCGCACTCGCCGTGGAGTGCTCGGGGAGGTTCGTCTCGATAGCCCTAACCTTCTCTTCATGATCTTGACCTGAGTTCGGCCGTGCATCGTGCTGACGACACTCGCCGTCGTTCGCCAGCGCCGTCGTCCGCCTTTTCCATCGATTGGTCGCCGTCGTTGCTCGTCGGGGAGGTCTGAGACCGCCAGGAGCTTCTACTCGTCCTTGTGCGTCGTTTCCGCTGTTTCACGTCGAGCTCCGGCCACTGGTGCTCCTATTGCGGGTGAGGCCGAGGTCCGCCGCCGCCGTTGCTCGTCGCCGGCCACCGCCGTCGCTCCTCCCTCGCCAAGATCTAGCCCAGTAAGTTCGTTGTCCTCTCCTGATGCTCTAGCTCTTGGTCTCGTCGAGTTTAGTGCCTCGTAGCTCGTGTTCGACTTCCGCCGGTGAAGCTCCACCGCGGAATCGGGCGGCGCCGCCGCTGTCACCTTCCCTGGCGACGAGCCTTCAGCCGATCCGTTCCCAGCCACACGATCGCGATCCAACGGTCCCCATTAGATCTAGCCCCGAGTCAAACTTCCAGATAACGGTCAGTGCAGCGACATTTGCTAAAGAGCCCTCCAAGTTTTTGGAAATCAATCCGCAGTCCAAATTAATTCAAAATAATTACAAATAGGTCCTTTTTCTTTTATTTTAGGCCCTGGAAGTTTTTAAACTTTGCCAGCAAGTCCCTGACCTTAGAAAAATCATATCTTTCACGTTTTAACTCCGTTTTAATCCGTTCTTGTTGCGTTAGCTTCATATCAACTTAAACTACGCGTTAGTACTATTATTTACACCATATTTTGTTTCTGAAATTTTATTTAAATTAATTTGATTAAAGGCTATTTTAATGCGTCTTCTAAATGAAAATATAATTAATGTTTAAACTCGGTTTTTCATGTCAACTATGAATTTGATTAATATTATTCACTGAGTTTTATAAATAAAAGTTGATAGGTTGCAAATATCTTGGTTTCTTTAAATAATATTAACATGATTAATATTAATTTTATAATCTTTCTAACTAAAAATAATTGTCAATCTTGATTAATGTTAACATAATTATCATTCATTAGTTTTCTGAATAAAATATAAATAAGTTCCATCCTGATTTTTGTAAAGTGATATTAATTTGATTAATAATTACTTAAATATCTAATTGAGATTAAACTCCGGTTTTTCATAAATAAATGTTAACTTTGATAAATATTGACTTAAATGTGTTACAGTTATAATACTGACTAATTCAACACCGTTCATAAAATTATTCGATTAGATGTTCTTATATAATCTATTTTAAGTTAATACTTTAATTAAAATAATTTGTACTTGAATATTTACAATTAAAAATATGAGATGTGTATAAGAGACAGGGGCAAAATAGTCATTTTACTTGTAGGTCCCACATGTTCCTTTAATTAAAAGCCAATTAAGAATTATATTTTGGTTTTCTTATTAATATTAATGTGGTTAATATATTATAAGTTTTAAAAGTGTTAGTTGAACAAGTTATAATATTGGAAACCTAGGTATAACTTTGATGTAACTTGGATTAAGGTTATATATAGATTTCATATGTTTTCATAGATCACTGTTACTCGGTTTAAATGGTTACTAACTAGTGTTTCTAATTAAAGCCAACTTTCCTCTGGTTATTTCTTGTGGCCTTGCTGAGTACCAACCATAAGTGTACTCATCCTTGCTAACCGCTGCTCGGAAGAAGAACTTGTATGAAGCCGTTTGAAGATGGTGCTCAGTTCTAGGCGTACGCAACCCCCAGTCGACTGCCTGTGAAGTTTGGAGCCATCGTTTCCAGGATACGCTGTATACTCTGATAGACTCGTAAGTCACTTGGACCAAGTCACCGCCGGAGTACTCTTGGACTTGAAATGTTGTAGGTAAGCCTAGCACCCGGACCTCCGGGCAAATCCAAAAAATCGGACGGGGTAACGTGGCGCAATCACAGCCAAGTATTCTTCACCAACGGTACTGTAGCATGAAAAAAATCCCGCCATAACATGACATGATGTTGCATGCAACATGTAAATTATTTTTAACATTCAAAAATAATGTATGCAACATGAAACAATAGTATCTGCAACATGAATAGTCAACGCTTGCAACATTAAAACGACGTGTTCACAATACTCAGCCATGCACGGTAGCACACGAAAAATTCCAAATAAAAATGCAACATCCGGATGAAACACTTACAACATGCAAGCGAAACATATGCAACATCGCAACATCCCAAATCTACTTTTGCAACATTCGTCTGGAACATCCGAAACACGTGAAACATGCTGTTGCAACATGAAACGAAACCCTAGAACATTCTAGATATAGTTTTGCAACATTGTCATCCAACGGTTGCAACATTCATCTAAAACATCCGAAACACACCAAATATGCTCTTGCAACATGGAGAAAAACCCTAGAAAAAAATGAGAACATGCTGTTGCAACGTGGAGAAAATGGCCACCGCCGGCACTGGCGCCCGCGGAGGATGGCCGGTGCGCCACCCCCTCACCTACCTTGCGACGCGTCATCCACGATGTGGCGGCGGATCTCGGCGTGCTCGCCGGCGATGAATCCGCCGCATCCATGGCCGACTCGAGCAAGTGACAACAGGGAAGCTTGGTGCGGTGGTCATGGCGGCCCACGGCCCTTCTGGACAACAGCGGGCGGGGCGGCGCTCGGACGATGACGGCGTCCGCGTCGGCGCACGGGCACGCGGAGGCCGACGGCGACAGCGTCCGTGTCGGCGCACGGAGGAGCGGTGGCACATGCGCGAGGAGGGCGGACGGCACGTGGTGGAGCGACTGGCCGAGGGCTGTCTCCTAGGGCACGCGCGAGCTCGGACGGACGGCTGCGTCTTTATTGGGGCGCGGACGCCCAGGTAGCCGTGGCACGCACGCCAAGGAGGCGGCGGCTGCGAAACGGACTCGGCGGCGCGGCCAAGTCGAACTCGGAGCAGAGTCCGGCTCGGGGAAGACGGGCCCGACAGGTGGGTCCCACCTGTCGGCGAGAGAGCGGGAGAGAGGCGGGGGAGAAGAAGATCGGGCCGGTGCTGGGCCGAAAGCGGGGAAGCAGGCCGAGCGGGGAGAAATGGGCCGGAAAAAAAGAAAAGAACGCGGGGAGGAAAAACGAGCGGGAGAAAAAGTCCAGGGGGCACAAACGGACTTCGCCGAGAGTTCAGGGGCCAAAACTGAACTCAGCCTATTTAACTTTTCTAAAACTCAAACAAAAGAAAATCAAATTCGAATTTAAATAATTCCAACTTGATTTACTAGCAACAAAAAATATATGCAACATCATGAATGCAACAAAAACTTATTTTGACTAAAATAATTATTTAATATGATATTTCAATTGATAAAAAGCTAGAAATTCCAATTAAATCCTAGAATTTTTTAAGCCTTAATAAATCCTAGAAAAATTAAAATGGTTGCTACAATTTAATTGTGATGAATTTTAGGGTGTTACAAACCTACCCCCTCCGTTCCCAGCCACACGATCGCGATCCAACGGTCCCCATTAGATCTAGCCTCGAGTCAAACTTCCAGATACCGGTCAGTGCAGCGACATTTGCTAAAGAGCCCTCCAAGTTTTTGGAAATCAATTCGCAGTCCAATTTAATTCGAAAATAATTACAAATAGGTCCTTTTTCTTTTATTTTAGCCCCTGGAAGTTTTTAAACGCCGATCCACGCTGCTCTTTAGTAGCCAAATCCTTAGATTTGAAGTGAACTGCCAAAAATATGAAGTGTGGAATGGCAAAAAAGTTACTAGTAGCCAAATCCTTTTAATTGGAAGAGAACCAGCCAAAATATTACCGGTACTTGAAGGCAGAACCATGGTGCCGATCAAGTGTTGTTTGAAATAAATGAAGAGATGAAGTTGAGATTCTTTTCTTGTGGAACCACTTGAGTTGTTAATTGTTAAAATGCTTTTGAATTCCTCCTTGGAGCCCCTTGTGTCAGTGAACTATTGAATTTGTAGTTCGTACGGATTACAAGTTTCAATTCCGGATTAAACAGGGAGATGAAATATTTATGTGTTCTTCATCTAAACTCAACAAATCATTATATAGTCTACATTTCTGTAAAATCGGTGGTCTATGTGTGATCGCGGGTTCGAATCCACAGCCGTTCATATCTTTTGTTCCTTTTAGTCTTTATTTTTAGCACTACCACGTGTTGCAACCGGCTTCGCCCAAGCCCAAGCAGTCGCAAGCGGATGGGGCGTAAGTGCGTGACGTAAGAAGCAGAACATCGGCTATTTGGGCTCCAATCTCGGCAGTGTCCAGGCCTCCCGGTCAGCCCAAGAAGCAGACGAATCATGTACCATGCTCTAAAATGTAATGGAAGATGTATGCAGCTCAATGGTCTTTGTACTACTTGTCGAATCAAAGGCCTCAAGTTCAATTCCTACTACCCAAGTAATTTTTTTTCATATCATACGTAAATAGCACAAAAGGCCTTTTATTTATTATTAGACACAAATAGCACAAAACCCAAAGTTTATCAGAGCATTATTTATTATTAGACACACATAGCACAAAACGCCAAAGATTAGCAGAGTATTTTAGAGCAGAAAACATACAGTGCCACGGGCGGCATGTGCACCCCCGTGCAGAACCAGACACGTATCCATTCAATCAACTCTGCGTTTAAGAGGAGCCAGTGATTATCTATAACCCAACCTCTGGATAGCTTAGAACAAGAAGCGGAAAGGGGTGCATTGGGACACTAGTGTTGACAAAACTAGCACTGTATCTCTAACTCAAAGGCTTGTCCACATCCATTTTGTTTGTTTACTTCACGGGGATACGAAGCATCTGACTGCATGCCCCTCTCCCGCACATCTTCTTTCCCCTCACACTGGCTGGTCCTCTCTCTCTCCTCTCATTTCTTCCCTACCCATTATCTCTCCATCTCTCACACCAATGCTGAATGTATGGAGGTTGGGCTGCAGTGCTGCACCAGATGCAGCAGTTTCTTCCTCGCCGGTGATGGCACGCATGCGAAGGAGCTGCAGGACGATCGAAACTTCCAGCAATAGTGCTTCAATCATGAGGTAGCCTTGGCTCCAATGGATCTGATTCTCACCTGGTTGGATTTGCACAAGCATCGGAGTAGTACACGGTGGCTGGAAGTACGTGCTCATCACCTTGCGATTCCACGGCGACAACTCCGATCGTTAGCCTTTGCTCATTTGGTTTCATAATTTATGTTTGGTTTCATGATGTTCTCACGGGCAGTAGAGGACTTTTTTTTCTATCTGAAGTTTATGTGTGTTTTTCCATATTCTTTTGTTGAACATTTTGGTCCAAACTTCAACTTTTGCATTCTCTTTGAGCATACAGATCCTGGATCATGTGATGTGCAATTGCAAATTTTGCTAGTCAAATAAGTACAATATTGTTGCATCAAAAAATTATGATTGAAATGTGCCAGGTTTTTCTTTTTCTCCGGTCAACGACGCAAAAAAGCCAGTTTTTCTAGCTTTTTGCGTAAGTCTATTCACCATATGTCATCAAATCATGGCTGAGATGAACAAATAACCTACATATCTTATAGTTCAAATGTGATTGATTCCCTCTGTTCTCCGGTCATCGGCACAAAAAGTGCTGAATTTTTTTGGCACTCTATACATCTACCTTTGACCACAAAAAAGGGGTAAAAATGGTTGCATGGAATTTCTTTCACGCGATCGTATATTTACGAAGTTTGATTCTCTTCTGCGCCTTATTTTTTCCACTTTAAAACAAGCCTATCCTACGCGTGGACCAAGGGGACCCACCACTACGTATGGCAGCCATGTGGAAAAGATAATAACCCGACCCATTTTATAAAGAAGATAATTTTCTATGACGATACAATAATTTACTTTATGATGTTTTTGTCAATTTCGTCATAAATTCGTAGTGACCGAGGGTAGTTACCACCGATCCATGATAAAACACAAATTTTCGTCATAGATATATATTTTTCAATGGCGAGTTTTGAAAATGTCATGAGAAAAACGTCATAGATATTAACATTTCTACTAGTGAATTCCGAACTGTCATTTTGTATATCAGATCGGCTAAAACAGCCGATGATGGTTTAAAGTCCAAACCCAAGACTCTGATCGACTAAGCGCTTAAAAGCTTAAGAGCCGATTCGAATCTTAGATGCATACTGATAGATTGGTGATAAAAACTAAAACTTAACATAATTAAAAGATTAAATCTATTAAGATCTAGCAGATATCGATAACTTTGAACGAAATAGCAAAACAGAGCAAAACAACCTAAATCCGGTAATTTAATCGGCTAAAAAGCAACGTTCAAGGGTGTAAAAATTAGATTCTAAATAAAAGTGAGGCACTTAAACCTATAATATAACAATTACGATAAATTGGTGAACAACCTAGATCAAGGGATCTACTTTTCTCGATAACTTTGAAGAGATCTAGGAAAAATCATGACGATACGCACGGTAGTTAAAACCTAGAGAGCACCAGGTAAGAACGGAACATACAAGCAAGCCGGAGATTGAAGCGAGACCAGCGAATACTTAGAAGAACTCGTTAACTACTGAACTAGGGTTTAGAAGTAAATGTGATGTGAATGAAGTAAAGGTTTTGTTTGATTTGGTGTGTGTAGTTTTTTCGTAGCCCTAAGGCTGCTATTTATATTCTAAGATACAAACTACATGTCAATTACGACTTACAAACTTGACGAAAAAGAAAACAAGACTTTCCTAATACAAAAAATCCTAAAAATGAGTCGATTTCAATGTGACCCTACCGCCACGTTTGTCGACCAAATCTTGGTCCATCAATCGTGCCGACGTCATTCATCTTCATATGAACATATCAGTTGCAATCCACCGGCTACGGTCTTCGCCGATTTGAACGTCGGCCTTATCGGCTAGACTCCATTGACTATATCTTTGACCACTGGTGCAAAAAATGGTGTCAACAATTACTCTATGTAAATTTAACAAATCAAATATTGGAAATTTTAGATAAATATAAATTATTTATTTTATGTAATGTTCTCTATTCACAACCAAAAATATAAATTTGGGCTGTGACACATGAAAAATCATCATGCAAAGCTAGACATTACATACATTAATGTCCAACGGTGACAATTTGATGATTTATAAATTATCATAAGGATTTAAATAATTAAAATCAATTAAACATGATCTGTTTTATATCAAGGGGTAAACTGGTCATTTCGCCTGAATGAGTATTTTTTCCGGTGTAAATATGAGTGCAGCAAGTTCCACAAAATTGGCAGAAATGTTTAAACAATTTAAATTGCATTAAACATGATCTGTTATTATCCAGGGGTAAAAAACTCAATTTACCTGAATGAGTGTTTTTTTCTATGTGCAAATCTGAGTACAGCAACTTCCAGAAAAATTGTACCATTTTTCTGTCACTTACTATGCATTTTGCCAATCCACTGCCATTTAAACTATTTATAGAAAAATAAAAACACGAAAAACGATAACCGATCCTTTTCTCACAAGATCTACGCTACCCTGTAACCTCCCTTCCCCTGATTATATGGCAAGTGGACCCAAGGTCAAAGCTAAAGTACGGGAGGTCAAGGCCGCGGGTACGCAACCTTTGACCGGCGATTTCTCACCATCGGCGAGGTTGCTGGCGACGGGGTCAGCATCTACAGCTTCAGAGTGACGAGGCGCATCCGAATAACTAGGTATTCTGGAGCGGGGGCTAACCCTAGTCGGTCAGCAGCGAGCGGGGCGGCGCGGTCTCATGGCTGCGGTGGCGCATCACATGCCCCCATCGCTGGAGACTTGATGATGGGGACTTGGGTGGCCCGATTCCGTCAGGTGAAGGGGTAACTCGTTTGGGCGGAGCACAACTCACCGATCCGGCTTTAAGTTCGCAACTCGAACCCTGCAATCTTAGAACCACGACTCCTCTGCTTATCAATTATGTGTGACAACCCGGTTGACCTCGCCAAGAAGGTTAATTCCTGCATGCGAAACAAAGAACAAAAGAAAGAACTCAAAAGAACTCACCTCTCAATTGAAGGTGACAAACTGTAGATGAATGATTAAGCACAAAGTTTGGGTTCTACAAACCGATGACGGCAAAACTGTTCTCGACAGATGAATCTAACAAAACCCGAGTGTAAACGACGGCGGCTACTGAATTTATTGACCTAGGGGTGAGCTATTATTGGGGCGCCCCAATTTCGCACCCGGTGCTAATGGTGCTAATGTTACATTAGCACCGGATCTTAAGTGCACCGAGGCATATGAGGGGTGCGGATGTGAGTTATTCCTGTAGTGTTTTATGAGAATATTAGTTTTGAAAGTCAAACTTTACAATTTTGATCAGGACAAAATTATGTGCATGTCTAAAGTTGTACCAAATCTGCATTTAATATATCACTCACACTAGCATTAGTATGATAACAATCGATATTACATTCTATCAGATATCAATGGTCATTATTGTTAATCAAAGAATTTGTGTAATCTTAAAACACCCATGATATAGGTCTTTGTTCCGACTATGATGGTCTATATTTCAGCATGCATGGCCTACCTATAGACACCGGCTCCATGGTTGCATGCATCGCCAACAAACAACAAATACTATGGTAGGGCGAGAACATATCTGGTTCAGTTTTACAAACGGCCGGTTAGGTGTTGTTGTGTTACCAAATACGCTAGCATCTAATCTGGTACATAAAAATTACAAAAAAAGAATGAATGGATAGATATACAAGTATCTATGGGTTTGTAAATTTTGAGCTTGAACAAAAAGTTACGCAAAGACCAAAAAAAAAAAAAAATCAATACTTGAATAGTCATCGGTTGCTACACCGACAACTATTCAAGTGTTTATTTTGTTTCTCTTTTATACAAGTTTTTGTCGAAGCTCAAGTTGCAAACATACGCTAGCAACTAAGCTCAACTATCACGATCAAACACATTTTGAGAGAACATGTCTCTAAAACGCTGCTGAACTTACACACGCCGGCGTTGACTCGAGATACGATATGGCATATAGAATCGAGTGCCAAAAATCCACGCAACACCCTCTGAAAGCCGTTAGCTTCTTTCTCTGGGTTCCTCGAGTTCGTCTTGTGTTCCCGTGTGAAGGCATGCGTGCACAATGCACACGTACAGCGAACGTGTGAAAGCAGCTAGCACCGATAATTTGAAATCCGGCATGTAGGCTACAGGTAGTACCACTGCCGATAGCTATCTCTTATTAAAATGAAGTGTGGACACACCGGTGGTGACATCGCTAAGTGATGCGTATCATGCGTCTCTTATCCTTGCTGATCGAGACTGAGATTCCCTGGATTCTAAATTTCTAATGCGAAGACTTTGACTAGCCGGTTACTGATCATATGATTGCCTTCTTTTCTTTATTGCAACTTTATCTTAGACTCATATACAATATATGGGATCTTTCTTGCTTGTATGTACAGCTTGCTGATTAAGATTCATTAGAGCTTACTAGTAGATGCTATTATATTTACAACATTTCTTAAGCAAGGTTTGTCAGAATCCAGGAACGATTGTAATCCTACCTTCTATCATAATTTTCACAATATCATGATCATTTGTGAGAGTTCTATCACACAGCGGGACACCTCGCCGCCGTTTGTTTCGAATCGGACGGGAGGGATGGCATGCAACATGCTGCCAGCGGGAGTGTGAGACAGGCTGGCTCCTCATGCGGCCTTCGTTGACTTGTTGACCGTTCTGATTGGTAACTGGATTGGATGTTACTCTCGCCCATGCATTGCCCTTTTTTTTTCTCGCCCTTCATATTATTATTCATTTCTAGAAGTACGGAGTACTCCGTACTATTTATATATTTTCGTAGTTGGATGTTGTTTTCTGTCGACGGGCATGGAGCATTGGAGTTTGATCGTAACGGGTTCCGACTGGTGCTGGCTAGACGTTGGAATATTCAAGAGGCCAGTCTGTGTTCAGTTCTCAAACCTTTTCTCTTCAAAATTCACTATTCATCTATCACATCAAAATATCGGCACATGCATGGAGTATTAAAT
>OAMR01000452.1:182779-237415 GCA_900205405.1 Echinochloa crus-galli | reverse complement strand
CCCTGATGGTTGATGGAGAAGGTAATGCTGCTACCGGCGCTGCGGGGCAGGCCCTTTAGCACCGGGTCGTGGCTGCACCCGGTGCTAAAGAGACCCTTTAGCACCGGTTATTCAACCCGGTGCTAAAGGGGTACCCTTTAGCCTCGGATTAGTTGCACCGGGTGGGAAATCCGGTGCTAAAGGGCTTTTCCACCCGGTGCAGATGTTGATCATTCTGGTAGTGATAAGGCAATGAATTCGATAACAATTTCCGAGAATCTTGTCGTGCCATCATATGGAACAAAGATCACAGCATCTCCCGTAACTTCCATGGACCATTGTTAATGGCCTTCTTCCACAATTTCTCAGAATCAAATTCGACTAGGAATTTATTGTCTCCAAGTGATCTAAACGACACTGCTTCCTGTTTTCTCCATACTTTACTCGGTTCATTAAACAGAACCCACCCAATATGTTCCTGTCCAGAGTAGTACCGAGCAATAGCGATCCATTTACGCTTCATCTGTCTGGCTTCTTCATCCTCCTCGAAGACCCTGGACGACCGCTTTAATGAGTACTTCCTTTGCAGCTGCAGACATGTTTTTCTCCGTGTAGTCCTTCAAACGCTTGCTGAGCCGTTCCTTCAGGGATTGGAACCGCTCACCCTTCATTCTTCCATTAGGTATGGGGAGACCCAAATATGCGTCGAATACCATCCTCTCTATTCCCAGAATTTGCTTAACCTGTCCCCTTGCCTTATCCTGAATTTTTGCACTCATCATAATGGAGCATTTGGCAGGGTTGATTGATTGACCTGTGCACTTCCCATATGTTTCCAGCACCCCCTTCACAACGACTGCTTGCTGTGAATTTGCCTTTAAAAACAGGAGCTATCATCTGCGAAAAGCATGTGTGATATACCTGGGGCACCCCTGCAGAAGCGCAGTTCTTGTAGAGCACCATCGTTCACCTTCTTATTGATTATAGCCGATAAACCGTCAGCAACAAAGAGAAATAGATAAGGCGACAAAGGATCACATTGGCGAAGACCGCGGGTTGGAGTAAATGTGCCGATAGGACACCATTGAAGTGAATTGTGTATTGGACCGACGTCACACAAGACATGATTCGGTCCACCCATGAACTTTGAAAACCCAGCTTCAACAGAACATTGTTCAAGAAACTCCAATCCACCCTGTTGTATGCCTTTGAGAGGTCCAACACTCCAACTTGTACGCACAATATTGACTTCTCTCATCTGCATTAGAGTTAATGGCATGCAAAAAAGCAATGAGGGCATTGTCAGTTATTAACCTCCCTGGGATGAATGCACTTTGGTTAGGAGAGATCAACTCCTGTAAAAAGAGGTCTCAGGCGATTGACCAGGCATTTCGACACCACCTTATAAACCACATTACATAAACTTATAGGCCTAAAATCTTTCATAGTTTTCGGACGTGGAACCTTGGGAATTAAAACAATGGATGTGTCGTTTACACCCTGTATCAAAAAAATTCTCTTACTGCACTTGCCACATCCTCCTTTGTCAAAAGCCAGTTTCGTTGGAAGAAACGAGCTGGAAGGCCGTCAGGGCCAGGAGCTTTTAGTGGGCCTATTTGGAAGAGAGCATCGCCAATCTCCTCTGCAGTATAAGGCTTGCACAACTCATAGTTAATATCATCATAGATTACATGAGTAAATAAATCTATCACCTCTTGAGGGTTCACCTCATTATCCTTCGTGAAAAGATTAGCAAAGTAATTTGCAGTCATATTTTTGCATTTCCTCTTGGGAAGATGTCCAAATCCCATCCTCTTTCAATAGTTTCTTTATGTTATTTTTCTTTGCCCGCCATCTTGCTTTCCTATGAAAATACTTCGTATTACGGTCTCCCTCCTTGAGCCAAGAGATTCTAGACCTCTGTAGCCACATCATCTCCTCTCTGTACAACAACTCATCAAGCTCCTTTTTTTCTGTTTAAGATGGCTGGACGATTCTGTATAGGATCATTCTTCTCCAAAAGCTCAAGTTCCTTTCTTAGCTCATCTAGCTGTTTAGTGACACAGCCAAACTTCTCCCTGCTCCAAACTTTCAGATCTTTCGTTACACCCTTCAGTGCCTCGGCAAGAGAGCCTAGGTCACTACCCGGGTTTCTTCTCTGCCAAGCTCTTTCAATGACTATACCTAGCTCTTCGTCTCTCTCCCACATGATCTCATAGCGAAAAATATTACTGCGAGGAATGTTAGAACTACCTGCCTGCAAGCTAAGGAGTAAGGCTTTGTGATCTGAACAGGGGGTAGTCAAATGGCGTATACATGCCTCAGGGAATATATTGGACCATTCTGTGTTTGCAACACCCCTGTCCAAACGCACTCGCACATTCTTCTTTCCGCCTTGGTTATTGTTGTAAGTCCACAGCGAACCTAAAAAACCCAAGTCATGTAAATCACAATGGCCTAATACTTCTCTAAAATCCAGCATCTGTCTCTCTGTTCTTGGGGTTTCGGAAAAGTGCTCATATTGCCACATATGCTCATTAAAATCCCCTATAACCAGCCAGGGACTGGGCCATTCGCCACATAGGCACATAATTCCTACATATCTTTCCTGTTCTCCACCCTAGGTTCACCATACACAAAGGTAGCCCGCTTGGGGGCATCATTAGGATCCTCACTAATCAATACATCGATGTATCGTTCGCCCTAGGAAAGCAGGGAAATATTTATTGAATCATCCCAAAATAAGGCAAGGCCTCCACTAAGACCAACACTATCTACTGCTAAACCATTACGAAATCCTAACTTCCAACGTAAATTACGACTCCTACTAGCACACATCCTAGTTTTTGAAAGAAAAAAACAATCTTGGGGTGGTGCGACTTTACAAAGCCGCAGAGTTCACGAACTGTCCGGGAGTTCCCCAGCCCCCGGCAGTTCCATGCCACGGCATTCATTGCTCCTGACGGGCCTGGCCGTGAGAGCCCGTCAGGTGTGTGTGCTTCTCCGCCACCATTCTGCTACGCTTCGCTGGGGATTCGCCGAATCTCCTCTTCGCATTGCAGTGTTTTCCACCCTTGACATCCACCTCCATCCCGACCTTTCCCTGCAACTCAAGTTTCTTTGCAGCATCGGCACGTCCCTTGGCTAGCATTAACTTGTCATGCATACTCATATATTTCACAGGCACTGATTCAAATTTAATACTCACAGAGCCGTCGCTAGACCCCATGTACGAGTCCAATCCTGAAACTTTTCCCTGCTGGGACAGACCCTGTGGGCAAGTTCAGGTCTGGGAGTTCATCATCCACCGCCATGTTCTCCACCCCCTGCGCCAATTTCTCTGAGACTTCTGGTGGGACACTTTCATGATCGTTGCCCTCACCATTTAGTTCACCCTCCATCCCATGACTATTCACCTTCCTATTTTTATAAATGCCCTCTCCACGAGTTCTGCTATCCTTTGGTGTATTTGATGAACTAGCATTGGATAGCACCCTTCTCATCTGCTCCCCACTAAAGTTTAAGTCTCTTCTTGCAGCAGGATCAGCAGCCGATATAGTCATACGTCGCCCTTCATCTTTTTTCTGTGGTGAGCATCTGAGTGCCTTCCCAAAATTAACATCTCCCCCTGATCCTTCATTCGGGCATTCCCGTTGTGCATGACCAATTCGTCCACAGCCAAAGCAGAAGTACGGGATATTTTCATATCTTAGAGAAAACTCCATGATTCCTTTACCACGAGCTGGCTTCTGAACTGTCTTCATATAACTTTTCCTAATGGAAAGTCAATCCTCACTCTCTTGTAGTTTCTTATGGCTTCGCCGACCACTAGTATAGTACCAATCTTTGAAGCCAAAGCCCTCACAAAACCATCTGTCATCATCACAATCGGAATATCGTAAATACGAATCCATACACTACCAGAATGCTTCACATCCGTCCGCCTCCTCCGCCTCGGCCATTTTTGGACCCGGTGCTGATGGGGCTTCAGCACCGGGTCCAACGGCTAGGAGCGGGGGCGGCGCGTAGATGTGTCAGGGCAAAGACATTAGCACCGGGTCGTGGCAAGACCCGGTGCTAATGTGCACCCTTTAGCACCGGGTGCAGCCAGCAACCGGTGCTAATGTGCCGAGGCCATTTCGCACCGGTTGCTGGCTGCACCCGGTGCTAAAGGGGGCGCATTAGCACCGGGTCTTGTCACGACCCGGTGCTAATGTCTTCGCCCTGCCACCCCGCCGCGCCGCCCCCGCTCCTAGCCGTTGGACCCAGTGCTGAAGCCCCATCAGCACCGGGTCCAAAAATGGCCGAGACGGAGGAGGCGGGCGGATGTGAAGGATTCTGGTAGCGTGTTGAGCAGGCTTAGGCACACGGTACCAGAGGGGTAGAGGTTGGGATTCGCACGGAGGCCAAACGAGTGGTACTTCACTAGTGGCGGCGCAGCCGGGTAGGATGGCGGCAGGTGCAAGTCGAAAAAGAAAAGTCCGTCGTGGTATGGTGTCCCGCTTGCACCCACCATCACTGTTCGAAGCAGGTCCATACGATCCTCGAAAGCCCGCACATAGATGGTGTCTGCATAGAAGTGCAAATTTTAGATACTAATGTCGAAAGACCCATTGTAGTATTAGTTGAACTCTGGTGTACGTAGTACCACAGACATGCCAAAGAGTCGCTTCTCAAAATCATGCATGCAAGGGGTCTTGAACTATGTGGTCTCACATTAATAAGATGGGGAATTGAACAAAGATTTCCTCAAATATTACCTGGAAGGCTAGTCTCAAGAATTTTCCATTCCTTTTGCACTCTTTTGAGCCACTTCGTTCCACCACCGCTGCCCTGCGTATTATTGATCAACGTGTAATGTCAAGCATAATTTTTGTAGCAATTAGTACGGATAAACTGATAGGACGAGTAACTGATATGTGAAATTCATATTTCATTAAAAATAATCAAGGCAAAAAGGACATCGGTTGTACTTGTAGTGCTATATAAGTAATAAACAAATAAATATATGTACGCACCTGATCCTTGTTGCCGAGGTAATGGTGATCCTGGGGAGTTTGCACAATGTCAAAATGCTGGAAGTGAAACACGTCGTCAGCTTCATCATGGATTGCAATCGCCGCAGCTCCAGCGGCTTTCTCCGCATCGCAGTCACCATCGCCATCGCAGATTTGGATGGTGTCGGTCATAGAAGTTTCCTCTGTCGAGCCGGATACCATCGACCTGCTCACCAGATACCTCTTGCCTTGGGCAAGCATTCCACTGGCTGTTTGGATCACGGCCTGGATGATATTGCCAATCCTGCCCATTAGTGGCGTCCATCCTAATGGGACATCTTGGGCATCTCTACTCCCACTGTCAGAACTGACATCTCCTTCACCATGATCATTATTATCCTGAATGATCAAACATATATAAGATAGTCATTTTATATTGATGATCAATGCAGTATACATGCATGTCAAGGGGGATCCAGATATTTTGGATGGATACCGTCAACGAGGGCGCATCTTGAGGAATAATGTCCTGCTCTTCATCATGCACCCAATCGCCCAATTCCTGGAGAATGTCTTCAGGAGTTTGTTGCTTGACGAAAGCTATCTCATGAAGCAACACCTGCGCGCATGGATGACGTGATGTGATTTCCTCGGTGATGGGATTTTATTTAAGACAATTTAATCTCTTTCAAAAATCACTATTAATTTTCTGAAAACACTGGAGATTTTACCTTTGACGTGTTGCCGTCCCCCCACTTGACGTGGATGTATTGTGTATCACAGAGATCAACAATATGCCCGACCCATGAAAGGTCATTGGTGGCCTTGCTGCTCCTCATCTGTGGCAACACCGTCGTCTCTTCCACGGCTGATTCTTCTTTAGGGTGCCGGCGAACAACAATATCTCCGTAGAAGAAGTTGTGGTCGGAACTCCGGCCCAGATCGTACGTGCTCATCACGGTGTCGACGGCCTCATTGGATGATTCTTCTCCAGGCGCCGGCGTGACGACCCACGACACGCATGCCGTCTGATCCTTGTAGCTGAGGCTTTTGACGACGCCAACACGTCCACCACCACCTGCGTTATTGTCGAAGCCGTCGTCATTGTTTCCATGAGCAGCTGCAGCCACAACCTGCTTGGCGATGACGCGCTGCCCCGGGAACAAGTCTTGCTCGATCTGCACATGAACGCCGGCAAGGGATGCCGACGGCACGCCGAGCTGCCGCGTTCCATCCTGCCACAGCACATCGACCGTCGTGTGCGTGTCGGCGACGGCCATTGGCCGCTCAAACTCTTGCAGCCTGCGGCCATTGACCCCAATCCTCATCCCAGTCCGGTGGTGCTTCTTCTTCTTCTTCATCCCACTCAATAAAAAGCAACGGTTGCTCACACTCCAGAACCTCATGAGGAGGGCATCGCCGGGCGAGAAGAAGGTAAGGTTGTCGGAGTTGGCGTGGTACGCCGGAGGCGCTGAAGAAGCGTCCACCTCGGTGCCCAGCTGCCGTGACGCGACCCAGTAGACGAGCACGCCGCCTATCTTCACCTTGGC
The DNA here is from genome assembly GCA_900205405.1 of Echinochloa crus-galli. NCBI lineage: Eukaryota > Viridiplantae > Streptophyta > Magnoliopsida > Poales > Poaceae > Echinochloa > Echinochloa crus-galli. Next base: position 230,889 of record OAMR01000452.1, on the reverse strand, counting down.
CACGGTGCCCACGCCGCCATGGGTGGGTTTCCAGTATCCCCTGAGCCACCGGGAGGCCCTGAAGACGGGCTCGTCGCCGGCGACACAATCACCGGGAAAGAAAACATTCTCGTGGCTGCTTCTGCTCCCGCCGCCGCTTCTCACCACTCGGAGCTTGCCATCATCATCCGCCCGGGTGACCCTGCACACGGAGCCGTCGCCGAACAGCACGTCGACGTCGACGGACACCTCCACCACACGCCCCAGCCACGTCCCGGACACGACGTAGTCGCCGGTGACCAGCTCGCTGACCGGCCGCACATCTGCCGGCGACACGCCGGTTGCGGCAGCCGTGGGCGGCTCGGCAGTACTTCTTATTTGCGGCGTTTCCAGCGTTTCTAGTGTGCACTTAATAATAATGGAAATGTTGTTTATTATTATGTACCATAACATCATGTTGTGTAAGCTTTTTATGTCCCCAATTCCACATGTAATCGCAAACATAGTATGCACATAAATTATTTCCCTTCCCCTGTTTGGCACACTGTCGACCAAAAGAAATTAAGTAAAATTCATATAATATATTAGCCGAGGCCTACGGTTTAGAATTCTGAGTTTTGTCCCATATTGTAACCCGACCTAAAGGGGTACGACTTCCCCACCCTATAAATATAAAGGGTTATGGCCGATTGAGAAAAACATCCAATCGAATCAAACATTACCTTTACTTTTTCCTTCAAACCCTAATCTCTTCCAACCTTCATGCTCCCATGCGGCCTGATCGAGTTCACAGAGGCAGAGGAAGAACACGAACGGGGATCGGAATCAACAGCGATTCTGATTTCCGTGATCATCATATGACGAACCCCTGCTCGGCTTCTCTTATACACATCTAGATGTGTATAAGAGACAGGTGTATGAACAGTATACATGTTGTACGGGATTAGTATGGAGTCGCAGTAATTTTGTTTCTTAATATATTTGTATAGGTTTCCATATGTTTCCTCAGGATTCATCAATATCATTTCTAGTACCTGATGCAGACACTGATGATAAAACATGGAATGCAATGAGTGCAGGACGAGCTGCTGTGGGCTGCGACCTGGCTGTACGTGGCGACGAAGCGCCAGGTGTACGCCGACTACATCTCCCACGAGGCCATCTCCTCCAGCGTGGCCGAGTTCAGCTGGGACCTCAAGTTCCCCGGCGCGCAGGTGCTCCTGTCCGAGTTCAACATGACCTCCGGCGGCGGCGCTTGAGGAACCTTTTTGGATGGGCCCGCCTCTTTATCTGCAGCCTTCCGCTTCCGGCAAGATTTCAGTAATGAGCGGTCATAGTCTGTTACTATTACTTCCTTCTGTTGACCCTTGCTCAAATTACCGAGGAATGACTTGACGACGGTGGGATCAAGCTTCGGCTCCAGCTCAGGTTTTTTCCTCCACTCGGCCATCTGCCTCTTTGTGTCTGCTTTGACCGAGGCTTCGAGCTCCTCTAGAGTCTTCTCACCCGCTCTTTTCTCTGGTGCGAGCTTCTCTCTAGTTTTCTGCGCCTTCTTCGCTGGTGGAGTGGGGGCAGAGGCCTTAGTGCGGCGTCCCCTCTTCGGCGGAGGAAGGGGCAGAGACCTCCGCGGTGGAGGAGACGGAGGCCTCTTCAGCGGAGGAGACGGGCTTGCATCGGGAGCTCCCGGAGAATCGTCATGATCCGGTGGATCTCTTGGAGACGGTGGAGGTGACGGAGGCTTGTTGGTAGCCGCAGGTGTACCGGGTATGACGACGTCTGCCTTGCTCCATAGAATGATGCAGTGAGAACACTGACCGAGTTTTGTTTCTCCGTCACCTCCGGGGATGTCAAGTTCCAAGTCTTCCCAGTTGGTGATGACTTGCTCCACCTCAACACGTACGTAACCGTGTGGAATGTCATTGCAGTGCCATTTTTGCCCTTCTTCCACACGATTGGTCATACCGTATGGTCCTGATAAGTTAGTAGTCACAAAGAAAGTTAGTAAATGAATGGTATTTACGGTGAAATGTATGCAGTATGAACTAAGGTTGCATACGTACCACCACTGCTAAGTTCTTCTGCCTGACGACAAGCTCGCACGCGGTCCGTTGACTTATTTCATCCACGGTGTAACGGACCGCTTCGGCGGCCTGTGTGGAAGCATGACTGCTTTGATATTGTTGTGGAGGGCTAATAAGGGCCGCATCTTGGAGAGGTGCATGCTCTGTGGAACCGGTCCCGCCTGCGGCTTGTTGGAGAGGTGCATGCTCTGTGGAACCGGTCCCGCCTGCGGCTTGTTGGAGAGGTGCATGCTCTGTGGAACCGGTCCCGCCTGCGGCTTGTTGGAGAGGTGCATGCTCTGTGGAACCGGTCCCGCCTGCGGCTTGTTGGAGAGGTGCATGCTCTGTGGAACCGGTCCCGCCTGCGGCTTGTTGGAGAGGTGCATGCTCTGTGGAACCGGTCCCGCCTGTGGCTTGTTGGAGAGGTGCAGGCTCTGTGGAACCGGTCCCGCCCACGGCTTGTTGGAGAGGTGCATGCTCTGTGGAACCGGTCCCGCCTGTGGCTTGTTGGAGAGGTGCAGGCTCTGTGGAACCGGTCCCGCCTGTGGCTTGTTGGAGAGGTGCAGGCTCTGTGGAACCGGTCCCGCCTGTGGCTTGTTGGAGAGGTGCAGGCTCTGTGGAACCGGTCCCGCCTGTGGCTTGTTGGAGAGGTGCAGGCTCTGTGGAACCGGTCCCGCCTGTGGCTTGTTGGAGAGGTGCAGGCTCTGTGGAACCGGTCCCGCCACACCCCTGAGTATGACGGGAAGCAGCTGTGTCATCAACACATGGCAGTCGTGAGACTTCAGGTTTGTGAACTTCTTCTCTTTCATATTTATTATTCCCTTAATATTGGAGGAGTAGCCAGACGGAACCTTGATACTGTTCAAGCATTCAAACATGCTTGCCTTCTCTTCTTTGCTGAGAGTGAAGCTGGCAGGATGCAAGTACTGGCGTCCTTTGTCTCTCTTTTCTGGATGTAGATCAGTCCGTTGTTTCAATCGTTTCAGCTCTTGTCGTGCTTCCAGTGTATCTTTTGGCTTCCCATAAGTACCCAGGAAGCTTATCAAGTTCACGCAAAGATTCTTCGTCAGATGCATCACATCAATCGCGTTACGGACCTCTAAACGTTGCCAATAAGGTAGCTCCCAAAAGATAGACTTCTTCTTCCACATCGCGGCACGACCATCCTCGCCCGTCGGAGCAGCCTGGCTTCCGTCTCCCTTGCCAAACACCACGTGTAGGTCCTTCACCATATCAAATAGCTCTTCTCCACTCCGGTGTCTCGGCTTTGTACGGCGGTCAGCATTCCCGCCAAAATGCGCACATTTCTTTCGTAGCTCATGCTTCGCCGGAAGGAATCGACGGTGACCCATGTACACAACTTTACGACAATGTTTCAAATACATGCTTTCGGTTTCCTCTAAACAGTGAGTGCATGCTTTATATCCTTTGTTTGATTGTCCTGATAGGTTACTTAGTGCAGGCCAGTCGTTGATGCTTATGAAAAGCAGTGCTCGAAGGTCAAACTGCTCCTGCTTGTCCTCATCCCACACGCTAACACCTTCATTCTTCCACAGCTGCAAAAGTTCGTCAACCAATGGTCTTAGGTACACATCAATGTCGTTGCCAGGTTGCTTTGGGCCTTCGATGAGCACTGGCATCATAATGAACTTCCGCTTCATGCAGAGCCAGGGGGGTAGGTTGTAGATACAAACAGTCACGGGCCAAGTGCTATGACTACTGCTCATTTCACCAAAAGGGTTCATGCCATCGGTACTTAAACCAAGCCTAACATTCCTCGCATCAGCATCAAACTCTGGGAATGCTCTGTCGATGTTCCTCCACTGGGATCCATCGGCGGGGTGTCTCAACATGCCATCCTGCTTACGTTCTTCTTTGTGCCAGCGCATCAGTTTGGCATGGTCTTTGTTCCTGAACAAACGCTTCAGACGGGGTATCAGAGGGAAATACCACATCACCTTCGCAGGGATTTTTTTCTTAGAACGCTCTCCCCCAACATCACCAGGGTCGTCCCGCCTGATCTTGTATCGCGCGCAGGTGCAAACCGGACAACGATCCAAGTGTTCGTACTGTCCGCGATAGAGGATACAGTCATTAGGACACGCATGTATCTTCTGCACCTCCAAACCGAGAGGGCAAACAACACGTTTTGCTTGATACGTTGTCGATGGCAATGTGTTACCCTCTGGAAGAATCTTCTTTACGAGTTTCAGTAGCTCCTCGAAACCCTTAATAAAAACAATCTTATAAATCAATAGAAAATCTTAGAACATAGGTGGAACATAAATGCAAATATAGTCATTACAAATTGGGTGGAACATAGTGCAATTAAATTACATGGCATCATCGTTTACTCGGACACTAATAAACTTCCTCTTTACAAATGTTCCTTGATTGTGATCACGCCGTAGATACGGTGTCTCCTCCGCCGCTAACAGGATGCTTGGGTCATCAGCCACTGAGAATGGAGGCCGGCCATCGAGCATATCATAATCTTCATCCGTCTTGTCCTCAACTCCTACGATTTTTCTCTTTCCAGGAAGAACTATATGACGCTTTGGCTCGTCTTGTGATGGGTCCAATTGCTTACCCCCACCTTTCTTATCCGCCCCTTTCTTCGGTCTGCTAGCCATGTCCTTCACATAAAAAACTTGTGTGACAGCTTTGCCCAGGACGAACGGTTCGTCTAGAAAGCCAATCTTGTTTAGGTCCACTAACGTCATTCCATAGTCCGCTTCAACTTTAACACCTCCTCCAGTCAGCTTCACCCATTGGCACTTGAACAGTGGGATCTTCAAAGGTCCGTACTCTAGTTCCCATATCTCCTCTATGATTCCATAGTATGAGTTTGTATTGCCATTGGTGTCTGTCGCGTCGATCCGGACACCACTGTTTTGGTTGGTGCTTTTCTTGTCCTGGGCTCTTGTGTAAAATGTATACCCATTGATGTCGTATCCTTGGAATGTCAAGATCGTGCTCGATGGACCTCTAGCTACAAAAGCTAGCTGCGCATCAATGCCCTCGACACCCATAAGACGTCTTCGCAACCAATCGGCGAAAGTACTATTGTGCAGACGCTGAATGAAGGCCGCAGACTTTGTTGAGTTTTCGTCCCTGAGAATCTGCATGTGCTCCTCGATGTACGGAGCAACTAAGGTTGATTGTTGCAAAACTGTGAGGTGCGCTTTACGAAATGTCTCAACGTCCTTGATCACCATCGATCTTCTCCCTAGTGTGCCCTTTCCACCAAGTCTCCCCTCGTGATGGGATTCGGGCACACCAATCGGCATAAGATCGTCGACAAAGTCAACACAGAATTCAATGACCTCCTCCGTTTCGTATCCCTTAGCAATGCATCCTTCTGGACGAGAACGATTACGGACATACTTCTTTAGGACAGCGAAGAACCTCTCAAATGGGAACATGTTGTGTAGAAATACTGGGCCCAATATACGAATCTCTTTGACGAGGTGAACCAATAGATGTGTCATGATATTGAAGAAGGATGGTGGAAATATCATCTCAAAGCTGACAAGACATTGCACCACGTCGTTCTGTAGCTGATCTAAGTGGTCTGGATTGATCACCTTCTGAGAAATTGCATTGAGGAATGCACATAGCTTCACAATGGCTTTCCGCACGTTTACTGGTAGCACACCCCTGAGTATGACGGGAAGCAGCTGTGTCATCAACACATGGCAGTCGTGAGACTTCAGGTTTGTGAACTTCTTCTCTTTCATATTTATTATTCCCTTAATATTGGAGGAGTAGCCAGACGGAACCTTGATACTGTTCAAGGATTCAAACATGCATGCCTTCTCTTCTTTGCTGAGAGTGAAGCTGGCAGGACGCAAGTACTGGCGTCCTTTATCTCTCTTTTCTGTATGTAAATCAGTCCGTTGCTTCAATCGTTTCAGATCCTGACGTGCTTCCAGTGTATCTTTTGGCTTCCCATAAGTACCCAGGAAGCTTATCAAGTTCACGCAAAGATTCTTCGTCAGATGCATCACATCAATCGCGTTACGGACCTCTAAACGTTGCCAATAAGGTAGCTCCCAAAAGATAGACTTCTTCTTCCACATCGCGTCATGACCATCCTCGCCCGTCGAAGCAGCCTGGCTTCCGTCTCCCTTGCCAAACACCACGTGTAGGTCCTTCACCATATCAAATTGCTCTTCTCCACTCCGGTGTCTCGGCTTTGTACGGCGGTCAGCATTCCCGCCAAAATGCGCACATTTCTTTCGTAGCTCATGCGATGTATCTTTTTCAGTTCGTTATCATTGTCGCGGTCTTTCTCGGCATCACACAACATTTGCCCGAGTCCATCAGTATGTTCATTTTCCTGAGCAACATCTTCCTGAGTATCGCCTTCCCGAGCAACATCTTCCTCATCGGCATCACCCATTGCAGCATATGCAAAGGAACGGTAGTATAGAGCCAATAACGGAATGTCGTCATCGGCCTCGTCTTCTTCATCTTCATCCATTAGAATTCCTCTTTCACCGTGCTTCGTCCAAACAGAATAATTCCTCATGAAACCGTGCCTCATCAAATGCACTTGAAGACAACCTCTTTGTTTGTACGATTGTATATTTTTACAATGGGTGCATGGGCAGAACATGAAACCGGACGGCGTCCTGTTAGCCTCGGCGGCATCGAGAAACGTTCTAAGGCCATCACGGAACGCCTGAGCGTGGGGGTCCCCATACATCCATTGTTTATTCATCTGCATTATTAACCAATAACAAATATACAATACAATTTAAAGATAAAAAAATTTAATATATAAATAAATACAAATTATAATATATATTCCATTATATAAATAAATTTCTAAAACTACATTACTATATTCATTAAATATAACATTACTATAAGCCTTATAAGATTTATAAGATTTATAAGATTTATAAGATTTATAAGATTTATAAGATTTATAAGATTTATAAGATTTATAAGATTTATAAGATTTATAAGATTTATAAGATTTATAAGATTTATAAGATTTATAAGATTTATAAGATTTATAAGATTTATAAGATTTATAAGATTTATAAGATTTATAAGATTTATAAGATTTATAAGATTTATAAGATTTATAAGATTTATAAGATTTATAAGATTTATAAGATTTATAAGATTTATAAGATTTATAAGATTTATAAGATTTATAAGATTTATAAGATTTATAAGATTTATAAGATTTATAAGATTTATAAGATTTATAAGATTTATAAGATTTATAAGATTTATAAGATTTATAAGATTTATAAGATTTATAAGATTTATAAGATTTATAAGATTTATAAGATTTATAAGATTTATAAGATTTATAAGATTTATAAGATTTATAAGATTTATAAGATCTAAATCTTATAAATTAATAGAAAATCTTATAAATCTTATAAATCTTATAAGGCTTATAGTAATGTTATATTTAATGAATATAGTAATGTAGTTTTAGAAATTTATTTATATAATGGAATATATAACTAGACTATAATGCCTTATAAGATTTATAAGATTGGTACCAGAGGGGTAGAGGTTGGGATTCGCACGGAGGCCAAACGAGTGGTACTTCACTAGTGGCGGCGCAGCCGGGTAGGATGGCGGCAGGTGCAAGTCGAAAAAGAAAAGTCCGTTGTGGTATGGTGTCCCGCTTGCAGGTCCATACGATCCTCGAAAGCCCGCATATAGATGGTGTCTGCATAGAAGTGCAAATTTTAGATACTAATGTCGAAAGACCCATTGTAGTATTAGTTGAACTCTGGTGTACGTAGTACCACAGACATGCCAAAGAGTCGCTTCTCAAAATCATGCATGCAAGGGGTCTTGAACTATGTGGTCTCACATTAAAAGATTTCCTCAAATATTACCTGGAAGGCTACTCTCAAGAATTTTCCATTCCTTTTGCACTCTTTTGAGCCACTTCATTCCACAACCGTTGCCCTGCGTATTATTGATCAACGTGTAATGTCAAGCATAATTTTTGTAGCAATTAATTAGTACGGATAAACTGATAGGACGAGTAACTAATATGTGAAATTCATATTTCCTTAAAAATAATCAAGGCAAAAAGGACATCGGTTGTACTTGTAGTGCTATAGAAGTAATAAACAAATAAATATATGTACGCACCTGATCCTTGTTGCCGAGGTAATGGTGATCCTGGGGAGTTTGCACAATGTCAAAATGCTGGAAGTGAAACACGTCGTCAGCTTCATCATGGATTGCAATCGCCGCAGCTCCAGCGGCTTTCTCCGCATCGCAATCACCATCGTCATCGCAGATTTGGATGGTCTCGATCATAGAAGTTTCCTCTCTCGAGCCGGATGCCATCGACCTGCTCACCAGATACCTCTTGCCTTGGGCAAGCATTCCACTGGCTGTTTGGATCACGGCCTGGATGATATTGCCAATCCTGCCCATTAGTGGCGTCCATCCTAATGGGACATCTTGGGCAGGATTGGCAATATCATCCAGGCCGTGATCCAAACAGCCAGTGGAATGCTTGCCCAAGGCAAGAGGTATCTGGTGAGCAGGTCGATGGTATCCGGCTCGACAGAGGAAACTTCTATGACCGACACCATCCAAATCTGCGATGGCGATGGTGACTGCGATGCGGAGAAAGCCGCTGGAGCTGCGGCGATTGCAATCCATGATGAAGCTGACGACGTGTTTCACTTCCAGCATTTTGACATTGTGCAAACTCCCCAGGATCACCATTACCTCGGCAACAAGGATCAGGTGCGTACATATATTTATTTGTTTATTACTTATATAGCACTACAAGTACAACCGATGTCCTTTTTGCCTTGATTATTTTTAATGAAATATGAATTTCACATATCAGTTACTCGTCCTATCAGTTTATCCGTACTAATTGCTACAAAAATTATGCTTGACATTACACGTTGATCAATAATACGCAGGGCAGCGGTGGTGGAACGAAGTGGCTCAAAAGAGTGCAAAAGGAATGGAAAATTCTTGAGAGTAGCCTTCCAGGTAATATTTGAGGAAATCTTTTAATGTGAGACCACATAGTTCAAGACCCCTTGCATGCATGATTTTGAGAAGCGACTCTTTGGCATGTCTGTGGTACTACGTACACCAGAGTTCAACTAATACTACAATGGGTCTTTCGACATTAGTATCTAAAATTTGCACTTCTATGCAGACACCATCTATGTGCGGGCTTTCGAGGATCGTATGGACCTGCAAGCGGGACACCATACCACAACGGACTTTTCTTTTTCGACTTGCACCTGCCGCCATCCTACCCGGCTGCGCCGCCACTAGTGAAGTACCACTCGTTTGGCCTCCGTGCGAATCCCAACCTCTACCCCTCTGGTACCGTGTGCCTAAGCCTGCTCAACACGCTACCAGAATCCTTCACATCCGCCCGCCTCCTCCGTCTCGGCCATTTTTGGACCCGGTGCTGATGGGGCTTCAGCACTGGGTCCAACGGCTAGGAGCGGGGGCGGCGCGGCGGGGTGGCAGGGCGAAGACATTAGCACCGGGTCGTGACAAGACCCGGTGCTAATGCGCCCCCTTTAGCACCGGGTGCAGCCAGCAACCGGTGCGAAATGGCCTCGGCACATTAGCACCGGTTGCTGGCTGCACCCGGTGCTATCCGTTCAGATGGACCAGGTCGAGCGCCGTGGCGACGCCCGTGATGATCCCGGGCTGTCTGCTGGGGTCCAACACCGACGTGACAGCCATGCCGTGGCGGCCCAAGAAGCTCCTGTCGACGACGGTGAGGTCAGAGGACTTCTTGGCCACCTGGGTGCCGTCGACGAGCAGCACGCTGAGCTTGTTGCCGGGCAGGGCCTTCACTGCCAGCCCACGATCGCGATGTGCGCCGCCGCCTGTCGTCTGGAACATCACCAGGTCGAACGGGAAGATAACCTTCCCCGTTGCGTCCTTCATGGCGCCTTGTATTCTACTTCGACGTTGTACGGGCGCAGATAAATAAGTAACTAGGACAAAACCTCGCTTAGTCTAGCTTCGTCCCTCTAGTAACTAATTTGACGACGCTGATTTCTTTCGCAAAAAAAAAATCACCCCCGCGCCGATCGCCACTAAATCCAAATCTGACGACGCGGCGCTCACGCAAACTTGTAATGGTTGCGTTTAGTTCACACAAACTATCCAAAATTCTCTCTCCAAACTTCACTATTAATCTATCACATTAAATCTCTCTCCTCATGCATGGAGCACTAAACGTGGGTAAATAAAAAACTAGTTGCATAGTTTTGATGTACACGACGAGACGAATCTTTTGAGCCTAGTTAGGTGATGGTAGGAAAACGATTACCACAAACAAACAAAAAGTGCTACAGTGCGCTACAATGTCCGATGTGACATTTTTTTACCAAACTTTCTCTTCCTCTCTTTGGAAATAAACACAGCCAATATATAAACAAACTACTCTACTAGATGCACACACTCACCAGAGACATACAGGATTTGGATTTACTATTTTATCTTTTTTAAACTATTTACTGTGCATTTTACAAGTTCTTTGACACCTTTTCTTGCCTATTTTATTTCGACTATAAAATAATATCAATCATGTAAATAAATTGACTCCTATGTGTAAATATGCTCATGAGGAAGCTAACAAAATTGGATTTACCTTTTTATCATTTTTCTACGATTTTATATGATTTTTCAAAGTTTCAGCCATTTTAAGCGTGCTACATCAACGCGCCACGTCAGCGAAACCGCCGAGGGACGTAAAATGCACGGTTTTGAGGAGTTAAGGGATACAAGATTCCTGATTTTTTACGTTGAGGATGAAAAACGATCTTCTGCCAAACGTGAGGGACGTAAAATGGACTTTTTGCACCAAGTTAGCGGCCTTCCCAACGGTCGATATCCATCCGCAAAATGTTCCCAGCCTTCTAGGGGCTTCCCAAAGGTCAGTATCCATCGGCAACATGTTTCGAGCCTGTCCTGTTTAGTTCTCCAAACTTTCCAAAAATTCTCTTTCCAAACTTCACTATTCAACTATCACATCAAATTACATCAAATCTCTCTCCTCGTACATAGAGCATTAAATATAGGACCTTAAATATATGTAAATAAAAAAACTAAATGCATGGTTTCGATGTACACGATGAGATGAATCTTTTGAGTCTGGTTAGGTCATGGTAGGACAATGTTTACCACAAACAAACGAAAAGTGCTACCGTACGCTACAGTGTCCGATGTGACATTTTTACCAAACTTTCTCTTCCTCTATTTGGAACTAAACACACCCCTTTTCAGGAAACTTTTTCCAATTCAGCATTCTCTTCATGTCCCACAAGTTTTCGTCCCCCTACTAAAAAAGTATAAGAGAATCATGAACCCATCTGTTTCTAGATTTAATATACTTTATACAAATTGATTTATATAACATCCGAATATATAAGATCGTTCTTTGAATAATATTCAAAAGAATATACATTAACAACATTTATATGAAAGAGTTGTGTAAAAAAAAACTCATAACATTTAGGGAAAGTTTTAAAACAACAAATCAAAACATAAGAAAATTTGAAGCAAACATCGTGGCAAAGAATTAAAGAAAAATATAGACCAAAACTTGAAGAAAAAAATATGTACAAATGAAAAATATACAAAAAGAAAAAACAAAAAATTGGGTACCATTTTTGTTTTCAAGTATGGATTGACATAAAGGTGCATGGTACCCTTTTCATATCATTTCCATCTCTTAAACCATCGTGTTCTCAAATGAATGCGAGAGGAGGCATATGAATATCATATCACATTATTATGATTTTATTGGTAAAATCTTTAGGGATGTTCAATTTCATATGTTTTAGAGAAATTTTTGGTATTCTTAAATTTTACAAACTACTCCCTCCGTTTCAAAATGTAGGTCGTTTGACCTTTTTTAACCTCAAGTTTGACTGCTCGTCTTATTCAAATAATTTGTGAAAATATAGTCAAATTTAAGATTTTTTGAAGATTTTATATTAATAAAGCAAACAACAATAAAAAATATGATAATTTACACAAATTTTTGAATAAGACGAGCGGTCAGACTTGGAGTCTAAAGAGTTAAACGACCTACATTTTGGAACGGAAGGAGTACAAAGTTACTAAAAAGCAATGTTGTAATGTAATGCTGGCCGCCAATGTAATTCAAGTTACTAAGAAAACTATAGTCACGCCGCCCGGCGTGTGGTACAAGTATATATGAGAGTAATAAAATTGAGAGTTGTAAGTACACTGCTTAGCATGCCAAAAATCTTGATTTCGTCATTTCTTATATTTTAAAAAAACGGTGCATTTCGATATATTTTTAAAATTCTAGTAGGTAATTAAGTGTAATTAAAAAATTGCAAAATTTCCGATCATGTGCCCACTGCAGTTTTTTTTGAGGGAACAGGAGGGGAGAAACCCCCTACTGATTATATATTAAAGGAAAAAAGCAACAAGAGTTTACATACAAGCAGAAAGAAAGATAAAGGAGGAGGAAGGAGGACACTAGACCATGTCAAGCCATTGTTCTATCCGAGGAAAGTAACTACTCTTTGCTCTAAACAGAAGCTGAGCAAACAACACTTTAAAACGTGCCTTAACAGCCTCAAGACTCCACTGAATGTTATCAAAGATGAAATCATTCCAAGACATCCAAATACTCCAGCTCATCAAGATGATAATCTCCATAAAGAAGGGAACCCCCAGCTGTTGTCTAAAATGTTCCAAAGTATAAAAGGGATCCAAAGGGTCACTACGGAAACCGGGTATATGCCGAGTGTCTAGCCCTTTGCCGAGTGCATTCTGTCGGGCACTCGGCAAAGAAAGACTTTGCCGAGTGTCCTTGGCAAGGCACTCGGCATAGAGAGGACACTCGGCAAAGAGGTGTTTTGCCGAGTGTCAGGCCAGCGACACTCGGCAAATCATAGCTTTGCCGAGTGTCAGGCCGGAGACACTCGGACAAAGAAGGCGTACGTGCTCGTCAGGCGACACGCCCGCCAACGGCCGTCCGGTGCCGTCCGTAGCCGTTTGTGAGGCCCCTGGTTTGCCGAGTGTTGGGTCAAAGACACTCGGCAAAGAGCACCTTTGCCGAGTGTCAGGTTAGAGACACTCGACAAAGGTCCCAGCACGTGCCGCGCGCGCCCACGACCGTTGGTGGCCGTTTGAATTGTCACAGCTTTGACGAGTGTCCTCAAGGCGACACTCGGCAAAGAGGTGGGCCAAAACGGACCAGCTCCTCACCAGCCAAAACGGACCAGCTCATCACCAGCCAACGGCCGTCCGGGGCCGTCCGTAGCCGTTTGTGAGGCCCCTGGTTTGCCGAGTGTCGGGTCAAAGACACTCGGCAAAGAGCACCTTTGCCGAGTGTCAGGTCAGAGACACTCGGCAAAGGTCCCAGCACGTGCCGCGCGCGCCCACGACCGTTGGTGGCCGTTTGAATTGTCACAGCTTTGCCGAGTGTCCTCAAGGCGACACTCGGCAAAGAGGTGGGCCAAAACGGACCAGCTCCTCACCAGCCAAAACGGACCAGCTCCTCACCAGGCCCGGGGTTGGACTTGTGCCGAGTGTCTACTTAGACACTCGGCAAAAAAATTTGAAAATTTGAAAATATTCTTAAAAAACTTGGAATTCAAACATAAAAGTTTGAAAATTTAAAAATATTTTTGTAAAACTTGGTGGGTTTGCCGAGTGTTTACCAAGCAACACTCGGCGAAGCTAGCCTTTGCCGAGTGTTTCTTGATATACACTCGGTAAACTCAGGACCTTAGTTTTTAAACTTATGTTTTTGGGGTCCAAACTTTATTTTTTTCTAGTGATACTTGTCAAAGGCTCTTTATATCTTATGTGGAGCCTGTACAGAAACATCCTGACCCATACTCTTGTTGGCCAATGTTCGTGATCCCACTCAATCTCCCCCCCGGTGTCCTATTTCAACGGCAGAACATCTTTTTGTCGTTAATTATTCCTAATTACCCGGGGAAAAATATGAGCGTGTATATGGAGCCTCTTGTTGATGATTTGAACCGTGCTTGGGAGGAAGGTGTATGGACATATGATCGAGCTACAAAAACAAACTTTAAAATGCATGTCTTCTACCAGTACTCCCTGCATGACCATCCGGCGTATGGGATATTCTGCGGCTGGTGTGTCCACGGGAAGTTCCCATGTCCAATATGCAAGGCATCTCTGAAGGATGTGCTGCCAAAATTTTCATAAAAATATTCATGCTTCGACAAACATCGTCAATTTCTCCCTCTTGAACACGAATTCAGACAATATATCAAGAACTTCACGAAAGGTGTAAGGGTTCTAGACCCTGCACCACAGATGATGACAGGTGCAGATGTTCGTGCAGAGTTAGACGCTCTCGAGGTCGGGGAGGATGGCCGTTTTGTGGGATATGGCGAGCAACATGCCTGGACTCATAAGTTGGGCCTATGGATGCTCCCGTACATGGCAGACCTTCTGCTTCCACATAATATTGATATGATGCACACTGAAAAGAATCTTGCCGAGGCACTTTGGGGTACAATCATGAACATTCCTGATAAAACCAAAGACAATACCAAGGCTAGAGTGGATCAGCAGCGGTTATGCAATAGACCGAAGCTAAATATACCACCTCCCAGGGACGGCAAAACATGGAAAAAACCTAAGGCCGATTTCGTTCTCGATAATGACCAAAAGAGGGAAGTGCTAAGTTGGTTCCAAACATTGAAATTTCCTGATGGGTATGCAGCGAATTTGAAGAGGGGAGTGAACTTAACTACTCTAAGGATCAACGGGCTCAAGAGTCATGACTACCACATATGGCTTGAGCGGCTTCTTCCGGTGATGGTTCGAGGCTATGTCCCCGAGCATGTCTGGCAAGTGCTGGCGGAGTTGAGCAATTTCTTCCGCCAGCTATGTGCTAAGGAAGTATCGAAGCCCATGCTTGCAGAAATGGAAAAGCTTGCTCCTGTGTTGCTATGCAAGTTGGAGAAGATATTTCCACCGGGCTTTTTCAACCCGATGCAGCATATGATTCTGCACCTTCCGTATGAGGCACGAATGGGAGGGCCTGTGCAGAACCGGTGGTGCTATCCAATTGAAAGATGTCAGAAGGTTCTTCGAACTAAATGCAAAAATAAATGCAAGATTGAAGCATCTATTGCAGAGGCATACATTCTCGAGGAGGTGTCAAACTTCACGACGAAGTATTATGCTGACAACCTTCCTAACGTGCACAATCCACCGCCTCGTTATAATGTTGACGAAGTTGAATCGAACCTCAGCCTTTTCCGAGGGCAACTAGGAAGTGCAAGTGAAGGCACCAACAAAAATTTGACAAATGTAGAGTGGCGCGCTATCATGCTCTATGTGCTCACCAATCTATCCGAAGTTGAGCCATACATGCGGTAAGTTCAGAACGATCTTGTTTTCAAGTACCTAGCCACTATTCTGCATCCAACACTCTTGTTTCTCGTTCATACAGGGAATTTCTTGATCAATTCTGGCGTAATAGGAGGGCTCCTACCCCACACGAAGTTGATGACCTTCTTAAACATGGAAACCCAGATTTTATTTCTTGGTTCAAACGGAAGGTACACTTAATTTCAGTCTTGTCCTAAATTCGACGTTACTGAGTCTATGAGTAACGGAAGGTACAAACATGCCTGGTCGAACTCGCAGGGTCAATCCGATGGGTCTATGAGTGTCGAGTTGAGACAAATCGCCGATGGTTGTGCGTATAAGGTCAAGTCATTTACCGGATATGACGTGAATGGTTATCGTTTTCGCACAACAAGTCATGAGCAGAGGATGCCCAATCGAAGGACTACAAGTACCGGAGTCTATACTCCAGGCTCTGATGGGGTCGATTACTATGGGAGACTTGAAGAAATATACGAGCTTAATTTTGGTGGAAGCAAACCTCTTTCTCCTGTTATCTTCAAATGTCATTGGTTTGATCCTTCAGTGGTGAGACGAACCCCTAGTCTTGGGCTAGTCGAAATTCGACAATCATCTGTCTTACCTGGAGATGATGTCTATATAGTGTCTCAGCAAGCCACACAGGTGTATTATTTGTCATACCCGTGCAAAAAGGACAAAAGGCTTGAGGGTTGGGACGTTGTATACAAAGTGTCGCCACGCGGTAAACTACCAGTCCCAAACAATGAAGACTATAACATAGATCCAAACACCTATGATGGAGAGTTCTTCCAAGAAAATGGGCTAGAAGGGTCTTTTGAGATAGACTTAACCCAAGCGGTCGGAATGGATTTAGACTCAGAAATGTTTGTTGACGAGGACACTGGAGATGTGGTTCATAATGCTAAGGAGGTAGAGTTACTAGAGCGATTACAATTAGGCAATGACGAAGACGACGACATTTCTCCGCCTTTGGAGGACGACCATGAACATCTCGAAATGTACGATAGTGATGATGCGACCGTTGATCCAGATAATCCTGATCCGGATGATTATTTCTAATAAAAGTACGTTTATATATTACATCATCTCTGTCTAATAGTTTATGTTGGGTCATATTTCTTATATATTACACGTTTTTCTAATTATTTATGTTTATATGTGAAATCTAATAAATGCATGTTTTTGTTGATTGCAGGTGATTGAACCAAGATGGTTCGGCCTCCACGCCGGCCTCCCTGAAGGTAATTTATTTTGAAAAAGTTGTTGTGAAAATACATGTCAACTTAGTTGCTGTTTGTGAAAAATATATATGAATGGATGTGGTAGTTGTTGTTTTTCATACATAGGATAGAAACATATATATCACTTAAGATGCCGTATCAGAAGATACATGCTTGTCCGAATGGATGCATCTTATTTAGGAAAGAATTTGCGGACGCAAAGCAATGTCCGAAGTGCAAGGCTTCTAGATTCGTGGAGATAGTCGGTGCTGATGGTAAGAAGAAGCAAAGCAAAATACCCGTGAATATCCTACGGTACCTTCCACCTATACCGAGGATCCAACGGCTTTACATGACCGAGGACTCCGCGAAACAGATGACATGGCACAAAAGTGGAGTGCGATACAATCCTGATAAGCTCGTACATCCATCCGATGGTGAAGCATGGAAGCACTTTGATGGGATTCATCATGACAAGGCTAGAGAGGCTCGGAATGTGCGTGTTGCGTTGGCAACAGATGGGTTCAACCCGTATGGAATGACGGCTGCCCCATACTCTTGTTGGCCAATGTTTGTGATCCCACTCAATCTCCCCCCCGGTGTCCTATTTCAACGGCAGAACATCTTTTTGTCGTTAATTATTCCTAATTACCCGGGGAAAAATATGAGCGTGTATATGGAGCCTCTTGTTGATGATTTGAACCGTGCTTGGGAGGAAGGTGTATGGACATATGATCGAGCTACAAAAACAAACTTTAAAATGCATGTCTTCTACCAGTACTCCCTGCATGACCATCCGGCGTATGGGATATTCTGCGGCTGGTGTGTCCACGGGAAGTTCCCATGTCCAATATGCAAGGCATCTCTGAAGTTCATCTGGTTGACCAAGGGTGGAAAATATTCATGCTTCGACAAACATCGTCAATTTCTCCCTCTTGAACACGAATTCAGACAAGATATTAAGAACTTCACGAAAGGTGTAAGGGTTCTAGACCCTGCACCACACATGATGACAGGTGCGGATGTTCGTGCAGAGTTAGACGCTCTCGAGGTCGGGGAGGATGGCCGTTTTGTGGGATATGGCGAGCAACATGCCTGGACTCATAAGTTGGGCCTATGGATGCTCCCGTACATGGCAGACCTTCTGCTTCCACATAATATTGATATGATGCACACTGAAAAGAATCTTGCCGAGGCACTTTGGGGTACAATCATGAACATTCCTGATAAAACCAAAGACAATACCAAGGCTAGAGTGGATCAGCAGCGGTTATGCAATAGACCGAAGCTAAATATACCACCTCCCAGGGACGGCAAAACATGGAAAAAACCTAAGGCCGATTTCGTTCTCGATAATGACCAAAAGAGGGAAGTGCTAAGTTGGTTCCAAACATTGAAATTTCCTGATGGGTATGCAGCGAATTTGAAGAGGGGAGTGAACTTAACTACTCTAAGGATCAACGGGCTCAAGAGTCATGACTACCACATATGGCTTGAGCGGCTTCTTCCGGTGATGGTTCGAGGCTATGTCCCCGAGCATGTCTGGCAAGTGCTGGCGGAGTTGAGCAATTTCTTCCGTCAGCTGTGTGCTAAGGAAGTATCGAAGCCCATGCTTGCAGAAATGGAAAAGCTTGCTCCCGTGTTGCTATGCAAGTTGGAGAAGATATTTCCACCGGGCTTTTTCAACCCGATGCAGCATATGATTCTGCACCTTCCGTATGAGGCACGAATGGGAGGGCCTGTGCAGGGTTGCTGGTGCTATCCAAGAGACAGGTTGATCGTGTGAGAGACGAGGCCGTGAGGCAGCGCATCGAGGAGTTTGATGATGAGGCAGGGGTAGGGGACATGTTGCATGACTACGACGAAGCACACTTCAATGATGGACCTAGGGAGGAGGAGCCGGAGGCCACTGCAAAGGCTTATTATGACATGTTGTCAGCGGCACAACAACCACTTCACTCGCACACTAAGGTTTCTCAATTGGATGCCGTTGCACGTCTGTTGGCCGTCAAGTCCCAGTTTAGCTTGGGTCGAGACGCCTTTGACCACATCCTGACAATTTTGGGTGGCCTCCTTCCGGAAGGTCACGGCTTGCCAAAGAACATGTACGCGGCACAGAAACTTCTAAATGCACTTAAGATGCCGTATCAGAAGATACATGCTTGTCCGAATGGATGCATCTTATTTAGGAAAGAATTTGCGGACGCAAAGCAATGTCCGAAGTGCAAGGCTTCTAGATTCGTGGAGATAGTCGGTGCTGATGGTAAGAAGAAGCAAAGCAAAATACCCGTGAATATCCTACGGTACCTTCCACCTATACCGAGGATCCAACGGCTTTACATGACCGAGGACTCCGCGAAACAGATGACATGGCACAAAAGTGGAGTGCGATACAATCCTGATAAGCTCGTACATCCATCCGATGGTGAAGCATGGAAGCACTTTGATGGGATTCATCATGACAAGGCTAGAGAGGCTCGGAATGTGCGTGTTGCGTTGGCAACAGATGGGTTCAACCCGTATGGAATGACGGCTGCCCCATACTCTTGTTGGCCAATGTTTGTGATCCCACTCAATCTCCCCCCCGGTGTCCTATTTCAACGGCAGAACATCTTTTTGTCGTTAATTATTCCTAATTACCCGGGGAAAAATATGAGCGTGTATATGGAGCCTCTTGTTGATGATTTGAACCGTGCTTGGGAGGAAGGTGTATGGACATATGATCGAGCTACAAAAACAAACTTTAAAATGCATGTCTTCTACCAGTACTCCCTGCATGACCATCCGGCGTATGGGATATTCTGCGGCTGGTGTGTCCACGGGAAGTTCCCATGTCCAATATGCAAGGCATCTCTGAAGTTCATCTGGTTGACCAAGGGTGGAAAATATTCATGCTTCGACAAACATCGTCAATTTCTCCCTCTTGAACACGAATTCAGACAAGATATTAAGAACTTCACGAAAGGTGTAAGGGTTCTAGACCCTGCACCACACATGATGACAGGTGCGGATGTTCGTGCAGAGTTAGACGCTCTCGAGGTCGGGGAGGATGGCCGTTTTGTGGGATATGGCGAGCAACATGCCTGGACTCATAAGTTGGGCCTATGGATGCTCCCGTACATGGCAGACCTTCTGCTTCCACATAATATTGATATGATGCACACTGAAAAGAATCTTGCCGAGGCACTTTGGGGTACAATCATGAACATTCCTGATAAAACCAAAGACAATACCAAGGCTAGAGTGGATCAGCAGCGGTTATGCAATAGACCGAAGCTAAATATACCACCTCCCAGGGACGGCAAAACATGGAAAAAACCTAAGGCCGATTTCGTTCTCGATAATGACCAAAAGAGGGAAGTGCTAAGTTGGTTCCAAACATTGAAATTTCCTGATGGGTATGCAGCGAATTTGAAGAGGGGAGTGAACTTAACTACTCTAAGGATCAACGGGCTCAAGAGTCATGACTACCACATATGGCTTGAGCGGCTTCTTCCGGTGATGGTTCGAGGCTATGTCCCCGAGCATGTCTGGCAAGTGCTGGCGGAGTTGAGCAATTTCTTCCGTCAGCTGTGTGCTAAGGAAGTATCGAAGCCCATGCTTGCAGAAATGGAAAAGCTTGCTCCCGTGTTGCTATGCAAGTTGGAGAAGATATTTCCACCGGGCTTTTTCAACCCGATGCAGCATATGATTCTGCACCTTCCGTATGAGGCACGAATGGGAGGGCCTGTGCAGGGTTGCTGGTGCTATCCAAGAGACAGGTTGATCGTGTGAGAGACGAGGCCGTGAGGCAGCGCATCGAGGAGTTTGATGATGAGGCAGGGGTAGGGGACATGTTGCATGACTACGACGAAGCACACTTCAATGATGGACCTAGGGAGGAGGAGCCGGAGGCCACTGCAAAGGCTTATTATGACATGTTGTCAGCGGCACAACAACCACTTCACTCGCACACTAAGGTTTCTCAATTGGATGCCGTTGCACGTCTGTTGGCCGTCAAGTCCCAGTTTAGCTTGGGTCGAGACGCCTTTGACCACATCCTGACAATTTTGGGTGGCCTCCTTCCGGAAGGTCACGGCTTGCCAAAGAACATGTACGCGGCACAGAAACTTCTAAATGCACTTAAGATGCCGTATCAGAAGATACATGCTTGTCCGAATGGATGCATCTTATTTAGGAAAGAATTTGCGGACGCAAAGCAATGTCCGAAGTGCAAGGCTTCTAGATTCGTGGAGATAGTCGGTGCTGATGGTAAGAAGAAGCAAAGCAAAATACCCGTGAATATCCTACGGTACCTTCCACCTATACCGAGGATCCAACGGCTTTACATGACCGAGGACTCCGCGAAACAGATGACATGGCACAAAAGTGGAGTGCGATACAATCCTGATAAGCTCGTACATCCATCCGATGGTGAAGCATGGAAGCACTTTGATGGGATTCATCATGACAAGGCTAGAGAGGCTCGGAATGTGCGTGTTGCGTTGGCAACAGATGGGTTCAACCCGTATGGAATGACGGCTGCCCCATACTCTTGTTGGCCAATGTTTGTGATCCCACTCAATCTCCCCCCCGGTGTCCTATTTCAACGGCAGAACATCTTTTTGTCGTTAATTATTCCTAATTACCCGGGGAAAAATATGAGCGTGTATATGGAGCCTCTTGTTGATGATTTGAACCGTGCTTGGGAGGAAGGTGTATGGACATATGATCGAGCTACAAAAACAAACTTTAAAATGCATGTCTTCTACCAGTACTCCCTGCATGACCATCCGGCGTATGGGATATTCTGCGGCTGGTGTGTCCACGGGAAGTTCCCATGTCCAATATGCAAGGCATCTCTGAAGTTCATCTGGTTGACCAAGGGTGGAAAATATTCATGCTTCGACAAACATCGTCAATTTCTCCCTCTTGAACACGAATTCAGACAAGATATTAAGAACTTCACGAAAGGTGTAAGGGTTCTAGACCCTGCACCACACATGATGACAGGTGCGGATGTTCGTGCAGAGTTAGACGCTCTCGAGGTCGGGGAGGATGGCCGTTTTGTGGGATATGGCGAGCAACATGCCTGGACTCATAAGTTGGGCCTATGGATGCTCCCGTACATGGCAGACCTTCTGCTTCCACATAATATTGATATGATGCACACTGAAAAGAATCTTGCCGAGGCACTTTGGGGTACAATCATGAACATTCCTGATAAAACCAAAGACAATACCAAGGCTAGAGTGGATCAGCAGCGGTTATGCAATAGACCGAAGCTAAATATACCACCTCCCAGGGACGGCAAAACATGGAAAAAACCTAAGGCCGATTTCGTTCTCGATAATGACCAAAAGAGGGAAGTGCTAAGTTGGTTCCAAACATTGAAATTTCCTGATGGGTATGCAGCGAATTTGAAGAGGGGAGTGAACTTAACTACTCTAAGGATCAACGGGCTCAAGAGTCATGACTACCACATATGGCTTGAGCGGCTTCTTCCGGTGATGGTTCGAGGCTATGTCCCCGAGCATGTCTGGCAAGTGCTGGCGGAGTTGAGCAATTTCTTCCGTCAGCTGTGTGCTAAGGAAGTATCGAAGCCCATGCTTGCAGAAATGGAAAAGCTTGCTCCCGTGTTGCTATGCAAGTTGGAGAAGATATTTCCACCGGGCTTTTTCAACCCGATGCAGCATATGATTCTGCACCTTCCGTATGAGGCACGAATGGGAGGGCCTGTGCAGGGTTGCTGGTGCTATCCAAGAGACAGGTTGATCGTGTGAGAGACGAGGCCGTGAGGCAGCGCATCGAGGAGTTTGATGATGAGGCAGGGGTAGGGGACATGTTGCATGACTACGACGAAGCACACTTCAATGATGGACCTAGGGAGGAGGAGCCGGAGGCCACTGCAAAGGCTTATTATGACATGTTGTCAGCGGCACAACAACCACTTCACTCGCACACTAAGGTTTCTCAATTGGATGCCGTTGCACGTCTGTTGGCCGTCAAGTCCCAGTTTAGCTTGGGTCGAGACGCCTTTGACCACATCCTGACAATTTTGGGTGGCCTCCTTCCGGAAGGTCACGGCTTGCCAAAGAACATGTACGCGGCACAGAAACTTCTAAATGCACTTAAGATGCCGTATCAGAAGATACATGCTTGTCCGAATGGATGCATCTTATTTAGGAAAGAATTTGCGGACGCAAAGCAATGTCCGAAGTGCAAGGCTTCTAGATTCGTGGAGATAGTCGGTGCTGATGGTAAGAAGAAGCAAAGCAAAATACCCGTGAATATCCTACGGTACCTTCCACCTATACCGAGGATCCAACGGCTTTACATGACCGAGGACTCCGCGAAACAGATGACATGGCACAAAAGTGGAGTGCGATACAATCCTGATAAGCTCGTACATCCATCCGATGGTGAAGCATGGAAGCACTTTGATGGGATTCATCATGACAAGGCTAGAGAGGCTCGGAATGTGCGTGTTGCGTTGGCAACAGATGGGTTCAACCCGTATGGAATGACGGCTGCCCCATACTCTTGTTGGCCAATGTTTGTGATCCCACTCAATCTCCCCCCCGGTGTCCTATTTCAACGGCAGAACATCTTTTTGTCGTTAATTATTCCTAATTACCCGGGGAAAAATATGAGCGTGTATATGGAGCCTCTTGTTGATGATTTGAACCGTGCTTGGGAGGAAGGTGTATGGACATATGATCGAGCTACAAAAACAAACTTTAAAATGCATGTCTTCTACCAGTACTCCCTGCATGACCATCCGGCGTATGGGATATTCTGCGGCTGGTGTGTCCACGGGAAGTTCCCATGTCCAATATGCAAGGCATCTCTGAAGTTCATCTGGTTGACCAAGGGTGGAAAATATTCATGCTTCGACAAACATCGTCAATTTCTCCCTCTTGAACACGAATTCAGACAAGATATTAAGAACTTCACGAAAGGTGTAAGGGTTCTAGACCCTGCACCACACATGATGACAGGTGCGGATGTTCGTGCAGAGTTAGACGCTCTCGAGGTCGGGGAGGATGGCCGTTTTGTGGGATATGGCGAGCAACATGCCTGGACTCATAAGTTGGGCCTATGGATGCTCCCGTACATGGCAGACCTTCTGCTTCCACATAATATTGATATGATGCACACTGAAAAGAATCTTGCCGAGGCACTTTGGGGTACAATCATGAACATTCCTGATAAAACCAAAGACAATACCAAGGCTAGAGTGGATCAGCAGCGGTTATGCAATAGACCGAAGCTAAATATACCACCTCCCAGGGACGGCAAAACATGGAAAAAACCTAAGGCCGATTTCGTTCTCGATAATGACCAAAAGAGGGAAGTGCTAAGTTGGTTCCAAACATTGAAATTTCCTGATGGGTATGCAGCGAATTTGAAGAGGGGAGTGAACTTAACTACTCTAAGGATCAACGGGCTCAAGAGTCATGACTACCACATATGGCTTGAGCGGCTTCTTCCGGTGATGGTTCGAGGCTATGTCCCCGAGCATGTCTGGCAAGTGCTGGCGGAGTTGAGCAATTTCTTCCGTCAGCTGTGTGCTAAGGAAGTATCGAAGCCCATGCTTGCAGAAATGGAAAAGCTTGCTCCCGTGTTGCTATGCAAGTTGGAGAAGATATTTCCACCGGGCTTTTTCAACCCGATGCAGCATATGATTCTGCACCTTCCGTATGAGGCACGAATGGGAGGGCCTGTGCAGGGTTGCTGGTGCTATCCAAGAGACAGGTTGATCGTGTGAGAGACGAGGCCGTGAGGCAGCGCATCGAGGAGTTTGATGATGAGGCAGGGGTAGGGGACATGTTGCATGACTACGACGAAGCACACTTCAATGATGGACCTAGGGAGGAGGAGCCGGAGGCCACTGCAAAGGCTTATTATGACATGTTGTCAGCGGCACAACAACCACTTCACTCGCACACTAAGGTTTCTCAATTGGATGCCGTTGCACGTCTGTTGGCCGTCAAGTCCCAGTTTAGCTTGGGTCGAGACGCCTTTGACCACATCCTGACAATTTTGGGTGGCCTCCTTCCGGAAGGTCACGGCTTGCCAAAGAACATGTACGCGGCACAGAAACTTCTAAATGCACTTAAGATGCCGTATCAGAAGATACATGCTTGTCCGAATGGATGCATCTTATTTAGGAAAGAATTTGCGGACGCAAAGCAATGTCCGAAGTGCAAGGCTTCTAGATTCGTGGAGATAGTCGGTGCTGATGGTAAGAAGAAGCAAAGCAAAATACCCGTGAATATCCTACGGTACCTTCCACCTATACCGAGGATCCAACGGCTTTACATGACCGAGGACTCCGCGAAACAGATGACATGGCACAAAAGTGGAGTGCGATACAATCCTGATAAGCTCGTACATCCATCCGATGGTGAAGCATGGAAGCACTTTGATGGGATTCATCATGACAAGGCTAGAGAGGCTCGGAATGTGCGTGTTGCGTTGGCAACAGATGGGTTCAACCCGTATGGAATGACGGCTGCCCCATACTCTTGTTGGCCAATGTTTGTGATCCCACTCAATCTCCCCCCCGGTGTCCTATTTCAACGGCAGAACATCTTTTTGTCGTTAATTATTCCTAATTACCCGGGGAAAAATATGAGCGTGTATATGGAGCCTCTTGTTGATGATTTGAACCGTGCTTGGGAGGAAGGTGTATGGACATATGATCGAGCTACAAAAACAAACTTTAAAATGCATGTCTTCTACCAGTACTCCCTGCATGACCATCCGGCGTATGGGATATTCTGCGGCTGGTGTGTCCACGGGAAGTTCCCATGTCCAATATGCAAGGCATCTCTGAAGTTCATCTGGTTGACCAAGGGTGGAAAATATTCATGCTTCGACAAACATCGTCAATTTCTCCCTCTTGAACACGAATTCAGACAAGATATTAAGAACTTCACGAAAGGTGTAAGGGTTCTAGACCCTGCACCACACATGATGACAGGTGCGGATGTTCGTGCAGAGTTAGACGCTCTCGAGGTCGGGGAGGATGGCCGTTTTGTGGGATATGGCGAGCAACATGCCTGGACTCATAAGTTGGGCCTATGGATGCTCCCGTACATGGCAGACCTTCTGCTTCCACATAATATTGATATGATGCACACTGAAAAGAATCTTGCCGAGGCACTTTGGGGTACAATCATGAACATTCCTGATAAAACCAAAGACAATACCAAGGCTAGAGTGGATCAGCAGCGGTTATGCAATAGACCGAAGCTAAATATACCACCTCCCAGGGACGGCAAAACATGGAAAAAACCTAAGGCCGATTTCGTTCTCGATAATGACCAAAAGAGGGAAGTGCTAAGTTGGTTCCAAACATTGAAATTTCCTGATGGGTATGCAGCGAATTTGAAGAGGGGAGTGAACTTAACTACTCTAAGGATCAACGGGCTCAAGAGTCATGACTACCACATATGGCTTGAGCGGCTTCTTCCGGTGATGGTTCGAGGCTATGTCCCCGAGCATGTCTGGCAAGTGCTGGCGGAGTTGAGCAATTTCTTCCGTCAGCTGTGTGCTAAGGAAGTATCGAAGCCCATGCTTGCAGAAATGGAAAAGCTTGCTCCCGTGTTGCTATGCAAGTTGGAGAAGATATTTCCACCGGGCTTTTTCAACCCGATGCAGCATATGATTCTGCACCTTCCGTATGAGGCACGAATGGGAGGGCCTGTGCAGGGTTGCTGGTGCTATCCAAGAGACAGGTTGATCGTGTGAGAGACGAGGCCGTGAGGCAGCGCATCGAGGAGTTTGATGATGAGGCAGGGGTAGGGGACATGTTGCATGACTACGACGAAGCACACTTCAATGATGGACCTAGGGAGGAGGAGCCGGAGGCCACTGCAAAGGCTTATTATGACATGTTGTCAGCGGCACAACAACCACTTCACTCGCACACTAAGGTTTCTCAATTGGATGCCGTTGCACGTCTGTTGGCCGTCAAGTCCCAGTTTAGCTTGGGTCGAGACGCCTTTGACCACATCCTGACAATTTTGGGTGGCCTCCTTCCGGAAGGTCACGGCTTGCCAAAGAACATGTACGCGGCACAGAAACTTCTAAATGCACTTAAGATGCCGTATCAGAAGATACATGCTTGTCCGAATGGATGCATCTTATTTAGGAAAGAATTTGCGGACGCAAAGCAATGTCCGAAGTGCAAGGCTTCTAGATTCGTGGAGATAGTCGGTGCTGATGGTAAGAAGAAGCAAAGCAAAATACCCGTGAATATCCTACGGTACCTTCCACCTATACCGAGGATCCAACGGCTTTACATGACCGAGGACTCCGCGAAACAGATGACATGGCACAAAAGTGGAGTGCGATACAATCCTGATAAGCTCGTACATCCATCCGATGGTGAAGCATGGAAGCACTTTGATGGGATTCATCATGACAAGGCTAGAGAGGCTCGGAATGTGCGTGTTGCGTTGGCAACAGATGGGTTCAACCCGTATGGAATGACGGCTGCCCCATACTCTTGTTGGCCAATGTTTGTGATCCCACTCAATCTCCCCCCCGGTGTCCTATTTCAACGGCAGAACATCTTTTTGTCGTTAATTATTCCTAATTACCCGGGGAAAAATATGAGCGTGTATATGGAGCCTCTTGTTGATGATTTGAACCGTGCTTGGGAGGAAGGTGTATGGACATATGATCGAGCTACAAAAACAAACTTTAAAATGCATGTCTTCTACCAGTACTCCCTGCATGACCATCCGGCGTATGGGATATTCTGCGGCTGGTGTGTCCACGGGAAGTTCCCATGTCCAATATGCAAGGCATCTCTGAAGTTCATCTGGTTGACCAAGGGTGGAAAATATTCATGCTTCGACAAACATCGTCAATTTCTCCCTCTTGAACACGAATTCAGACAAGATATTAAGAACTTCACGAAAGGTGTAAGGGTTCTAGACCCTGCACCACACATGATGACAGGTGCGGATGTTCGTGCAGAGTTAGACGCTCTCGAGGTCGGGGAGGATGGCCGTTTTGTGGGATATGGCGAGCAACATGCCTGGACTCATAAGTTGGGCCTATGGATGCTCCCGTACATGGCAGACCTTCTGCTTCCACATAATATTGATATGATGCACACTGAAAAGAATCTTGCCGAGGCACTTTGGGGTACAATCATGAACATTCCTGATAAAACCAAAGACAATACCAAGGCTAGAGTGGATCAGCAGCGGTTATGCAATAGACCGAAGCTAAATATACCACCTCCCAGGGACGGCAAAACATGGAAAAAACCTAAGGCCGATTTCGTTCTCGATAATGACCAAAAGAGGGAAGTGCTAAGTTGGTTCCAAACATTGAAATTTCCTGATGGGTATGCAGCGAATTTGAAGAGGGGAGTGAACTTAACTACTCTAAGGATCAACGGGCTCAAGAGTCATGACTACCACATATGGCTTGAGCGGCTTCTTCCGGTGATGGTTCGAGGCTATGTCCCCGAGCATGTCTGGCAAGTGCTGGCGGAGTTGAGCAATTTCTTCCGTCAGCTGTGTGCTAAGGAAGTATCGAAGCCCATGCTTGCAGAAATGGAAAAGCTTGCTCCCGTGTTGCTATGCAAGTTGGAGAAGATATTTCCACCGGGCTTTTTCAACCCGATGCAGCATATGATTCTGCACCTTCCGTATGAGGCACGAATGGGAGGGCCTGTGCAGGGTTGCTGGTGCTATCCAAGAGACAGGTTGATCGTGTGAGAGACGAGGCCGTGAGGCAGCGCATCGAGGAGTTTGATGATGAGGCAGGGGTAGGGGACATGTTGCATGACTACGACGAAGCACACTTCAATGATGGACCTAGGGAGGAGGAGCCGGAGGCCACTGCAAAGGCTTATTATGACATGTTGTCAGCGGCACAACAACCACTTCACTCGCACACTAAGGTTTCTCAATTGGATGCCGTTGCACGTCTGTTGGCCGTCAAGTCCCAGTTTAGCTTGGGTCGAGACGCCTTTGACCACATCCTGACAATTTTGGGTGGCCTCCTTCCGGAAGGTCACGGCTTGCCAAAGAACATGTACGCGGCACAGAAACTTCTAAATGCACTTAAGATGCCGTATCAGAAGATACATGCTTGTCCGAATGGATGCATCTTATTTAGGAAAGAATTTGCGGACGCAAAGCAATGTCCGAAGTGCAAGGCTTCTAGATTCGTGGAGATAGTCGGTGCTGATGGTAAGAAGAAGCAAAGCAAAATACCCGTGAATATCCTACGGTACCTTCCACCTATACCGAGGATCCAACGGCTTTACATGACCGAGGACTCCGCGAAACAGATGACATGGCACAAAAGTGGAGTGCGATACAATCCTGATAAGCTCGTACATCCATCCGATGGTGAAGCATGGAAGCACTTTGATGGGATTCATCATGACAAGGCTAGAGAGGCTCGGAATGTGCGTGTTGCGTTGGCAACAGATGGGTTCAACCCGTATGGAATGACGGCTGCCCCATACTCTTGTTGGCCAATGTTTGTGATCCCACTCAATCTCCCCCCCGGTGTCCTATTTCAACGGCAGAACATCTTTTTGTCGTTAATTATTCCTAATTACCCGGGGAAAAATATGAGCGTGTATATGGAGCCTCTTGTTGATGATTTGAACCGTGCTTGGGAGGAAGGTGTATGGACATATGATCGAGCTACAAAAACAAACTTTAAAATGCATGTCTTCTACCAGTACTCCCTGCATGACCATCCGGCGTATGGGATATTCTGCGGCTGGTGTGTCCACGGGAAGTTCCCATGTCCAATATGCAAGGCATCTCTGAAGTTCATCTGGTTGACCAAGGGTGGAAAATATTCATGCTTCGACAAACATCGTCAATTTCTCCCTCTTGAACACGAATTCAGACAAGATATTAAGAACTTCACGAAAGGTGTAAGGGTTCTAGACCCTGCACCACACATGATGACAGGTGCGGATGTTCGTGCAGAGTTAGACGCTCTCGAGGTCGGGGAGGATGGCCGTTTTGTGGGATATGGCGAGCAACATGCCTGGACTCATAAGTTGGGCCTATGGATGCTCCCGTACATGGCAGACCTTCTGCTTCCACATAATATTGATATGATGCACACTGAAAAGAATCTTGCCGAGGCACTTTGGGGTACAATCATGAACATTCCTGATAAAACCAAAGACAATACCAAGGCTAGAGTGGATCAGCAGCGGTTATGCAATAGACCGAAGCTAAATATACCACCTCCCAGGGACGGCAAAACATGGAAAAAACCTAAGGCCGATTTCGTTCTCGATAATGACCAAAAGAGGGAAGTGCTAAGTTGGTTCCAAACATTGAAATTTCCTGATGGGTATGCAGCGAATTTGAAGAGGGGAGTGAACTTAACTACTCTAAGGATCAACGGGCTCAAGAGTCATGACTACCACATATGGCTTGAGCGGCTTCTTCCGGTGATGGTTCGAGGCTATGTCCCCGAGCATGTCTGGCAAGTGCTGGCGGAGTTGAGCAATTTCTTCCGCCAGCTGTGTGCTAAGGAAGTATCGAAGCCCATGCTTGCAGAAATGGAAAAGCTTGCTCCCGTGTTGCTATGCAAGTTGGAGAAGATATTTCCACCGGGCTTTTTCAACCCGATGCAGCATATGATTCTGCACCTTCCGTATGAGGCACGAATGGGAGGGCCTGTGCAGGGTTGCTGGTGCTATCCAAGAGACAGGTTGATCGTGTGAGAGACGAGGCCGTGAGGCAGCGCATCGAGGAGTTTGATGATGAGGCAGGGGTAGGGGACATGTTGCATGACTACGACGAAGCACACTTCAATGATGGACCTAGGGAGGAGGAGCCGGAGGCCACTGCAAAGGCTTATTATGACATGTTGTCAGCGGCACAACAACCACTTCACTCGCACACTAAGGTTTCTCAATTGGATGCCGTTGCACGTCTGTTGGCCGTCAAGTCCCAGTTTAGCTTGGGTCGAGACGCCTTTGACCACATCCTGACAATTTTGGGTGGCCTCCTTCCGGAAGGTCACGGCTTGCCAAAGAACATGTACGCGGCACAGAAACTTCTAAATGCACTTAAGATGCCGTATCAGAAGATACATGCTTGTCCGAATGGATGCATCTTATTTAGGAAAGAATTTGCGGACGCAAAGCAATGTCCGAAGTGCAAGGCTTCTAGATTCGTGGAGATAGTCGGTGCTGATGGTAAGAAGAAGCAAAGCAAAATACCCGTGAATATCCTACGGTACCTTCCACCTATACCGAGGATCCAACGGCTTTACATGACCGAGGACTCCGCGAAACAGATGACATGGCACAAAAGTGGAGTGCGATACAATCCTGATAAGCTCGTACATCCATCCGATGGTGAAGCATGGAAGCACTTTGATGGGATTCATCATGACAAGGCTAGAGAGGCTCGGAATGTGCGTGTTGCGTTGGCAACAGATGGGTTCAACCCGTATGGAATGACGGCTGCCCCATACTCTTGTTGGCCAATGTTTGTGATCCCACTCAATCTCCCCCCCGGTGTCCTATTTCAACGGCAGAACATCTTTTTGTCGTTAATTATTCCTAATTACCCGGGGAAAAATATGAGCGTGTATATGGAGCCTCTTGTTGATGATTTGGACCGTGCTTGGGAGGAAGGTGTATGGACATATGATCGAGCTACAAAAACAAACTTTAAAATGCATGTCTTCTACCAGTACTCCCTGCATGACCATCCGGCGTATGGGATATTCTGCGGCTGGTGTGTCCACGGGAAGTTCCCATGTCCAATATGCAAGGCATCTCTGAAGTTCATCTGGTTGACCAAGGGTGGAAAATATTCATGCTTCGACAAACATCGTCAATTTCTCCCTCTTGAACACGAATTCAGACAAGATATTAAGAACTTCACGAAAGGTGTAAGGGTTCTAGACCCTGCACCACACATGATGACAGGTGCGGATGTTCGTGCAGAGTTAGACGCTCTCGTGGTCGGGGAGGATGGCCGTTTTGTGGGATATGGCGAGCAACATGCCTGGACTCATAAGTTGGGCCTATGGATGCTCCCGTACATGGCAGACCTTCTGCTTATTCAAATGCATGTCAATTTTGAATGCTCGTGTAGCGTATTCATGATTCAAATGCATGTCAATTTTGAATGCTCGTGTAGCGTATTCATGATTCAAATGCATGTCAATTTTGAATGCTCGTGTAGCGTATTCATGATTCAAATGCATGTCAATTTTGAATGCTCGTGTAGCGTATTCATGATTCAAATGCATGTCAATTTTGAATGCTCGTGTAGCGTATTCATGATTCAAATGCATGTCAATTTTGAATGCTCGTGTAGCGTATTCATGATTCAAATGCATGTCAATTTTGAATGCTCGTGTAGCGTATTCATGATTCAAATGCATGTCAATTTTGAATGCTCGTGTAGCGTATTCATGATTCAAATGCATGTCAATTTTGAATGCTCGTGTAGCAGTGGTTTGGATTTATAGGAATGCTCGTGTCATGCATGCCAAATTTAGAGGAATGCTTGAAGATAGATGATTTGAATGCTAGGTGAATGTTTTCTTTTTCTTGTGAATGTTTGGTAGGTTGGGTTGATGCTAATATCAAATGCATGTCAAATTTGATTCCTCATTATCCTTGTGTATGTGGTTGTCGGCCTTCGTGCCGTGGATATCCTTGTGTACGTGGTTGTCGGCCTTCGTGCCGTGTTTTTTTGCAGGATGTATGGTTTCAGAAACCTCCCCGTGTAGGGGAGGTGCTGCCGAATTTTTTATTTGACAAAAAATTGTTTTTATTTCAGGGAGAGGTTGCACCATCTTCGACTTGGACCCCGACGCCGCACGTCGTTCCCCGTCGTCTGCACCGACACGAGCGTCACCGACTCGCCCGCCGTCGAGCCCGTAGGTGAGCACATGCAAAACCATACGCCCTCGGTATTTAATTCGTAGATTCATATTTAAGTTGTGTACCTTCTTCGTCTCTTGTATTTATCTGTACCGCCTTCATACCGTACAGTTAAATACAGCAGGCCAAGATTGTGCACAACTGTGTCACGTAACCTAGTTAGACGTCTCCCGTTCGAAAGAGATACGGTTGTGAATATGTGAATCTTTGCATATGTCTAACCGTATCTGTTTCGAATTGTCCACGTTTTTGGACAGCTCGAGGATGTGTAGATGGGTAGTTTCCATGCTCTACTCGTACCGAGGCTGAGTTTCGGCATCATCTCCCTGTTGTTCTCCGAATACACAATCTCCGTAATTGGACGTGTATTTGGAGAACAGCGGGGAGGTGCTGCCGAAATTCCGTCTTGGATACGAGTAGAGCATGGAAACTACCCGTCTACACATCCTCGGGTGGGATTAGGACCTATCTTTACCTATTAGACATAAAGCTAGCATCCGGTAGATGCATTTATTATTATAAATTTGGTATGGAAGAAATTTATTGCTCGGTGACATGTAAAGGGATGGATGACCGTGAGTGGATGTACACTGGCCGCTCAAGTAAAGGTGAATGTACAGATGAATGGATTGCCAAGACTGATGCGTTCTTGAAGCAAGCTTTTGCCAATGCGAAAGGGGTGCCAACTACTTTCTGTCCATGCGCGGTTTGCGACAATCGTAAACGCCAAACAGAAGTTGTCATGGGTAAACATCTCGTCAGGAATGGATTTACGGAGAACTATACTCGGTGGACACGCCATGGTGAAGCCGTTGATCGTGTGAGAGACGAGGTCGTGAGGCAGCGCATCGAGGAGTTTGATGATGAGGCAGGGGTAGGGGACATGTTGCATGACTACGACGAAGCACACTTCAATGATGGACCTAGGGAGGAGGAGCCGGAGGCCACTGCAAAGGCTTATTATGACATGTTGTCAGCGGCACAACAACCACTTCACTCGCACACTAAGGTTTCTCAATTGGATGCCGTTGCACGTCTGTTGGCCGTCAAGTCCCAGTTTAGCTTGGGTCGAGACGCCTTTGACCACATCCTGACAATTTTGGGTGGCCTCCTTCCGGAAGGTCACGGCTTGCCAAAGAACATGTACGCGGCACAGAAACTTCTAAATGCACTTAAGATGCCGTATCAGAAGATACATGCTTGTCCGAATGGATGCATCTTATTTAGGAAAGAATTTGCGGACGCAAAGCAATGTCCGAAGTGCAAGGCTTCTAGATTCGTGGAGATAGTCGGTGCTGATGGTAAGAAGAAGCAAAGCAAAATACCCGTGAATATCCTACGGTACCTTCCACCTATACCGAGGATCCAACGGCTTTACATGACCGAGGACTCCGCGAAACAGATGACATGGCACAAAAGTGGAGTGCGATACAATCCTGATAAGCTCGTACATCCATCCGATGGTGAAGCATGGAAGCACTTTGATGGGATTCATCATGACAAGGCTAGAGAGGCTCGGAATGTGCGTGTTGCGTTGGCAACAGATGGGTTCAACCCGTATGGAATGACGGCTGCCCCATACTCTTGTTGGCCAATGTTTGTGATCCCACTCAATCTCCCCCCCGGTGTCCTATTTCAACGGCAGAACATCTTTTTGTCGTTAATTATTCCTAATTACCCGGGGAAAAATATGAGCGTGTATATGGAGCCTCTTGTTGATGATTTGGACCGTGCTTGGGAGGAAGGTGTATGGACATATGATCGAGCTACAAAAACAAACTTTAAAATGCATGTCTTCTACCAGTACTCCCTGCATGACCATCCGGCGTATGGGATATTCTGCGGCTGGTGTGTCCACGGGAAGTTCCCATGTCCAATATGCAAGGCATCTCTGAAGTTCATCTGGTTGACCAAGGGTGGAAAATATTCATGCTTCGACAAACATCGTCAATTTCTCCCTCTTGAACACGAATTCAGACAAGATATTAAGAACTTCACGAAAGGTGTAAGGGTTCTAGACCCTGCACCACACATGATGACAGGTGCGGATGTTCGTGCAGAGTTAGACGCTCTCGAGGTCGGGGAGGATGGCCGTTTTGTGGGATATGGCGAGCAACATGCCTGGACTCATAAGTTGGGCCTATGGATGCTCCCGTACATGGCAGACCTTCTGCTTCCACATAATATTGATATGATGCACACTGAAAAGAATCTTGCCGAGGCACTTTGGGGTACAATCATGAACATTCCTGATAAAACCAAAGACAATACCAAGGCTAGAGTGGATCAGCAGCGGTTATGCAATAGACCGAAGCTAAATATACCACCTCCCAGGGACGGCAAAACATGGAAAAAACCTAAGGCCGATTTCGTTCTCGATAATGACCAAAAGAGGGAAGTGCTAAGTTGGTTCCAAACATTGAAATTTCCTGATGGGTATGCAGCGAATTTGAAGAGGGGAGTGAACTTAACTACTCTAAGGATCAACGGGCTCAAGAGTCATGACTACCACATATGGCTTGAGCGGCTTCTTCCGGTGATGGTTCGAGGCTATGTCCCCGAGCATGTCTGGCAAGTGCTGGCGGAGTTGAGCAATTTCTTCCGTCAGCTGTGTGCTAAGGAAGTATCGAAGCCCATGCTTGCAGAAATGGAAAAGCTTGCTCCCGTGTTGCTATGCAAGTTGGAGAAGATATTTCCACCGGGCTTTTTCAACCCGATGCAGCATATGATTCTGCACCTTCCGTATGAGGCACGAATGGGAGGGCCTGTGCAGAACCGGTGGTGCTATCCAATTGAAAGATGTCAGAAGGTTCTTCGAACTAAATGCAAAAATAAATGCAAGATTGAAGCATCTATTGCAGAGGCATACATTCTCGAGGAGGTGTCAAACTTCACGACGAAGTATTATGCTGACAACCTTCCTAACGTGCACAATCCACCGCCTCGTTATAATGTTGACGAAGTTGAATCGAACCTCAGCCTTTTCCGAGGGCAACTAGGAAGTGCAAGTGAAGGCACCAACAAAAATTTGACAAATGTAGAGTGGCGCGCTATCATGCTCTATGTGCTCACCAATCTATCCGAAGTTGAGCCATACATGCGGTAAGTTCAGAACGATCTTGTTTTCAAGTACCTAGCCACTATTCTGCATCCAACACTCTTGTTTCTCGTTCATACAGGGAATTTCTTGATCAATTCTGGCGTAATAGGAGGGCTCCTACCCCACACGAAGTTGATGACCTTCTTAAACATGGAAACCCAGATTTTATTTCTTGGTTCAAACGGAAGGTACACTTAATTTCAGTCTTGTCCTAAATTCGACGTTACTGAGTCTATGAGTAACGGAAGGTATAAACATGCCTGGTCGAACTCGCAGGGTCAATCCGATGGGTCTATGAGTGTCGAGTTGAGACAAATCGCCGATGGTTGTGCGTATAAGGTCAAGTCATTTACCGGATATGACGTGAATGGTTATCGTTTTCGCACAACAAATCATGAGCATAGGATGCCCAATCGAAGGACTACAAGTACCGGAGTCTATACTCCAGGCTCTGATGGAGCCGATTACTATGGGAGACTTGAAGAAATATACGAGCTTAATTTTGGTGGAAGCAAACCTCTTTCTCCTGTTATCTTCAAATGTCATTGGTTTGATCCTTCAGTAGTGAGACGAACCCCTAGTCTTGGGCTAGTCGAAATTCGACAATCATCTGTCTTACCTGGAGATGATGTCTATATAGTGTCTCAACAAGCCACCCAGGTGTATTATTTGCCATACCCGTGCAAAAAGGACAAAAGGCTTGAGGGTTGGGACGTTGTATACAAAGTGTCGCCACGCGGTAAACTACCAGTCCCAAACAATGAAGATTATAACATAGATCCAAACACCTATGATGGAGAGTTCTTCCAAGAAAATGGGCTAGAAGCTATACCGAGGATCCAACGGCTTTACATGACCGAGGACTCCGCGAAACAGATGACATGGCACAAAAGTGGAGTGCGATACAATCCTGATAAGCTCGTACATCCATCCGATGGGGAAGCATGGAAGCACTTTGATGGGATTCATCATGACAAGGCTAGAGAAAAAGCGCTGAAGTTTGTGTTCAGAATTGGGCTTAGTTTGACCTAAATGCTGATGCCCATTTGTATTTACACTTTCAGGGCATATTACCCGATGGAGTTCAGATTGCTGCTAAAAGGCTTGATGCATCTTCTTGGCAAGGGTCGAGTGAGTTTCTAAACGAAATCAAGCTTATTGTTAGGCTTCAACACGCCAATCTTGTTAGACTTCTTGGTTGCTGTCTTCAGCGCAGTGAAATGATACTTGTCTATGAATACATGCCAAACAGAAGCTTGGACTATGTCTTCTCAGGTCTGTTTCGTTCCTTCTATAGAGCGATTACAATTAGGCAATGACGAAGACGACGACATTTCTCCGCCTTTGGAGGACGACCATGAACATCTCGAAATGTACGATAGTGATGATGCGACCGTTGATCCAGATAATCCTGATCCGGATGATTATTTCTAATAAAAGTACGTTTATATATTACATCATCTCTGTCTAATAGTTTATGTTTGGTCATATTTCTTATATATTACACGTTTTTCTAATTATTTATGTTTATATGTGAAATCTAATAAATGTATGTTTTTGTTGATCGCAGGTGATTGGACCAATATGGTGGGTCGTGGCGGTGCGATGAGGAACGTCATGTCGTTGTACCGGAAGTTTAAAGATGGGGGTTCCGAGGCAGCTGGGTCGTCTGGTGCCAAGGGCAAGGGGCGAAAGAAGAGGGCCACAGGCGGCGGGCGAGGCAAGGGCAAGAGGCGAGATCCGACCCCCGTACCTTCGTCGTCTTTGTCCGACAAGGACTTTGTTCCTTCGGCGGCGGAGTACCGTGAGGACGAGGAGCACGAGGCAGCGGAGCATGTGGCCGAGGAGCACGGGGCCGAGGAGCACGGGGCCGAGGACCACGAGGCCGAGGACCCCGAGGGCGAGGACGTACAGGGGTCCACCTCCTCTGAGAACTCGGCCCTTTGGCAGCGAGGCCCCTCGCAACTCCCGAAGCGCCCGATACCCATGGAGCGTCGCCCCGTGATCGCACCCAGCCCTCCAAGGTAAGTAATTTTAGATGTTACACAGACATTCTCGTTTCATATTCATATGTTGGAAATCACAAGATGGACTAACAATTTATCTTAATCACTTGGGCAGGAATTGGGTGATGGTCACCCCAGGCGCTGGTCACGCCCGCAGAGTCAACGGCATCCTGGGTCTTCTTTGCAGGGAGCTGTTTCCGGGTCTGGTGACCATTGGCGGCAGGGAGGAGCCGGCCTACACCTTTGACCACTACGTCGCCGCTGGCGATCAGGAGGACCGGGAGCGCAGGATCTTCAACAACAAGGCGGAGCGGGTAAAGGGAGAGCTTTGGGTAAGTATTCGTTGCACTACACTGCTCAACACAACACTTTCATTGAACAATCTACAAATAATGCAACATTCATTGTGTATATATGCGAAGGACTTT
The DNA here is from genome assembly GCA_900205405.1 of Echinochloa crus-galli. NCBI lineage: Eukaryota > Viridiplantae > Streptophyta > Magnoliopsida > Poales > Poaceae > Echinochloa > Echinochloa crus-galli. The sequence continues at coordinate 192,791 of OAMR01000452.1, read as the reverse complement.
TACAGATGCGCCCCGGGACAGGAGGCTTCGGCGGATGGTGTGGCACATGCAGCCTGTTGGAAGCTTGTCAAGGACCTGCACTACGAGTCACGCGTGCAGGCCGTAATTGATTATTTCGCGGCACTCAAGATCTCTGTGAAGAAAACGGAGGCAAGAAACATGAAGTTGACCAAGGAGCAGTATCTGGCGGTATGTAAATCGATACTGTTTTATTCTAAGATTAAGTACTCTAAATACGATCTTGTTATATGTCGTACACTTGATGTCTTGTAGGCGATTCCGTGGTGGTGCGCCCCGCATCCCACGTGCTGGGAGGTGATAGTCGACAAGTGGTGCAGCGCCGAGTGGGCCGCTCAGCACGACCTTTGCCGGGAGCGGCGTTTGCTGATGCCCGGTGTCTCACACCATCAGGGCAGCCTTAGCCTCGAGGAGTACAGGGCCAAATGGGTACGCCGAGTCATTTCTATATTCGCTCACTCTATTCTGTGTAATTACTAATTCATATTGTTTGTTTTTCCAGTCGGTGTCAAATGGTGGTGCGACTTGCTCACAGCTCGAGGCTTTTGCTATGGCCCACAAGGGCAAGGCGACCTCCGACGTCCGGTACAACCCGGAGGACGGGCCCGCAGCATACAGCAACGCCAGCGTCCACAGTCGCCTCACAGCATATCAAGAGGTCGCGAAGGAGGTCCACGGGCCAGACTGGGATCCGACCGCCCACGACATTGATGGAGAAGTGGTCATGAGGGCGGGAGGAGGCAAGAAGCACGGGCGGTACTTGATCGCCAACAACACCATCGACACGGCCTCTACCCCCACACTCTCCCAGATTCGAGCCAGGAGCACGAGCTCTTCAGCGGCTATCCGCCAGCCTCTTCCTTTCGGGATGCAGGCACTCCAGGTTATTTCTATTTCTATCTTTGTACGTGAAGTTTGCTTACGTTTATAATGTATTATAATAATGTGATTGAATATTGCAGGCCCGGTTGGATGAAGAGACGCAGAGGCGGGAGTTCCTGGAGGCGGAGGTGCAGCGGATGAAGGACACGGAGGCCGAGAAAGACAGACAGAAGGAGGAGGCCGAGCGGACGAACCGAGCATGGCAGGAGTAGGTATTTGCCTACCTGCAGAGCATTGGCCAGCGCGTGGGTGAAGGTCCGCCGCCGCCGATGCCACCGCCTCCACCACCACGTGTGCCTATTTCTCCCATGAGTCACTTGAGAACCCTATGATTTCATTTCACAACTTATTTCTGTCAAAAATCTTGTAACACACACCACTAATCTCTTTTGGGCAGGCTCCTGGCTCGGCCGCGTCGAATGACGGCCCTCAAGACGAAGACCTTGCGGCGCGGGCGGTTAGATCGTTGTTCGGACCCCCTCTTCCGTGAGTGATGGATGTTGGACTTTGTAAACATATGAATGATGGATGTTGGATGTTTGGATATTGAATTTGTGACATTTCTATGATGTTGGATGGTTTAGTGACTTATATGTGTTTGTTTATGGTTGGATACTTGGACCTCGGAGCACGAGGACCGCGAGGAATGAATTGCCTGTGATGCCTATTATAAACTGCCTGTAATGCCTATTAGATGGGTCCTTTTAACGCAAAAATTTAATAAAAACAGGAAACAATTTTATGCTTTACCGAGTGTTACACTCGGCAAAGAGGTACTTTGCCGAGTGTATTGGCTTTAACACTCGGCAAAGAGGCTGTTTCTGTCATTTCTGGAACAGCCTTTGCCGAGTGTTAAAGCCATAACACTCGGTAAAGGTTTGTCCAGGGCCTGCCCCCTAACCACCCTTTGCCGAGTGTCGGGGCCCAAAACTCGGCAAAGACAGGTGTCTTTGACGAGTGTGACACTCGGCAAAGGCTAGAGTCTTTGCCGAGCGCGACACTCGGCAAAGGCTCCGTTACAACTAACAGACGGCCGCCACCGTCGGCGGGCCGTCTGTTAGTGCTTTATTTTGCCGAGTGTCGGCTTCTAATCTCGGCAAAGGCTTTGCCGAGTGCCCGACAGAAGACACTCGGCAAAGGGCCTGTTTGCCGACACGAGATATGCCGTAACCCCTTTGCCGAGTGTGACACTCGGCAAAGACACCAGCCTTTGCCGAGTGTTGGACCCGGACACTCGGCAAAGCCTGGTTAGGGGGCAGGCCCGCAGTATAACAAGAATTATTCCAAATGTAACTCCACTTATCCAAATCATCTGAATTTGGCAATTGATCAAACAGACTCTGCAATTGAATGTACTAACGGAAAGCTTCCTCATAAAGGGGCACATGAAACATATGATGCAGATGTGGCAGTTGGCTAGCCTTCAGGATGCAGATACTTTTATTTATCGCAAAAGAATACAGTTCAGGAAATACAAATTTGGGCACATTGCCGAACCACATGTTGTCCCAAACTAGACAAGTGCGCCCATCAGCCACTGCAACAGAGGCCAATCCCTTATACGCGTCCAGCAGGTTTAGCATATCACGCCACCAAAACGAACCTTTCTTAGTATGATTAGGCAATTTACCATGAGGATAATATTTTTCCCAAACCAACTTGACCCAAGGGATCTCTGCCCTGTTCATAAACTTATGCCAATTCTTCAAGAGTAGAGCCTCATTCTGCCTCCTTAGATCAAGCACCCCTAGCCCTCCTTCAGATTTTGGCAATGTAACTAACTTCCAAGCAGCCTTAGGTGGTTTCTTTGCATTCAGTTCAGAGCCGCGCCAAAGACAATTCTTGCGAAATTTGTCCACTTGTTTAATAACAGTACCTTGAAGACGAAATGTGCAAATGAAGAAAGTTGGGAATGCTGTTAGGACCGAGTTTGTGATCTCCAAACATCCTGCCTGGGATAGGAACTGAGAATTGCACACTAATCTTTTCTTACACCGCGAAACCAGTGGCCAAAACTCCTCAACCCTTGGCTTTGTCAAACCAAGAGGTAGTCCAAGATAAGTAAATGGCAGACTACCCTCAGAGCACCCAAAAGCAGATGAGAACAAATGTAACCTTTCATCAGCAACATTAATAGGTACCATCATTGACTTGGAAAAATTCACTTTTAGACCAGTCAATACGAAAAAAGTATGAAGAATTTCTCTCAGGACAAGTACCTGCTCTACCTTTCCCTCCATTATGACCAGAGTATCATCGGCATACTGTAAAATAGGGAAGTCCTGAGAAGTAGTTAAAGGAATTGGCAGAGATAACTGTCCCGCACTCTTAGCTGAATTTATCATAGATTGCAAAAGATCAGCAGCTAGAGGGTCACCCTCTCTAACCCCCCTTTTGCAGTGAAAGGTTTTCCCTGGAACCCCATTGAGCAAGACAGATGAAGTGCCTGAACCAAAGATTGACTTCATCCAACTTAAGCATGTGTCACTAAAGCCTTTAGCCTCCATGATATTCAACATTGCTTGATGCTCTATTTTATCAAAAGCCTTTTCAAAATCCAGTTTCAAAATGATCATTTCTTTTTTTGACTTATGACACAGATGAAGATACTCAAAACTCCATGCAAGGCAATCCTGTATTGTTCTTGTTCTTATAAATCCATATTGATTCTCATGAACTAGGGACATGATCACATGTTGCAGTCTATTGGCAAGGAGCTTAGTAATTATCTTCACAGAAATATTCAGCAAAGAGATTGGCCTATAGTGAGAGACTGTCTCTGCTCCATCTATTTTAGGGATGAGGGCAATATAAGAACCATTGATACTTCTGAGACAAACATCACCCTTTTGAAAATCCTCACATAGATCATAGAAATCTTGTGCAATAATATGCCAACATCTTTTAACAAAATCAGTGTTGAAACCATCTGGTCCCGGGGATTTATCTGATGGCAAAGATTTCACTACTGCATCAATTTCCTCCTTCATGAATGGCTCATCAAGGCAATGTAAATCAACTGAAGCCTGTAGGAGAGTATTCAGGTCTAAGATGTCATTCCCACCTTGAAATTCAGAGGTCCCCAATCTCTCTTTAAAAGCCTCCCAAAGCAATGAAGCCTTGCCATTATGATCTGCTATAGTTTGGCCATCATCTTTTTTCAGACAGGTAATGGAGTTTTTCCTGAGCTTTATTGTTGCATTGGCATGAAAAAATTTAGTCCCAACATCTCCTGACTTTACCCATTTTATAGAACCCCTTTGTTTCCAATAAATCTGCTGCTTCTTGAATAATGATGTTAGCTCCTCATCCAACAGTCCCTTGAAATTCCACTCCTCCACTGTCAAGTCTCGAAACTCCTCCAGAATTTCCATGAAAGATATCACCAACTTAACATTAGCAATGCTGACTTTAAGATTGGAGAGCTGAACCTTCCATGCCCTCAGCACCCTTCTCAACTTCTTAAATTTTGCTGTCAAAACTTTAGCTTTATCTGTTTGAAAAGTTGGCAGGGACCAGCCATGTTGCACTATGAGTTCATAGTCTTCATGCTCCATCAGATAGTTTTCAAAACGAAAAATATTCCCCTGGGTATGTCTGTACCAATAGACACCACACAAGGTGAGTGATCAGAAGTCTCTCTGACTAGGGCATGAACACTGGTATTGGGGTAAGATAAAGTCCATGAATTTGAGGTGAAGAACCAATCAAGTCTCTCAAGCAATGGAGGAAATTGCTTATTAGTCCAAGTGTATTTCTTACCCTGAAGTGGCAGCTCAACAAGGCCAAGAGCACTAATAGCTTCATTAAAGAGAAAAACTCTATTTGGGTCACCACCCGGTTTATTAATTCCTATTTTCAGGCTGCCTTATAAGGTTAAAATCACCTAGGATTAGCCAATTTGTCTCCTCAGGCATTTCTATATTTCTGAACCACTCCAAAAAATCCCTTCTACCCTCTTCAGTACAAGGAGCATAGACATTAGTTAAGATAAAGAAATCCCCATTTAATTTTGATGTGAGACCAACTGAGATTGCAAATTCATTCTGAAAAAGAAGACTGCCATCAAATAGGGAGCTCTTCCAAATGGTGATAATGCCACCTGATGCTCCAACAGAGGGAAGAGACTCATACATGTCAAACCCCGGGGGAGTGAATTTTTGAATGTACTGGACATCAAAGCTGTGGTCAAAATAAACTGGTACATAGAAAACATGCACCAAAGCTGTCTGACAAAAGGCACAAGAATCCCAACTAGGAAAGAAAAGGAACTGAAATTCCTGTCCCAACCCCAGAACCACCAATTACAGAACTTATAAGAAAGTTTCTGCTCAAAATATGAAAGCAGCCCTGAACTAGACATAATTGATCCATAAGAATAGTGTGCAATCATTATTAAACAAAGATGATATAGCATAAAATAGCAAAGTAAATCACTGCTTGTTCTGCTTCTTAGCCTCCTCTGGCTTCCTTGATGCCATCTTCTTGACCAGCTTCTTAATCTGGACCACTTCTGCATCAGCTGACTTTTTAGTAATCTTCCTTCCAATTGGCGTAGTAGGCTTCTTCTTCAAGAGCAATGCCTCCTTAGTTAACTTTGCCGGGCCAATCTTACAGAAAGTAGTCCCCATGTTTCTGATCACTGAGGGAGAAAGAGTAGGAGGCATAACTGTGCATCACAGGCACTGTTTGTCTGCACATGGTGCCTTCCTGAATCCTTTGTTTAACCTCTTCACCCTTGAGCTCCTCCTAAGCTCAGATTCAACTGAGGGCATACATGGGTTGACTGAGGACTGTCCTGTCGTTGCCCCAACCATAGGAGTAGAAGGGGGAGTGACTTCCTCAATGACTGCTTTCCCTTTGAGATTCTGTTCAGTCTCCATCAAGGGAATGCAGTGGAGATCCTTAGTACCAGGGCATTTATCTGGAATTTTGAAAGCAATAACAGGTGAAGGGCCAGCAGGTAGGTCCCAGGCTGAGGAAGCCAACATAGACTTAGCTAAATGAAAATGACTTGGTGCCCACTGCAGATTGCCTAGCCGTGTACATGATCGATCGCCTGAACATCACCACCTACACTGCACGGGGCGCGCGGCGGCGTTCAGTGAGCTCCCGCAGGAGATAAAGTGCGCACAAAACCGTAAGAAATTAACGACGTGCGCGTACGTCTGGGGTAGAAGAGTCGTGATCAGCAGGTACAGAGACAGAGGTGCAGCAGCAGGGAAATGAAAGGAAGAACCATATGTTGGATTCAGTTCAAGAAACAATGAGCTAGAACTTGCATTGTTTCCCCGTTTGTACGCGCGCAATTTTCCGTGGAAGAATAGCTCTGTAGCAAATATTGGCTGCTGGCGGAACAAAAGAAAGAACAGGACGAGAAATCTTGATTCGAAAGCAACAAATTCGTCCTCTAGATACTAGGAAGAACGAAACCACATACGAATAAGGAGTCTGAAATCCAAGGCAATATTATGATGCTACTGTTTATACACGCACCATGATGCGACAGTACGTTTCCAGCCAAATCAACAAAGAACAGAAACCCAAATACAGAACAAACAAGAGATTAACACCCGGCCTAATCACCCGTGGAGCGCGATGACAGCGAATAGCGCAACCGCCGCAGCGAGGACGAGCGCGGCCTCCCTCGCCTCTGGAACGATCGCGCTGAAGATACTGAAGGAGAGGCTGCCGGCGACTAACCCGACGGCGACGAAGAAGACCACGAAGCGGGGAACCCAGGCCGCCCACCCGCGGCGCTGCTGCCGCTGTGGTAGTAGCGCGTGGCCGACGGCGGCGAGGTCCCCCGCGTACGCATCCTGCGAGAGCGGCGTCGCGGTCGTCGTCGTCCGCGAGGTCGTCCCCCTCGATGTTGCCTCCGGCGACGGGGTCCAGCTCCCCAGCGGCCTCCCCGCCACCAACGTCGCCGTCCTGCTCCCCGTCGCCCTCCCCGCCACCAACGTCGCCGCCTCCGCCTCCGCCTCCGCCTCCTCCGAGCCCATGGAAGAAGCGCCGCGTCGTCTCCATCACCGGCAGACGCGGAGCCCAGCAGGCGGCGGCGGTACGGTCGTGCCCGGCGATGGTTGCTTTCCGCCCTCTCTCGCTCTAACCCTCTCTCACTTTGGCTGTTTCGAAGTGCGGTGCGCTCGCCGTTGCCGAGGGCTAGGGCGAGAATTTATATTGACTGGCGCTAGCTGTCGCCCTCCCTGACGAACTAAATCCATTTTCTCTACTTATATTTTCACTTTTTTTCCTGCGAAATGCCCAACCCGTGCACCGACTTGAAAAGAAAAGACGTGCACTCCACGGCATCGCGCCAGTATAACCGTCTGTAACAACATTTTCACCCCGGACGGCCACCCTGCACGCTGCTGCGAGTAGGCAGGCGTACGTTGCCACCTCCCATCTCTCCTGAGTCCTGCCTAGCATAGGTTGCTTGTGGTCGTCTAGCGATCGATCGACACGCCCCCAACGTACTGAATGTCGACGACCGGCACCTGATGCACCGGCGTTCTAATGGTCTCACCTACTAAGAGCAGTGGAGTCGTTCAAATTGAGGCATTCAAAACTCATTTGCAGATCCATCTCTAAAAAATAGAGGTCTAAAATAAACGCTCAACTCCAGTGGACATATGAACTCGGGTCTCTATTTTTCCATGGGCCAACCTGTCCGCCGCATCTGCCTCTTTGACACTTTCCATTCTCAACCTCACACAAACGGTAGAGAAGGGGGAGAGAAGAAGCAACAGCAATAGCAATGAAAGCATCGAGATCCTGGCCTCCCCTGGCGCTTGGGTTGGAGCCTTGGAGGGAGGGAGCAAGCACCACCGTTGGGGTGGCCGGAGGGAGGGACAGCATGTAGATCGGAGATGCAAATCCAGAGAGATGGGTGGCCTGTGAGCGTGGAGCAGAGGTATCGATCGATCTATCTCTCCTCCAAGCGCTGCTGCAGATCCGTCCCTCCGGCGAGCATGGACGCAGCCGCCCTCTTCATCCCTCACGTCATCCTCCGCCTCGCCATCGCCGCGGCGTTCGCGGCCGCGACACTGCTGGACCGCAGCAGCTGCTGGCACTGCGCGCGCCCCTGCGCCGACCCCTGCGCCACCGCGGTGGCGCGGTGAACGCATCCTGCGACGCGGGGGCACCGTTCCGGAGCGTCACGTCGCTGGCCCTCGCCAACTGCTCCGGTACCACCTCCGTCTCGGCCGCGGCGCTCGAGGCGCTCGCGCCGTCCCTCCGCGCGCTCGCGTTCGCCGACTGCCCGGAGGGCTCGCCGGCGCCGCCGTAGAGGATCCAGGAGCAGTTGAAGTCGGCGAACTTGACCTCGTCGTGGGAGCGGGCGAGGAAGTTGTCCGCTTGACGTCGAGGTGCGCGACGCCGCGGGCGTGGAGGTGGGCCAGCTCCGCGGCACACTGCGCCGCCGTCTCGTCGAGCGCGGGCTCGGGAGCCCGTCCCCGGCGCAGGACGCGGCCCAGTGAGCCGGCGTCCATGAACTCGAGCAGGGACCCGGGCTCGCCGCGGGGGCCCCGGAGCAGGGCGTGGCAGACTGGCAGCCGACGACGTGCGGTGACCCAGCGGCGCGGCGGACGTCGTGGCTGCTGGCGGTGGTGCACTGCCGTGGAGCGAGCGGAGGACCTGTGGGCAGCGGCGGGGCAGGGCGGTGTCGACGAATTATGTCGAGCACGTCTGTCTGGGGTACCTCAGAGAGTAGATTTGTGTGGTCTCGCCGAGTTCTAGAAACGACAATGCACGAACAACATAATTTAGACAGGTTCGGGCCGCGAGTAGCGTAATAGCCTACGTCGTGGTTGATTGTTGTCTTATGTTGGTGTGCTTGCCTGTTAGGCTTGCTGGTGTTGGTTATCTTGGATATCTGCCGAACTAGGGACCCCTTCCTCCTTTATATTCTAGGGGCGCCTCCGCCTCCGCCTCCGCCTCCTCCGAGCCCATGGAAGAAGCGCCGCGTCGTCTCCATCACCGGCAGACGCGGAGCCCAGCAGGCGGCGGCGGTACGGTCGTGCCCGGCGATGGTTGCTTTCCGCCCTCTCTCGCTCTAACCCTCTCTCACTTTGGCTGTTTCGAAGTGCGGTGCGCTCGCCGTTGCCGAGGGCTAGGGCGAGAATTTATATTGACTGGCGCTAGCTGTCGCCCTCCCTGACGAACTAAATCCATTTTCTCTACTTATATTTTCACTTTTTTTCCTGCGAAATGCCCAACCCGTGCACCGACTTGAAAAGAAAAGACGTGCACTCCACGGCATCGCGCCAGTATAACCGTCTGTAACAACATTTTCACCCCGGACGGCCACCCTGCACGCTGCTGCGAGTAGGCAGGCGTACGTTGCCACCTCCCATCTCTCCTGAGTCCTGCCTAGCATAGGTTGCTTGTGGTCGTCTAGCGATCGATCGACACGCCCCCAACGTACTGAATGTCGACGACCGGCACCTGATGCACCGGCGTTCTAATGGTCTCACCTACTAAGAGCAGTGGAGTCGTTCAAATTGAGGCATTCAAAACTCATTTGCAGATCCATCTCTAAAAAATAGAGGTCTAAAATAAACGCTCAACTCCAGTGGACATATGAACTCGGGTCTCTATTTTTCCATGGGCCAACCTGTCCGCCGCATCTGCCTCTTTGACACTTTCCATTCTCAACCTCACACAAACGGTAGAGAAGGGGGAGAGAAGAAGCAACAGCAATAGCAATGAAAGCATCGAGATCCTGGCCTCCCCTGGCGCTTGGGTTGGAGCCTTGGAGGGAGGGAGCAAGCACCACCGTTGGGGTGGCCGGAGGGAGGGACAGCATGTAGATCGGAGATGCAAATCCAGAGAGATGGGTGGCCTGTGAGCGTGGAGCAGAGGTATCGATCGATCTATCTCTCCTCCAAGCGCTGCTGCAGATCCGTCCCTCCGGCGAGCATGGACGCAGCCGCCCTCTTCATCCCTCACGTCATCCTCCGCCTCGCCATCGCCGCGGCGTTCGCGGCCGCGACACTGCTGGACCCGCAGCAGCTGCTGGCACTGCGCGCGCCCCTGCGCCGACCCCTGCGCCACCGCGGTGGGCGCGGTGAACGCATCCTGCGACGCGGGGGCACCGTTCCGGCGCGTCACG
>OAMR01000452.1:168346-182563 GCA_900205405.1 Echinochloa crus-galli | reverse complement strand
GCGGTGTCGACGAATTATGTCGAGCACGTCTGTCTGGGGGTACCTCAGAGAGTAGATTTGTGTGGGTCTCGCCGAGTTCTAGAAACGACAATGCACGAACAACATAATTTAGACAGGTTCGGGCCGCGAGTAGCGTAATAGCCTACGTCGTGGTTGATTGTATTGTCTTATGTTGGTGTGCTTTGCCTGTTAGGCTTGCTGGTGTTGGTTATCTTGGATATCTGCCGAACTAGGGACCCCTTCCTCCTTTATATATTCTAGGGGGCAGGGTTACATGGTAAGTACCCTACTCGGTTACAATTGGGAGTACTAGTCCTAGTAGGAGTACACGAGTAGTTGTCTGAGTAGTTCTACTAGGACCCGGTCTTCTGTCATGAGGGTATCCGAGGATGTGTATCCCACAGGCGGGGACGGGAGGGGCGAGGCCGAGACGGAGCGCGAGGGTGGGCGGGATCGCCGGTGAGGACGCGGCGGCGGCGGCGCGAGGAGCGCAAGGATGCAGAGCAGCGTGTGGATGGAAACCGTGGGACCCACTGTTGGAGGGGGAATTGGAGGGCCTCTAGGAATAGAGGCTTGGTGGGGAGATTTGGAGGGCTATGCAAAATGCAGACCCATTTGAAGGCCCTGCTGGAGTTGTATTTTTGCTCTAAGCCTCTAAATTTTGGAGTAGAGGCCCATATAGAGGCCATTGCTGGAGTTGCTCTAAGAAGAGCATCCTATACGAACTCAACTGAATCAGGAAAGTTAAAAGGGCATTCTTCGGAGAGACCAGTACCTCAAGATCTAAGCAGCTACATAAAGCATTTATACTGGCAGTGGCCAACATAAACAGATAGTCTAGATGCCAGTTTGTTAGTGGCTTTAGTAACAGAGGTCACCTTTTCATATAAATTGTACTCCTCAAACACAGAGGTCACATGTTCAGCAATGTTTTGACTAGAGTGGGATTCATCAATGAGCATCATGTACCAATGATCCTTTTTTTCTAATTGCTAATCAGAATTAATATAATGGGCAGCCACGCTGAGATATTTTTCCTTATTACAATTACCAGACCAAATATAAGATGTTACATTAACAGAAGAAACACCACTAGATCTAAAATACTCTATAAGCATGGCATCACAAAAATTGATAGACTTCTGGGATCTGCTAGGAGTAGATTCGCAGGTAAAACATGACAATGAACTTGTAATAAAACTCGTGGATAGTGACATTTAGAGTAATAACTGAGACGGGGAGAGGGGAAAAGGAGTCACCCATTGGGATTGGAGGAGCATGAAGCTATTACCACTACCACACAAAACGTTTGTAGGGGCGGTTGAAAATGCATTTCTAGGAACGGGCCATCCGCCTGCGCTCGCTTTTCGCAGCTAGAAATAGCACATTTGCGAGTGCGGACGTTGAACCCATGCCTAGAAATGGATTTGTAGGCGCCGGTCATGGCGTCACCTACGCCTAGAAATCGATTTAAAAAAAAAGGCCCCCCTCCACCGCCGGCTCGCCGCTCCGCCGCCAGGGCGCCCGCTCGCCGCTGCCTCGCTGCCGCCGCCCGCCGGTCGCTGTCCACGCCGCAGCCCTCCACTCCGCCGCCGCCCTCCATGCTCTTGCTAAAGCCGCGGCCGCCCACTAAAGGCCGTGAGCCGGCCGTCGGCCGCTAGAGAGGCTGTGGGGTAGGGAGAGAGAGATAGGAGGGGGAGAGAGAGAGGAGTGGGAGAGAGTGGAGAGTGAATGAAAGGATAAGAACGGAAGGGAAAATGATAAGAAGCAGCTGCCTAGAATTTTTTTTTGATGTGAGCAGCAGGGACGGTTGATCCCCTTACCCGTTGCTGCAAATGAGCAGCAGGGGCGGGTGACCCCCCTTTCCCGTTGTTGCAAAGGGCCAGCTATTGTAGCATCCTATTTCCAGAGGCAGGTCTACCTGCCACCCGCCTCTGAAAATGCACCCCATTAGCAGCAACGGACGACGCCGTCGCCCGACTTAGCTAATGTATTATTAGTCACGGGCCGAATGCTACAATATTCCCCTCGTTCTCTAGCCACGGCTCAGTTTCACACCCGCGCCTACAAAAAAAATGAGCCGCTGCTACAAACGTTTTCTGTGGTAGTGTACGTCGGTGTCGGGTGGATGGCCGGTGTTGATGTAGAGGTGTCGTGGTGCTGCGTGGGGCACGACAAACTTTGGACTACCTGCCCGCGGCCCCCACCTGTCTCTTTATTGGCACTGCACGACAGGGGCCACAAACCATGACATGGTTGGGCGCCCCTGATTAGGGACAACTCAGTCGTTGGATGGAATCGATGAGATCAATTTAACAAAAATCTCTAGTGGTTGTTTATGCAGAGACAACAACAAATCTAGGATTACGAGAAACCTTAATGTACTTCTCCAATGCATCTAATTTACCCACACATATAGAAAGATCTAGCCTAGCAATCAAACGACGAAGTTGTGCACGTGCAACAGTGGGATTGTTCTCCCAGTGACAGATAGTAGCATCAAAATTGAAATTTAGCAAAGATCGCGAAGAGCGACACCTCTCCTTCCTCTTTTAGTATTTGTTAATATGCCACAAGAGATAGCCACAGTGCCATCATAATATTTACGAGAATACTCATGGGTACAATGAATACATTTTGGCGCCAACACGGGTTTTCTAACTACTTATTAATTACCTTGGATATCTTCTCTACTAGAAAGTAGGTGTTACGTTGCATTTTTGGAGAGCCAACGAGTTACGAGTTGAACCCAAGTACGTACCAAACCAGAAACAAGTGGGCAAAAGCGCCTGCACCACCTATCCTATCCAGTACTAGTAGCAGAGAGAGAAGGGAAGCAAAGCAAGCCCCGCAGCTGCTCCGCCGCGCCGTTGATGGGCGCATCAGCGTCACCGCTTGCGACGCCCTACCGGTCCAGGGCAAGGACGACGGGGACGAGGTCCTCTTCCGCGCCGGCGCCGGCTACGACGAGGCGGTCCTTGAGGTCATTAAATCGCAGTGGGTTGTTTAGATTGCGCGATAAGTAGCAGAAAAAATGGTAAAAATGAAAGTCATTTTTTTCTGGAGGTTGCTGTAGTTAGATTTACACAAAAAAAATTTGACCAAAGTTGGGAGAGAAAGCCCCTACCAATTATTTTCTATATTTTTTTGTTCCGAACCCAATTATTCGCTCCCTTTCATGTTTAAACATCTCTGTGAATGTTGTGGAACTTTCTGTACTCATATTTACATTGAAAAAATACTCATTCAGGCACAGTGATCAGTTTACCCTTGATATAAAACTGATCATGTTTAATAGAGTTTAAATTGTTTAAATCCTTATGATAATTTATAAATCATGAAATAGTTACCGCTGGACATTAATGGATGTGTTGTTTAGCTTGTATGATGATTTTTCATGTCTAGAAAACGTATATAGCATGATTTAGATATAATTTATCTCTATTCATCAACTTGTTAATGACAATTCTAGATCCGATACATAGTAAGTCCCTCGAGGCCGATGAGGTGAAGGGAGACGGTGGCGCTAGAGCACCATGTCTCCGTTCTAGTGCTAAGGTATGAAAGAACGTATTATTTGGATCTTAGGGAGGTGGCCCAAGAAGGAGGGGAGGAAGAAGAAGAAGGTAGATGCATATTTATATGCGGGTTGGTACATTTTACTAACGCACTGGCCCACCAGACTTTTCATGTCGGGCCAAAATAGCATGTCGAGCCAAAATATCCTTGTCATAGATATATAAATATTCATGTAAACGTATTCATTTTCATTTTAATTTTAATGCATATTTTATTCATATACATATACATATACATATTTTATTTCTATGAATATACGTGCAATATTCCGTTATAATATATTATAATCTATTATGTTATAATACATATAATAAACATTATCACACATATATAATATATATTTATATTACAAGTACTTCAACATTTTGCACACTTAAAATATTAAAAGTATTCAAAATATTACAAACTAAGCGTCATTGGCATCCCTATTAGGATGTAGTCGAGCCACGCTAACATATAGATTATCATAAAATTCCTTATTAGGATTTATGACCTTATCGAGAAGAAATCCATATAGTTTTTTAATTTCCCCGACTCAGTTCATTTTCAATGAGGTATTATTTCATGGTTCAAAGTTGCATATTTTAAAATCGAACATGAGCAGAATGAAAAAATAATGACTTAAAAATAATGAACATAATTGATTTTGCTTACATACATTGAATGCGTCTGACGTCATTTACCTCTTAGAACCTACAAAGTTGTCAATTAATTCGCATACGCAGTATCCACACAAGTTGTTTCCATCTTCCTCTCTCATGCACTATGGGCAACAGGGTTATGAAATACACTAGTGTTTGAGTAAGAAATGACACTAGAACTGAGGATTATATTCTTACCGAAAAGCTAGTATTAATATAGAGATCGCTGAGGTGGTCGGTTACTCCTATGTGTTTTTGAGGAAGTGAACCCACACAAAGTTAAGCAGGTCTACTAGGTTTTGGTAAGCTTCTTTGGCTTTCCTCTTGGAGTCATACACCATCACATGGCCTTTATAACCCTGGATATACTAAGCAGTATCTAATGAAAGCTATCCATATACAAGTACAGAGGCAATGTTGATCATATAATATTTATTATTAACTTGAAAGCATTATAAAAAGATGAAGAACTCACTCAAAGCTGACCGTTTAGTACCGGTTGGATCAGGAGCTCGAAACCCTGTGAACGCAAGTGGTGTATATCTGGTCGAAAATGGCACCATAACATTAATATTTATATCTGTAAAAAGTGGGCACGGGCAGACAACCCAATCCTATAAATACGTTTTCAACTGCGCCTAGGAATCTTTTTGTAGTAGTGTAATCTATAAACTGCGCTTATAAATACGGTTTCGCTAGTCCTTATTTTTTTTATTACTAGCAAACATGCCGGTGCGTTGCTACGGACAAAGACCAGTTATATTTCTAAATGAATTAGAGCGCTCCCTTCATAAACATAGGTTGTTTTGATTTTTCTAGATACATAGTTTTTGGTATGCACTTAAATATATATAGTATATTTAGAATCATAGAATAACCTATATATCTAAAAAGACAAACAACCTATATTTTAGGACAGAGGGAGTAAATAACAAAAAGTAAATTCTCGAGTTAAGTTTAAACTCAATGCCAAGACCAAGCATTGCTATTTGAGCTATTCGCCAATTCCAATCTTGAACCATGGTACAGGTCCCGAATTCTCAAACCCTAGGTCAAACTCTCTAATCCAAACCCTTTATTTCGATCTGAAAATATTTGGTTGAGTTGCAAATAATTTAATTACTCTTCGAATTAATTTCATTCTATATAACTCGATTCTAGAAAAATAGTCTAATTTAGTTGTACTAATTTTTAAAATAAAATCGTACCTAATTTTTTTCGTAGTCAATTTCCTCCTTGCCTTCGCCACTCACCTCCTCGGTTCTCTACTCTATTTTACATGAAGCAGCAGGGCATGCCTTGCTCCTCTCCTGCTCCCTTACCTCTCTATCGAAGAGAGCACGGCAACATGCAAGTGCAGCTCCAAATAAACCACAGCAGCACGCGAATCTGCCCCTCAATCTTCCCCAGCTTTGCTAACATGTTCTTGGAGCTGCTCCTCCCTCTCACCTCCGAGCCTCGCTTGTCTCTCCGTTCTTGCTTGCAACAGCTTACGACATCACCTCCCGTAGTACTCTCTCGCTCTCTCTTCCTGTCTTAGAAAGCAAGAGCAAATGCACGAGTTGTAGCAAAGCAACAGCAACACAGCTCTCCTCTTCTCTAAAATCGAAGCAACAGACTTTGATTTCCCGTCGAAATCCGCACTGCTGCCTCCTCTCCAATGCAACAAGCAAGCGCCAGTAGCAGTTCCCTTAAGAGCGGATCGGAGCTGCGTGGCTGCGGCAGAGGCGCAGCTCCAGTCCTGGCAACTTGGCAAGCTTCGTATTTACAGTATACACCAAGAAAGACAGCCTGCAGCCGTATGCGAGCCGGCGTCAGGACTCAGCGAGTCGTCCCTCCCAAACGTACGACGGACGGACGATGGAAGAGATAGGATGCGCGGGCCGCCGCTAGTCCGGCAGCGACGGACGATGAAAGTAATATAGTCCGTACGATACAAGAGGATAGACGGATCAGATTTAATTAAGCAAAGGCAAAACACCCCCACCTCCACCTCCACCTTCAGATCCCAGCCTCCATGGCCGCTTTCCACCAACTGCCACTACTACAGAATGCTCATCAGTGCCGGTTTTTAAACCCCATCAGTGCCGGTTTTGGAAGGCGTTGCTGAAAGGTCGGCACTGATAATATCATTTTCAGTGACGGTTTTTGAACCCGGCACAATCCGTTTACCCTATGACCCATACATCACAATAGATAAGTCAGTATCAATTACCTAGACTACCCATAGACTAAGATTTACCTCACGTCACTGCAAATCATGGTGATCGCCTTCGTCCTTGCCCAAGTCGTCCAACATGTGCTTATAACTTCATTGTCCCTGTAACTCAGATGGACAGCTCCCTGCAAAAAGACTTGACTTCACAGCAAAGCCTGCCAGACCCCAAAAAAATACTAGACTTCACCGGTTTCTAGAATCTGCTGTGACAAGGTAAGCTATATGTGATAAAATAGTGAGTCAATCATGCATCCTTATCATAGAGAGACAGAAATCAATCAATTAGTCAAAATATCACACATTGTGACACACAAAGTTTTCCAGTGGGTACTAGTAAACTAAATCTTGGCATTCGAATATTCAAATCTAGATTATAAAATTGAATAAGTACTGAACAGTATTTAATAACCAGGCACATTCAAAATTACAATTAAATTTGACATTTCCAATTGCCTATGAACCAACACTAACCATGCCCCAGGAGTCTTTGCAAAAGAGAAATTTGTAAAAACAATGGCAGTAAAAATGTAAAACAAAACATAATAAGAACACTGCTGTAAATCATAGCATTTGTTTACCTCAGTCTGACATTTGTTCCATTGTAAGATGCACCAACACTAACCATTGTTTACTTTTGCATCTCTCTGCAAAAGTAAAAGGAAAATTTGTTACATATAGCATGAATTTCTTCACAACTAGTAACTACGTAAAATAAGCAGTAGTAAGTATATTCAGTGATTGATCACTTGAAAGCAATTAAATAAGATGACGTGTATGTTACATCTTAGATCAGTGATTGATCTAAGATGACGTGTATGTAGTAGTAGGTGCATAAAACATAAAGTGGACAAGAGGGCATTATTCTGTATTAATACCTGAAATCATCAACTATTACCCGAGGCAGATGGCTGGATTATTGGATCCCGCTGCCATCAACAAAAATTAGAGATTCAGAATTTATCCAATGTCGACTACAAGGCTGATCAAACTGAAAAGCAAAACATTTTAGAACTCCCTAGAAATGTCACCTGGCAAGACAAGAAAACGGAAACATAGTTAGGTTTTTGTTACTGCAACAATTTTTCAAAAGCAATATCAATCAGAGATATCGCAAAGCATTCAGAAACTAATAGCAAGCAATAATTTTTTGAACAGCAAGTATTCGTTGTTCAGAGAAATCATGCATATACATGATGCCATCAAATGGAATTTATTAGCACTGAAATATGTGAATTACATTGTCCATTAAATTATAAAGATGAATTATACGTCTTATGAGTATATATTTGTCCATATTTTGAAATATAAATATGAATAATGGACGGGTCATGGCATCGTCACCTAAAAAGTTGTAAATCTCGTGGAGTACGACAACTTTGATCTTGACTTTGTTTGCATTTAAGATCGTTTACTGAGTGTGAGATATTATTTCAAATATTTCAGTATCTAAATTATTTCAAATGAAAATGTTGTCAACTACAAAGTTTTAGATCTTTTTGAGCTCTACAATTGTGATATAAAGTTTATCTTCATCTGACTTCAAATACAAAAGTTATACATTTTTATATCTATCAAGCTTATCAGTGCCGGTTTTTAAACCCGGCACTGAAAATGGGTATCCGGCGCTGAAAGTAGGGCTGGGTTTCAGTACCGGTTTCTAATACATACCGGCACTGATACCCATTTTCAGTGCCGGGTCCAATTGCTTCGACACTCACCTACTTACAACCCGACACTAATAACCTTTCAGTGCCGGTTTGTGAAAAATGGCACTGAAACAAACCGGCACTGAAAGTGGCGTCACAATAAATGGTATCTGTAGTAGTGATCCTTCCCCAAATCCCATACTCCTCCGCCTCTTAGGAGCTGACGGCACGAGCTACGGTGGGGCTGACGGCACGAGCCAGGGTGGGGAGGTTGATGGAGCTTGGTGCCCGGCCCCTCAGCATCCAAGCATGAACAGCAAAGTGGATCACACTGGAGGGAACTCAACGGCACATGGGGACCATGCCGGAGGTCGCGTGGACGATCCAGGTGTTCCTTTTCGTGTTTGAAACCAGACCCCTTTCTTCTAATGTAGCCTCCGTGTTAGTTGCGTTCTGGACACTACAGTTTTGGCGAAGTGTTCTTACAGATCATTTCATATGCACATTGAACCAGAAAAACTTGCATCGCTGAAAAAGGCTGCAGTTCCAGTTCAGTATGCAAAAGCAATCATTCCATCTGAACAATTGCCGCCTGTTTCATTTGCATGTTAGATGGATGCTGCCTTTGGAGTTCTAGTGGAGATGGACTTGCTGCTGTGGGTAAACTTCCAAGTTTTGAATAAATGTGTATATTTTCAATTATGAGTTGCCTCCTTATTAGTCAGGTCAAAGTGATCATTTGTCCTACAAATCCTCCTACTTGTTATTGTGATTCGCATCTATGTTGCACAGTACGGGGACACGGATACGTGGATACGGATACGGAGATACGGTATTTTCAAAAAACAGCAATACGGGGATACGACAAACAAAAAATTTCATAGTCATAGAATAGATAAATTCAAAAAACAGCAATACGGGGATACGACAAACAAAAAATTTCATAGTCATAGAATAGATAAATATAATAAATAGTTGACAGTGAATAGTAAAACTAGTAGCATATGATAAATTAAATGTCGCATTCTTCTCCTTCTATAACTCAAAAATCACCACAGAAGCATAGCAGTTCAATATTTTTAGATCACAGAGCAACATCACATGAACCTAGCAAAACAAGAATCTAGATTTTTGAATCTATAAATATTTTACTAGGATTTTTGCAAACTCCTGAACGAACAAGTACAACAAGCAACAATTGTTAGCTTCTACTGTTCCTCTTCCCAAACACATCCCACAGAGACGAGAGCCGATCAGCAGGCTGCGGTTCTTGAGCGCTGCAGCCTGCAGCACTGGGAGCGATGGGAGCAGCAGCAATGGGATACGTAGGCATACGCGTATCCCTGCCGTATCCTGCGTATCCCCGTATCCTCCCGTGTCCATACGCGGATACGGCAGCGTGGTGCCGTATCGGTGCAACACTTCGCATTATTGTTTTCCTGGAAGGCAAATATGAAACATATATGATGAAGTGTTAAAAGAATTCTTGCACTCTATTGTTTTGAAAAACTATGGAGTGGCGCCCGTCGCGCCTCGTACTGCCCCCCTGGCCGTAGCCATGGCCGGCCGGGCGGAGAAGGAAAGAAAGGGATGGGGGAGGAGAGGGCCGCCGCCGGCTGGACGGATAGAGGCGGGCCGTGCGGGAGGGGAGAGGGCCGGAAGGAGGGAGCGCCGCGCGGAGGGGAGAGGGCGCGGCGGTGGGAAGAGGCGGGGACGCGGCACGCGAGTGGAGGGGGCGGGGAGACCAGAGGGAGGGGGAGAAAATAAATGATAAAAAATCTAATGTGCAGGCCCCACTGGTGGGTAGTTTGTACACAGAATGACTGTGGAGTAAGGAGAGTGCGGAGAAACTAAAACTGTACTGTAAACTCTTTAGATTTTTGAATCTATAAATATTTTACTAGGATTTTTGCAAACTCCTGAACGAACAAGTACAACAAGCAACAATTGTTAGCTTCTACTGTTCCTCTTCCCAAACACATCCCACAGAGACGAGAGCCGATCAGCAGGCTGCGGTTCTTGAGCGCTGCAGCCTGCAGCACTGGGAGCGATGGGAGCAGCAGCAATGGGATACGTAGGCATACGCGTATCCCTGCCGTATCCTGCGTATCCCCGTATCCTCCCGTGTCCATACGCGGATACGGCAGCGTGGTGCCGTATCGGTGCAACACTTCGCATTATTGTTTTCCTGGAAGGCAAATATGAAACATATATGATGAAGTGTTAAAAGAATTCTTGCACTCTATTGTTTTGAAAAACTATGGAGTGGCGCCCGTCGCGCCTCGTACTGCCCCCCTGGCCGTAGCCATGGCCGGCCGGGCGGAGAAGGAAAGAAAGGGATGGGGGAGGAGAGGGCCGCCGCCGGCTGGACGGATAGAGGCGGGGCCGTGCGGGAGGGGAGAGGGCCGGAAGGAGGGAGCGCCGCGCGGGAGGGGAGAGGGCGGCGGCGGTGGGAAGAGGCGGGGACGCGGCACGCGAGTGGAGGGGGCGGGGGAGACCAGAGGGAGGGGGAGAAAATAAATGATAAAAAATCTAATGTGCAGGCCCCACTGGTGGGTAGTTTGTACACAGAATGACTGTGGAGTAAGGAGAGTGCGGAGAAACTAAAACTGTACTGTAAACTCTTGATGATGAGGACGGAATATTTTTTTTAGAGGTTGAGTTTTGAGTACGACGAGTGCGAATAACCTAACAAAGATCTAAGTATGTATGCGAGTGAAGTGTATATAATTTTCCCTAACATCTGTACTCACTCCATATTGAAATAATTATCAAATTTATTTTTATCACAATATTTGACCATTCTGTCAGCCGAACTACTCGGCGATGACCACTGTTCTACAGAAAACGAACACATACAACGCGAGACTGGTTTTTGGCACTGCGGACATCTAGCAGCCTTTTCTGCTTTTCTTTCTGGGTGTGTTTAGTTTCAAAACGAGGAAGAGAAAATTTGCTGAAAATATATGTTGACACGAAACCGCGCCAACGAAGTCGCCGATGCCTTGGAGCGAACCCGGTCAGACCGCTTGATGCAACCGGTCAGACCGCTTTAGAGAAGCTAAACCGGTCAGACCGCTTTATGAAGCCGGTCAGACCGCTTTTGATGAGGCGACGGTGAAAACCTAAAATCTCGAGCTCGGGAGGGACCCCGACAAACAAAAAATTTCATAGTCATAGAATAGATAAATATAATAAATAGTTGATAGTGAATAGTAAAACTAGTAGCATATGATAAATTAAATGTCGCATTCTTCTCCTTCTATAACTCAAAAATCACCACAGAAGCATAGCAGTTCAATATTTTTAGATCACAGAGCAACATCACATGAACCTAGCAAAACAAGAATCAAGATTTTTGAATCTATAAATATTTTACTAGGATTTTTGCAAACTCCTGAACGAACAAGTACAACAAGCAACACTTGTTAGCTTCTACTGTTCCTCTTCCCAAACACATCCCACAGAGACGAGAGCCGATCAGCAGGCTGCGGTTCTTGAGCGCTGCAGCCTGCAGCACTGGGAGCGATGGGAGCAGCAGCAATGGGATACGTAGGCATACGCGTATCCCTGCCGTATCCTGCGTATCCCCGTATCCTCCCGTGTCCATACGCGGATACGGCAGCGTGGTGCCGTATCGGTGCAACACTTCGCATTATTGTTTTCCTGGAAGGCAAATATGAAACATATATGATGAAGTGTTAAAAGAATTCTTGCACTCTATTGTTTTGAAAAACTATGGAGTGGCGCCCGTCGCGCCTCGTACTGCCCCCCTGGCCGTAGCCATGGCCGGCCGGGCGGAGAAGGAAAGAAAGGGATGGGGGAGGAGAGGGCCGCCGCCGGCTGGACGGATAGAGGCGGGGCCGTGCGGGAGGGGAGAGGGCCGGAAGGAGGGAGCGCCGCGCGGGAGGGGAGAGGGCGGCGGCGGTGGGAAGAGGCGGGGACGCGGCACGCGAGTGGAGGGGGCGGGGGAGACCAGAGGGAGGGGGAGAAAATAAATGATAAAAAATCTAATGTGCAGGCCCCACTGGTGGGTAGTTTGTACACAGAATGACTGTGGAGTAAGGAGAGTGCGGAGAAACTAAAACTGTACTGTAAACTCTTGATGATGAGGACGGAATATTTTTTTTAGAGGTTGAGTTTTGAGTACGACGAGTGCGAATAACCTAACAAAGATCTAAGTATGTATGCGAGTGAAGTGTATATAATTTTCCCTAACATCTGTACTCACTCCATATTGAAATAATTATCAAATTTATTTTTATCACAATATTTGACCATTCTGTCAGCCGAACTACTCGGCGATGACCACTGTTCTACAGAAAACGAACACATACAACGCGAGACTGGTTTTTGGCACTGCGGACATCTAGCAGCCTTTTCTGCTTTTCTTTCTGGGTGTGTTTAGTTTCAAAACGAGGAAGAGAAAATTTGCTGAAAATATATGTTGACACGAAACCGCGCCAACGAAGTCGCCGATGCCTTGGAGCGAAACCGAAACCGGTCAGACCGCTTTCCTGGAGCGAAACCGGTCAGACCGCTTTATGGAACCGGTCAGACCGCTTTTGATGGGGCGACGATAAAACCTCAAATCTCGAGCTCGGGAGGGACCCCGTCGGAGCTTAAGAGTCTAGGGTTGTTCTAGAGTCGGCAGGCCACCTAGAACGTCCTCAAACGTCGTCGAGACGAGAGAAGAACAGAAGATACAGGGGTTCGAAGAGCTAGGAATTGGAGATAAAAGTAATGCAGAACATAGAAAGAAAAAAGTAGAGATAAAACGATAAAAGGTAAAAAAGATAGATTCGATTGGATTTGATGTTGGATGATGATGCTCAATCGGCCATGACCCTTTATATTTATAGGGTGGGGAAGTCGTACCCCTTTAGGTCGGTTTACAATATGGGATAAAACTCTAAAGTCCTAAACCTACTCCAACACGGGAGAAACCGGTCAGACCGGATAGGGAAACCGGTCAGACCGGTTTGGCCATTGCCAGATCGGCTACAGTAAAACCGGTCTGACCGCTTCCAAGAACCGGTCTGACCGGTTGCCCTTGGCCTGATAGGCCAACTGTCAATTTTGGTCGTCAACATATGCCCCCCTGTTTTCTGGCAAAGCTTGCGTGCCAGAAAATAATCTTCAATGACCAGGTAATCTAATAATTGAAATCTTGATATGGCCATGACAACCTATCGTAGTTCCTTGGTACATCAGAAGTATAATATTGATAATTTTAAAAAGAAGACCAAGGATTATACCAAAACCATGAATTGTAATTAGGTATACTTGGATACGCATTCCATGGCACATGCATCGACGGAATAAATGTTAAAGAATACTGAGATGACCGTTGATGCTTCTTTGCTTTTGGTGATGAAAAATTCCAACTCTGATCTTCTAACTGATTATTTTGCTTTTGCTCGGCTATCTTCTGATATTTATGTAACAATTTAGCAAAGCTTGGCTTCTTCTTCATCACCTTGCTCTTTGAAGTGACACTTGCAGATTTATCAATTTTTTGTCAAACCGGTCAGACCGGTTTTTAGAACCGGTTAGACCGTTTCCTTCAGAACCAGTCACACTGAGATCATCTTGCCCCCCGGCCGAACATGATTGTTGCTCAGCTATAATATTTGTGATATGCTTATTATTGGGGACAATTTGATCAACAGAACTAGCCGATGAATTTTCAATTATCGGCTTTTCTATGTCTAGTGTCAATTCTGAATTTTTATTTAATCTTCCATCTTTCTTGACACGATGATCAAGTAGATAACACTAAGAAGATAATATCTTTTAGCTACTATGATCTACCACCTCATCTGAGAACATGCTTATTGTATCTAAGTGTGTTCCCAGAAGATTATTTCATTGAGAAAGATCAATTGATATTGATTTGGATGGCTGAAGGTTTTGTTCGTGAGGAACAAGGGATATCCTCATTTAAGATTGGGGAAGGATACTTCAATGAGCTGGTAAATAGAAGCATGATTCAGATGGTAGAGGAGGGGGAATTGCATAACATTGTATACGGTTGTCGCATTCATGATATGGTATTGGATCTCATCAGTTCTATTTCGTCCGAAGAGAACTTTGTCACTATATTAAATCACAATGAAGGGGCATCATCATC
>OAMR01000452.1:131992-167257 GCA_900205405.1 Echinochloa crus-galli | reverse complement strand
TAGGAGAATCGAGTTTGATATGTGTAGGGGGGATTCGTTGCGGCGTAATCTCCCTGATTTACCACGGCCCCCTACTGGCCCCGGTGGGAAGGGAACATGATTGTTGCTCAGCTATAATATTTGTGATATGCTTATTATTGGGGACAATTTGATCAACATAACTAGCCGATGATTTTTCAATACACGGCTTTTCTACGTCTAGTGTCAAATCTGGATTTTTATTTAATCTTCCATCTTTTTTTGACACGATAGACTTGTTTAATCACCTTACGCTTATTTTTCTGTGTGGACCGATTCTTTTGATCAAAACGGTCATTATGCATAGGTGATGTCTTATTAATTACCGGCTCCCTATAAGTAATATAATCTGAACAGAAATATCTAGGAGGAGACCGCATATATGAATTATAATACCAAGGAGAATAAAAATAATACACATTAAAACAAGACTCCCATGGCATCGGTGTAGGTGATCCATACGGTGGAAATGGCGTTGATTTGTAAGAATTATTCCATTGTCGATTCCGATTATGGAACTTCTCCCTAGGAGAAGATTTTGATTGTTTGGAATTTTTAGACCGACTAGCATCATTGACATTATTTTGTCTTTGAGACTTAGCCGGAAGTTTCTTGTTACACTTCGGCTTTTCTCTTTGATGCTTATGACGGCCTGTGGATTCAATGGTTTTCCAAACAACAATCTCGGGCTTTTTGGGTTTAACCATCTTTGGTTTTGATTTATTTTCTGAAGCCCTAGGTGAAGCGGTCAGACCGGTTTGAGAACCGGTCAGACCGGTCTGGGCACCAGCCAGACTGGTTGTGTCGCAACCATCACCTTTGCCTTTGTTCTGTTGCCCCCCGAGCGTCGGAATGCTAGATGTAACCTCTATGCTCTGGCTAGGTGAATTTGGATCAACAATTTCGCCTAGAGACGGCCGATTTGTTTCTTGACCAACAACATCACAATTTGGCAAGTTGCAAGGATCAATAATAGCATTAGTCGGCTTTTCAATAGCCAACTCTTGATCGACAGGAATTAAATCTACCTCATCCTCTTGAGTAATAAAAAATTTAACATAAGCAGATAGATGGGTAGATATAGTACCGGAAGATTGTATCTCCTTTAATACGGCGATGTTCGATGGCGGCTGACACTCTTTAATCTTGATGACTCCTTGTCCTGTATTACGGTAGCAAGACAGGAATAGACTTTGAACTGCTCTGTCATGTTCTTGTTGATATTCTTCAATCAGCTCTTTACATGACATCAGATCACTTAATAAATCAGCCATGATAACCAGAGACTTCGTCCCCAGCGGAGTCGCCAAAAATATGTTGACACGAAACCGCGCCAACGAAGTCGCCGATGCCTTGGAGCGAAACCGGTCAGACCGCTTTATGAAACCGGTCAGACCGCTTTCCTGTAGCGAAACCGGTCAGACCGCTTTATGGAACCGGTCAGACCGCTTTTGATGGGGCGACGATAAAACCTAAAATCTCGAGCTCGGGAGGGACCCCGTCGGAGCTTGAGAGTCTAGGGTTGTTCTAGAGTCGGCAGGCCACCTAGAACGTCCTCAAACGTCATCGAGACGAGAGAAGAACAGAAGATACAGGGGTTGGAAGAGCTAGGAATTGGAGATAAAAGTAATACAGAACATAGAAAGAAAAAAGTAGAGATAAAACGATAAAAGGTAAAAAAGATAGATTCGATTGGATTTGATGTTGGATGATGATGCTCAATCGGCCATGACCCTTTATATTTATAGGGTGGGGAAGTCGTACACCTTTAGGTCGGTTTACAATACGGGATAAAACTCTAAAGTACTAAACCTACTCCAACACGGGAGAAACCGGTCAGACCGGATAGGGAAACCGGTCAGACCGGTTTGGCCGTTGCCAGATCGGCTACAGTAAAACCGGTCTGACCGCTTCCTAGAACCGGTCTGACCGGTTGCCCTCAGCCTGATAGCCAACTACCAATTTTGGTCGTCAACAATATCACATCGGACACGGTAGCGCACTCTAACACTTTTCGTTTCTTTGTGGTAATCGTTGTACTATCATGACCTAACTGGCTCAAAAGATTTCGTTGTGTACGTTAAAACCATGTGCTTAGTTTTTTTATTTTACCTACATTTAATGCTTCATGCATGAGGAGAGAGATTTGATGTGATATGTGAATAGTGAAGTTTGAAGAGAGAATTTTAGAAAGTTTGGTGATGTGACTGTGACTAAACAGGCCCCTAGCTGCGATTACAAGTATAATTTTTACTCGTTAGTCCTTTTAAAAAATGTATTTTACATGTTTGGCGTCGTAGGCGCACGGCACGGTGCCGCAGCACTTGGCGGGCGTGCGATGCCACGCACCACGCGTCCACGCAGACTGTGACGTAGAGGTCTAAGCTGACATGGAAGAGAACGGCACCGTCTCCTTTGGCCTTGCTGCACCACGCCATGGCGCCACACAGCTCTGCACGGGGCGCGCTGTAGCAAACCAAAAAGAAGGTAGAGAAAGACCGGTTAGTGCACCGGGTGAAAAAGTCATAATTTCTGAAGAAAGTATTTAAATAAAAATCCGATTGCACCGTTATATTTATCGTGATGAGATCTTTAAAATAAGATCAAACTTAACTATATTTAGATGATATTTTTGAGAACATTTTTGTGAATGTAGTAATTTTATCCGTTCTTATTTTGATGATTTCATCGTAAAAATACAATGATAAATTGGATTTCAATTGGAATGATCAATTTAAATTTTTTTTTCTTTACATGTGTGTTTTTTCTATTTCGCTTTGAACATGTATTTCTTGATGATACTCCCGAATATGAAGGGGGTGTTGTGATATGATCCAAATTCACAGACGTAGCGAAGCGGAGGCCTGTCACCAGAGGTTTGGGCCGGAGCAAGGGGTACTGTGTTTTTCTCTCATGAGCGCACAGTTTAGTCCCACATCGGCAACGCAACCAAGCTCAGTCACGTGAGCTGCCTATATAATAGAGCTTTGCCCTTGATGAATAAATCATCCTCTTGTAAGCCGCCAATAGGCGTTGTAAACACACACCTCATATAGTAAAGTTTTGCTGGCTAGTGCCCGTGGTTTCCACGTTAAATCTCGTGTCTCCTGCGGTTTCATTCCTTTACTTCTTGTCGTTTATACGTCATTATTTAAAACAAGTGGTACCAGAGCCGGTTTCAGATTCGGTTTCTTTGATGTCGACGACGATGAAGTTTGATCTACCGTTGTTGGATTACAAGACGATGTTCGCGCTGTGGTAAGTCAAGATGCGGGCTGTTCTGGCGCAAACTCATGATCTCGATGAGACGTTGGATAAGTTTGGTGGCAAGCCGTCCAACGAATGGTCTGATGAGGAGAAGCGCAAGGATCGTAAGGCTCTGTCTTTAATTCAGCTTTATCTGTCTAATGATATTCTGCAAGAATGTCTGCAGGAACAGACTGCTGCAGCACTCTGGCTGAAACTGGAATCGATCTGGATGTCGAAGGATCTAACCAGTAAAATGCATATGAAGTTGAAGCTGTTCACGCTCAAGATGAAGGAGAGTGATTCAGTGATGAGCCATATATCTGTGGTCAAGGCGATCGTGTCTGCCCTAGCGTCGATGGATGATTAGCCGTGATGAACTAACCGTTTTGGAAGTTTATGAGGCACTCCAATCAAGGGAAAAGATGAAAGGCATGGTGCAGCTTGACGGATTGTCGTCATCCAAGGACGAAGGCAAGTGAGAGGCAGACCGGAGCACAGATCTTCCAATTAAAGTAACGATCGTTACAAGAGCCAAGAAAGTAGAGGGCGTTCTAAGTCCAGACCACCCAAGAAGTTCTGTAAGTATTGCAAGAAGAAATCACATTTTATTGAGGAGTGTTGGAAGCTCAAGAACAAAGAGAACATAAAAAATAACTCGGATGGTAATGCCTCTATTGTTTCTGGTGTTGGGAATACTTCTGATTCAGGAGATTGTCTGATTGTTCTTGTTGGTTGTGTTTCTGGCCATGATGAATGGATACTTGATTCTGCATGTTCGTTTCATATCTGCACTAATAGAAATTGGTTTAGTTCATTTAAGCCTGTGCAGAAAGGAGATGTTGTGCGTATGGGAGACGATAATCCGTGTGACATTGTGGGGATCGGCTCAATTCAGATCAAGGCTTCTTATGCTATGAGTCTGGTTAGTAGATATGTGAGATACATACCAGGGATGACCAGAAATCTGATTTCGCTCAGCACACTTGATGCAGAAGGATTCAAGTACTCCGGTTCAGGCGGAGTTTTAAAGGTATCAAAAGGTTCTCTTGTTTGTTTAGTAGGTGATCTGAATTCTGCAAAGTTATATGTCCTAAGAGGAAGTACTTTACATGGTTCTGTTTCTGCTGCTGCTGTTACTAATGCTAAACCTAGTAAGACTAACCTTTGGCATATGCGTCTTGGGCATATGAGTGAACTTGGTATGGCAGAATTGATCAAGAGAAACCTACTGGATGGTTGTATTTTGAGTAGCAAGATGTTCTGTGAGCATTGTATTTTCGGGAAGCATGAAAGGGTAAAGTTCAACACTGCTGTTCATACCACCAAAGGTCCTCTTGATTATGTACATGCTGACTTATGGGGTCCTTCTCGTAAGCATTCTTATGGTGGTGCTCGTTACATGCTTACTATTATTGATGACTACTCTAGAAAAGTATGGCCTTATTTTCTGAAAAATAAAGATGATACTTTTGCTGCTTTTAAAGATTGGAAAGTGATGATAGAAAGGCAAACCGAAAGGAAGGTGAAGGTGCTTCGTACTGATAATGGTGGAGAATTTTGTTCTGCTGCATTTAATAATTATTGAAGGCATGAAGGCATTGTCAGGCACCACACCATACCATATACTCCACAGCAAAACGGTGTGGCTGAGCCCATGAACAGGACCATCATCTCCAAGGCTCGTTGCATGTTGTCCAATGCACGAATGAGCAAGCGTTTTTGGGCTAAGGCAGCTAACACCGCATGCTACTTGATAAACAGGTCGCCTTCTATTCCACTTAATAAGAAAACACCTATTGAGGTATGGTCTGGCACACCCGCTGATTATTCACAGTTGAAAAGATTATTCACAGTTGAAAGTTGTTGGCTGCACTGCTTATGCTCATGTTGATAATAGAAAATTGGAGACTAGAGCTATTAAATGTCTTTTTCTTGGTTATGGTTCGGGAGTTAAAGGATATAAGTTTTGGAATCCCGAAACTGAAAAGACTTTCATGAGCATGAGTGTTGTTTTCAATGAATCTGTGATGTTTAATGATAGTTTGTCCTCAGATCATGTTCCAGATAATTTTAATAAAGGGCTGCAGCATATGAGCGTGCAGGTGGAGCATGTGGATGATGATACAGACGAGCAGGTGGAGCCGCCTGTGTATGATCAGGAAAATCAAGCTGCTGATGATGAGGCTCATGATGATTTTAAGCACTTACCACCTGATTTGCAGCTAGTGGAGGATTTACCTATTGCTCAGCGCAAGTCAAAGAGAAATTGTGGACCTCCTAAACGTCTCATTGATGAGTGTAATCTAACCCATTATGCTTTGAGTTATGCTGAACAGGTGGAAAATTCACATGAGCCGACCACATATGTTGAGGCCATTGATTGTGCTGATAAAGAGAACTGGATTTCTGCTATGCATGAGGAGATTTAGTCACTTGAGAAGAATCACACATGGGATGTTGTACCATTGCCAAAGAAGAAGAAGACAATCCGCTGCAAGTGGATCTTTAAGAGAAAGGAGGGTTTATCTCCAAGCGAGCCTCCAAGGTATAAGGCAAGGTTAGTAGTGAAAGGCTAGAGTCAAATTCATGGTGTTGATTATAATGATGTTTTCTCTCCTGTGGTAAAGAATAGTTCCATTCGAACATTCTTTAGTATTGTTGCTGCACATGATCTTGAGCTTGAGCAGTTAGATGTGAAGACTGCATTTCTGCATGGTGAACTTGAGGAGGATATATACATGGACCAGCCAGAAGGGTTCATAGTGCCAGGCAAGGAGAATTTTGTGTGCAAGTTGAAGAGATCCTTGTATGGTTTGAAACAGTCCCCTCGTCAGTGGAATAAAAGGTTTGATTCATTTATACTGTCGCACGGCTTTAAGAGGTCTAAATTTGATAGCCGTGTCTATATCATGCATGTTAATGGATCACCTATTTATTTGCTTATTTATGTTGATGATATATTGATTGCTGCCAAGAGTAAAGTCGAAATTGCTAAGTTGAAGAAATTATTGAGTAGCGAATTTGACATGAAAGATCTTGGTGCTGCTAAGAAAATTTTGGGCATGGAAATTACTAGAGATAGAAAAGCTGGTGTGCTATTTCTTAGTCAGCAGAATTATATTCAGAAAATTTTTCAGCGTTTCAACATGGGTGATGCTTTTCAGCGTTTCAACATGGGTGATGCTAAGCCTGTCAGTACTCCTATTGCAGCTCATTTCAAATTGTCGGCTGCTCAGTGTGCTAGTACAGATCAGGATATTGAGTACATGTCTAGAGTTCCTTATTCTAGTGCTGTTGGTTCTTTGATGTATGCCATGGTCTGTTCAACACCCTGCCCTCCACGAGCCGCCCCGCACAACCCTTCCGATGGGCGCGCACGCATACACATAGCACCCTGCTTACACTTTCGACATTGCTTCGTGTAAAAGGGTTAACCCGAAGGTGCTATGGCTGGAAGACAAAGGCTTATAAGTTGCCTCCACCCTTGCTCAACTAGCAATGTGGCACTAAACACGTATGTGCCGCACTCATGGACCACTACTGGGCCATACAAACTGGGCCGGGTGTGACATACACCCCCCTCAAAGAACCCGACGTCCTCGTCGGCACAACTCACCCACACGGGCAAATGTCCATGAATGTTCCCCCTTGGTGCACGACCGTACGTCCAGTGCCGGCGCCATAGTCCATGCCGTATGCCCTACCCGGGCCATACGTGCCATGCGCCCTATGCCCGCACACTGACCCGTATGCGCAACCGCGAGGGTCGGCTCTAATACCATTTGTAACACCCTGCCCTCCACGAGCCGCCCGCACAACCCTTCCGAGGGGCGCACACACGTACACATAGCACCCTGCTTACACGTTCGTCCTCGCTTCGTGTAAAAGGGTTAAGCCGAAGGTGCTATGGCTGAAAGACAAAGGCTTATAAGTTGCCTCCACCCTTGCTCAACTAGCAATGTGGCACTAAACACATGTGTCCTGCACTCAAGGGCCATTACTGAGCCATACAAACTGGGCCGGGTGTGACAGTACATGTCTAGAGTTCCTTATTCTAGTGTTGTTGGTTCTTTGATGTATGCCATGGTCTGTTCTCATCCAGATTTATCTTTTGCTATGAGTCTGATTAGTAGAAATATGACTAATCCTGGTAAAGAATATTGGAAGGCAGTTAAGTGGATTTTCAGGTACCTTAGAGGCACTGCAGATTCTTGTCTGAAGTTTGGCAGAACTGAGAAGGGACTTATTGGCTATGTTGATTCAGATTTTGCGACTGATGTTGATAGGCGAAGGTCGCTCACAGGTTATGTGTTCACTGTTGGCAGTTGTGCTGTAAGCTGGAAGGCCACTTTGCAGTCTGTTGTGGCTTTGTCTACTAGTGAGGCAGAATATATGGCTATTACTGAGGCGTGTAAAGAATTAATTTGGCTGAGCGGATTGTACTCTGAGCTAGTTGGGGCTGTTTCTTGCATTGATTTATATTGTGACAGTCAAAATGCTATTTATCTTACCAAAGATCACATGTTCCATGAGAGGACAAAGCATATTGACATCAAGTATCATTATGTACGAGATGTGGTTGAGGAAGGTAATCTGAAAGTATGCAAGATCAACACTCATGATAATCCAGCTGATATGATGACTAAACCTGTTCCTGTTACTAAGTTTGAGCTATGCTCAAGCTTGGTTGGTTTAGTTAATTAGCCCAAGAGGCTATTTGGCGCGAGTCGTATTTTTTCTTCGTGATGATTCAGGATGAAGTGAAGATGCTGCAAGAGAATTTGTCTCAAGGTGGAGTTTGTTGTGATATGATCCAGGAGGAGCCGCCTGTGGATGATCAGGAAAATCAAGCGGAGCAAGGGGTACTGTGTTTTTCTCTCATGAGCGCAGAGTTTAGTCCCACATCGGCAACGCAACCAAGCTCGGTCACGTGAGCTGCCTATATAATAGAGCTTTGCCCTTGATGAATAAATCATCCTCTTGTAAGCCGCCAATAGGCGTTGTAAACACACACCTCATATAGTAAAGTTTTGCTGGCTGGCGCCCGTGGTTTTTTCCCTTCTACATTAGGAGGGTTGCCACGTTAAATCTCGTGTCTCCTGCGGTTTGATTCCTTTACTTCTTGTCGTTTATTCGTCATCATTTACAACAGGGGGCATTAGTCCTTTCTGGAAACATGTATTTATTGAATAAGGTATCCTCCTAATAATTTAGCATAGATTTGTCAAATTTTAGTGAAGAAGACCAATGTTGTGCCGTCTCTCTTAAATAAGTTTTTTGACAGAAAATGCTCAATGCGAATTCATAGTTAAGAGTTTAATTATTATTGTGCAGGTATCTGGAGTGCTTTTGTATACATCTTTGTGTAAACATCCGCTTCATCAATTAAAAGTCAAACATTAGCCCTTATATTTACAAAGCCGCGTATAATTTATGATTTTGTGTGTATGGGACTGTCTCTTGATAAGAGATATCTTAATTTTCTCTTTATTTCATATGGACTAAAAACTGATGTGGGACATCTATAGAATAGCTGACTTGACACCATTAAAAAATTCCTAACATGGCAATGCCTTGCAAGATTACAGTTGTCCACGCGAATAGATCGATGGCATTAAGTTGATTCGTTATTCTTCTTGAAGGAGTGTACACGGGATGACGGGAAAAGAGTGCACTGCTGCATGCTAGTGGTACACGCTGGTACCTACCTAGGCAGGCTAGGCTCATAGCCCTGCTGCACCCATACAATTTTTAAGCGACTAGCCGACTAGTCTCCTCACCCGTGAACTCGCTCCAGTCCTCCTGCCCTCTTTCTCTGCTCCATGGCACCGTGCTGCTCTATCTTCCTTGCTGCAAACGTAGCGGTGGGGATGATGGGAAAGTAGGAGACTTGAAGTTTAGCGTAAGAGCAGGTGAGCCTCGGCCTGAGCCCCCAGGGCCAGCGGCGAGTTCAGAGGCGCTGGTTCCAACTTCCAAGCAAAAACGGCGGCGTCGCGGTAGCTCAGCTTCGGTGTGGAGGAGATAAGGAAGACGCCCATGTGAAAAATACGACGCTGTGAACTTAATTATGAAGTGGTGCAACGACGCCAAAGGAGACGGCGCCGTTCTATCCGATGTCAGCTTAAACCTCCACGTCATAGTCTGCGTGGCATGCGCGCATGACGCCAAATGCTGGAGCGTTGTACCGTGTGTCTACAGCGCCAAATCTCAGGGCGCCCCTAAAGGAGTCCATTTTTACACATCTTTTTCTGAGGGATGCATATGTCAAATACAATCTTCAAAAGGACTTACAAGAAAAAAATACCGATTACAACTGAAAACAAATGATAGGGAGGGCTTGGTCTAAGCCATCCTGCATGGGCACACCACGACACTCATACTTTGTTGATGCTCTCTAACGCCTTTTGTTTACCGGCCATATTCATATTCAATATTAGCATATAAATGACATCGATACTATTGATCATACATAATAACCGGGCTAAGTTGACATATGTGTTGTTTTTTTACAGGAATTAGGCCAATTTGGATCAGTAATAGATAAGATACAAAACCAAACAGAAAATGGAATTGAGTTCCTTGCCATGATTCCAAACTCTAATACAATGACATCCAAATAATAGAATTGAAATTGCATCTCATTTTAATACCATGGTTGATTTGGTATTGAACCCAATTTAATTCCATGCCCTCCAATACCAACATCCAAACGAAGCCTGTGTTTTTCCTTTTCCAACCTCAACTTTTTCTACTCTCCACATACAACATGTGTTACTCTATTTTAAAATCTGATACATTTTGCATTTGTTTGCTATAATACAAGTTTGAACTGCAGGTGATTCAAATAATATAATACAATGAGTAGAAAAATTTATATTCATGATATTTATCCCATTTTGAGGCCTTACCCATGAAATGAAAAGCAATTTTTGAACATCTTGTTTAAGAAATATGACAACCTTTGTTCGAGTATTTTTTTAAATAAAAAAGCAAAAGCCAAAACCCTGAAATCAGGAGATTTGTTATGATGTGATGGTATCATACGTGGAGGATGATAAAAAGTCGAGAAGATTTCAAACATTTGGTCATAACGATGTTTACAGAACTGAAACATATTCACAAGATGTATATGTGTGATTGTATAATGATGTTTACAAAATGGAAACATCTCACAAACTTTTTTATATGATCTCATATGAAAAAAAACTTTGCGTGAACCACGGTCTCTTGTTAAAGCGCTGTAGAACGCTACTGGGATAAAGGGGGGTGACCTTATCCCTCTTATTTCCTATCTCCGGAAAACGCCCATATTTGCAAAAAGGAGCAATGATTGTTCATTGTGTTGGTATTCCTAGAGGATTTCCTCTGTCCCCTATCTTGATGAATCAGAAGTGATAAGGGGTGGGCGAATTAAGGGGTTCTTATGTGTCGCTATGTACCAAAGTAATACACCTTGATGAAATCTAAAACCTTGTAGTTGACAACTTTTGTATTTGAGTTTGTTTAATATCTCAAAATATTATTATAAGTTATCTAATTTGAAATTTGTAATTTCAAAATTTTCAAATGATCTAAAATGTGAATAGGTTATATATCAAAGTTGTAAAAATTGATGAAATATAAAACTTTGTAGTTGACAATTTTTTAATTCAAGATTGTTTAATAGTTTAAAATTTCCTTATATTGTATCTAATTTGAAATCTTAAATTTTTAAAATTTCAGATGACCTTGGATGTAAATAGGTTTATCAAAGTTACAGGTTTCGAAGAGATGTAAAAGTTTGTAGTTTACCACTTTTTAATTTGAAATTGTTTAACAATCCAAAATTCCCATGGCCACATCAACAATCCATCCCTTCAAAATCATGGCCTCTCATTGGTCCAAACCTCTCCACCTGGATCCCTCCCCTCCCATGGAAATAAAATTCACGCACTCTCTTACTTTTCCCTCTCTCTCACTCTCTCATCTCTCTCTCTTCTCTCTCCCTCACAACTCACTGGGAGGCAAGGCCAGGCGGCCGGGCTGGCAGCCAGCATGGGTCGGCCGGTATCGTATGCGACATGTGTGGTGGCGTCCGCTTTTTTCATTTTCTTGAAAAATTATTTGCCGAGTGTCGGGTTTGGCACCCAACAAAGTCTTTGCCGAGTGTCCGACAAAACACACTCGGCAAAGAGCTCTTTGCCGAGTCTCGTTTCATCGAGTGGGATTCACCGAGTGCTGCACCCGGCAAATGGTTTGCTGGGTGTGTTTGTGGCACTTGGCAAAGCCGCTGATTTCGGTAGTGTGACCTACATACTCGCAGCGGGAGCAGCCCTTGTGGCCTTCTGAGCCATCCATGGCTGACGCAACGTATTCGAATATTCAGATTTGTTTCTTCGATTTGGTCGTTGTATGCGATTTAGATTATCATATTTCCTTTTGTTCCATTCCAAGCGCCGAGTTGTTCTAACAAGTGTGTTTGCATTCCCAAAGATTTTTTCCTGATTTCTAATTTTAATATACCGGCTGTAGTAATTTTAGTTGTATGTACAGATAGGGCTGGTGGCAAGGCAAAAAGCAGGGCCTTTATTTCAAAATATCTAAATTTTAGTACTAAACCACAAAGTTACATGTGAAGGTTAATCGTCTCTGATCCTATAAAATAGGAGATATAAGTGGTTACATTGGATTAACAAACAAATGTATAATTGTTTTTATTTCCTACTTCATGCCTTATATAATTCATAGGGATTTGACAACTCCATTCATTTGTCTAATTTTTCATAGCCCAATTTCATATAGCACATGGTTTACACACAAGTGAAATTTTAAATAAACTTTCAATTTACTTCATACTAAGGTTAACAGAAATTAGTATTTCTACGATTATTGCATGGAAGCATCTAAGCTTCTAGGATCTTCTTCTCAGTTACCAAATAATGAAAAATAAAGAAATATTAGTTAGGAGTGAAATGTCGCAACAAACCTAATAGAATTACCCACACACACATTACCATGGGACTTAATATTCAGATTTGTCTGTTCGATTTGGTCGCTGTATGCGATTTAGATTTTGACATTTGCTTATGTTTGATTCCAAGCGTCGAGTTGTTCGAACCAATGCCTTTGCATGCCTAGAGATTTGTTTCCAATTTCTAATTTTAATACACCAGCATAGGAATAAGTACAGACATGAGTGGTTCTGATGTTTTAGGGCCCGGAGTAAGGCAAAAATCAGAGCCCTTTATTTTAAAATATGTAAATGTTAGTACTAACGCACAAAGTGATATATGAAGGTTAATCGCCTATGAACCTATAAGATAGAAGATATGCGTGGTTACATTGGATTGAAGAATAAATGTCTAAGTTTGTTTATTTTCTAGTTCATGTGTTATATAATTCATAGGGATTTGACAACTCCATTCATTTGTGTAATTTTTCTTAACCCAATTTTGTATAACACATGGTTTACACTCAAGTAAAATTTTAAATAAACTTTCAATTCAATTCATACTAAGAGTTAGCAGAAATTAGTACGATTATTGCATTGAAATACGGAACCATTTGTACAAAATAAGTAGCTTCTATGATCTTCTTCTGGTTACCAAATAATGAAAAATGAAAACATATTTGTTAGGAGTGAAATGACACAATAAACCTAATAGAATTACCCACGCACACATAACTATGGTCCTTTATCTGTAACACTTTTACTTATTAGGTCATTGTTTACTACATGTTGGGAAACAAATTTTATTGTTAAATTATCATTTCAGCACATTAGTTTCAATATATTACTAGAATAGTGTATAGAATATAATTTCATATTAGCACAATATTTTGAACATTACATCTAAGGGTTCCGCATGCACACCATTAGAGCCATAAAATGAAAAAAAGATTAAATCAGTAAACGTGTAAAACATAATAAAAATGTAAACGAACAAAAAAAGTTGGATGGGGTAAAGAACTATCTTGTGTAACTAAGAATCACCAAAAAATTGGATGGGGTAAAGAACTACCTTGTGTAACCTCAAAACTAAAAGGTCATTAGAAACCATAGACAATTTTATTATTTTGCTGGGAGGCCCTATGCACTGCCGGCACCAACCCTAGAGAGCCCATGAGCACGCTTTCTACTTACCCGCGCCACAGGAGTAGACGCGCCGCTGGAGCATGGCGTTGGTCCGGGGAGCATCCAAGGTCCTCTTTGTCGCCTGCGGACGGCGTACTCGATGTCATCATGTACGCCATCGACAACCCGTTCTTCTACTTCTTCGGCGCATGAGCTAATGTTACATTAGGGATCCCCTATCGCCAGAGCGATCGAGTAGCTACTGCCGTTTTCATAATTTCATAGGATAAACAAAGCTAGCCCATTTAGTCTTATGTACAGACTTAAAAAGATTAAGAAATGTGATCAAATCATTCTTTACTAATTGTTGGGAAACAAATTTTATTATTGAATCATTATTATTTCATCACTTTTTCTTCATTATATTACTAGACCAGTGTATAGAATGAACTTTTATGTCAGCATCGTGTTTTGGACATTACATAAAAAGATGTGGCTAATCCACGCACGCCGGTTCAACAAGCATTCCGCACGCACACCATCAGATCAGCTTAGGTCTACCCAAAAGTGGCCTACCCGGTATTGAGATTGATCTGCTGTCGAACGAGCGCACCAATTAATCCACACACACACATAGGGAGTAAAAACCACTACAAAATTGCCCAAGACCCAAAAAAACACGTCTAGAGGACCCCAGACATCATGTGCAAATACATCAACCTAATATGCTAAAAGTAGGGTTCATAATAGGCCATTTACACAAAAAGGTTAACTTCTTCCTCCCTAGAATTAAGAAGTATATCACAGACCATACTTGATAGGACTAGACAGACATCTTATAAAAAAAGGTACTACAAATATATTGTACTGTACTTTATACTTCATAATTGATGAGCTCCTTTCATGATCTGCAATAGAATGTCAAAAATGCATGATAAAATTAGTAAACACATAAAACATAATAAAAATGTAAACAAACAAAATAAGTTGAATGGGGTAAAGAACTAGCTTGTGTTACTAAGAATCACATAGGCACTCCAAAACTAAAAGGTCATTAGAAACCATAGGAAATCTTATTTTTGCTTGTTCGTAACAAAAAAAATGCAAGATCTAAGCCATACTATTGCCTACAAAACTTGTTTTGCACAAGTCCACAATACAAAATAAATTTGTTTGATCATTTTAATGCCTACCACACAACCAAACTATACAGTGCTACCATGAAAAGCTGAGTCTATGGTAACCTATTTTGGAAGGTACCTTAGCCTACTGATTCCGGGAAAGGCCTTCATGTTCCTGTAAGTATACTGATCCTCTGCATCGAAAGTGCAGTAGTCATATACCACATTCATATGCATCTCATTTGCGAGCTTCCCATACTTGGTGAGTTCGTGAACAAGTCCATCTCTATGATTCTCTGCTAAAATAATGGTTGCAGTTAACAGCATCTCCAAGAGACTCTTATTTGGCTCAAAAAACGCATCCAACTGCCTATCCATCCGGTGCAGAGCTTCCAACCGGTGCAAAGCTTCCGGTGCTAATGGGTAGGACCTTTAGCACCGGTTGGGATACCCGGTGCTAAAAGGCCCTCGTTAGCACCTGTTGCAAACACCAACCAGTGCTAAAGAGCCAGGCTGCTGCTGGCGGCGGCCAGACTTTAGCCGGCTGCGTTCTAATATGGGCGTCGTATATTCCAACTAAAAGACATATATATTACAATATAAGTTATGAAACTAAAAGACATATGTTACAACTGAAGTTATGATACCAAAAGACCAATTAGTGTCTAGAGGAACGACTTGAGTTATTCGGATGAACCCATGAGTTGTCATGATGGAATTCTCCTTCAGGATTTACGATCTTGTCCCAAATAAATCCGATAAGTTGTGCTCTAATTGCGTTGATTCTATTTTGCTTGAGACTTATTTCCTGCATCCTCATCATCTATAATTTCCAAATAATTGAAATATTAAATCGGCATAAATCAAGACAATAATAGCACTAAACCTGGAACTGTGTTTATTATTACATACCATAATATCATGGTGAGCCTCCAGCCTAGTGGTTAGAGAGCCTGAGTAGAATCCAGCATACCCAAGTTCGACATCCAGCGGGAGCGAATAATTGGGTTTAGAATAAAAAAAATATAAAAAATAGGTAGGGGCTTCCCCTCCCGACTTCGGTAAAAAAATATCATGGTGAGTCACTTTTTTCTGTCCCCAATTACGCATGTTCTCGCAAACATAGTATCTATATAAATTATCTCCTGGCCCTGTCTTTGACACTGTCGACCAAAAAAATATTAAGAAAAATTTGTTTAATTGATTAGCCGAGACGTACTTGTACAAATTACTTACACACCGGAAACTCAATCTTCCATACGAGTTTGTCATGGATGATACCAAGGTGATTTTGACGAAATTGTTCCCACGCCCTGCGAACCAAATATATTGTTGTAGTCTCAAATTTTAGTTAAGTCACTGTGAGTCTAAAGGCACAATTAGTTAGTTAAAAATATATGTCACCTTGTAATCATGTCAATGATGTTTTGGTAAAGATGTGTTGGTTTCTTCCATGAATCAAAGACATGGACCACATCTTGGTTTGGACACACCATGAATATGATCCAGTGGAATCTGTATATATGTATACAAGTGTTTTATAAGTAGATTTAACATTAAAATGAGAAATAGTTAAGGAAATAGACAATATAGCCACTCACTCAAAGTTGTACGGCAATAGTATGGAGTGCATATAATTTTGTTTTTTCATAAACATGTATAAGTTTTGATATGTTTCCTCTGGATTTTTTATAATCATTTCATCGTTTATCTTTGTCGGGTCCATGTAAAGCAATAAAGGCCGTGTCAGCATAGATTACTTTTTTCGAAGTGTTAATTGTAAACGAGAATAAAGCACTTACAAGACCCAATAGGCGAGCAAACACACGTCTATGGCGTCTCGGTGGTACACATCATAGATATCATTGAACTCCAACCAAATCGTTTGCTCGTCATTGAATAAATCTTTGTCCTTTACGCGAACTCCTAACATGCGCCTACGTCTTTTGGTTGCTTGTTCAAGATACCACTGATGGAATGCACACATCTTCGTTTGTAGATTTGTCACCATTTCTGGCTCGACGAAAGGCTTGCCAAGCTTAAATGGGCACCTAACCGATGTGCTTACACGGACTTCTGCTTCCCCCGTGATTTGAGCTCTCGTGAGACCTGTCTCTCTCATTTGTCGTTCCATTCAACTATCATTCATATGGCAACTGAGGCAACGACTGCTGAGGTTAATTGCCGAGCTATGGGGTCTATGTAGGTTCAGATCGCACCGTCTTCTCAGATTTCTTCTTTGAAAGAGATTTCAGTAATGAGCGGTCGCTGTTGTGCCTTGCACATATTGAGGAAACATTGCATCTTAGCGGGTTCAATAAGAATCTTCTCCTCCTCAGGCTCTTTCTTCTTGTATAGCTGCCTCTTTACTTCTCATTTAACATGTTCGGAGAGTTCTTCGGATGTCATGTCGTAAATTAATTTCTTCTTGTATTTTTGAAAACTTTTCACACATAAAGACACTAAATACGACCAACGTAAATGCAAAGTACTATTTTTATAACCTATGTTGTTTTAATTTAAGTTAGAACATACCCATTTGCCTATACTAAATTCCCTATTAATTATATAAATGTTGGAAAATTTCAAAAAAGATAAAATTGGTATGTTAATTGTGCTACCTCTTCACATCCCAAAATCCAAAAATTTTAGGGTGTGACACACGAGCTTACTCCTGGACGGTGTCGTTGGCAATGATGGGTTCGATCTGTCCAATCTTCTCAGCGTGCAGGGCTAGATTTGGTCAAGGTGTGAGAGCCAGACAGAGGATGATGAAGCCAGAAACACAAGCTTAAAAACTGGCTCGTGGCAGCGAGGAAGGAATGCTGCAAGAGCTGGGCCACATACGAACTCTTGCATGAAATGAAAATATTGTGCCATACACTCAAGAAAGAGTGTATCATGCATTAAACAAGTAGGCAAATCCTATGAAAACCAACTTCGTGTGTAAACTATGGAAACTTCTATCACAACCGTGGATCTTCATCCGAAAGCCAGAGAGAGAGGTGGGAAATTTTAACACTTTAATCCTCCCACCATTAACTTTCCTAATCATAATTTTTCTAAAAACACCCTCCAAACCAAACATGGAACATAGGGATCCTTTCTACGGCATCTCCTCGTTACCGGTCGCAAAGCCTCTCCGGTCCCGCGATTTGACGCCGCCGCCGCCTCCACATAGAGATCACGCGTCTGGACTGGAGATCGCTCTGCTCACCCGCTAGGAATTAAGACGAGAGGATCGGACTGGAGATCGCCTCTCGTCTACTGACTCCCTCTAATAGGTAGCCGTTAGAGCCAACACTATAAATGAGTTTCAATGCCGTCTTGTAGTTGAGACGGTCACTGAAAACCCTCCCTATATCAGTACGGGCTCATATTTGAAAAATTATACCTATCAGAGCATCTCCAAGAGCTCTTGTATATCCGGTTGGCTAGCTAAAAAAAGAGAAGAGAGAAAAAATTACATCCAACAGACTAGCAAATTGGATAGCTATATTTTTCACTAGATATCTTCTCCCCTTCGCTAGGTATCTTTGCCCAGCCAGGAGGGCTCTCCATCCACGCTCGCCAGTTTTAAAGGGTCTATTGGTTTTCCCCTGCTCGACCTCCGCCCGGGCGGCAACTCGCGCTAGCGGCTCATCAGGCCCCTTCTTCCTCACGGGATCTCACGGTGCCGCTCCGTCCTCCAGCACTGTCCTCTGCCATTGCCTCCTTTCCGAGATGCACCACGCCGCCGCCGCAGCCGCAACTCCCTTCTCCCAGCGGCGAATTCTGCCAACGCTGCTATATCCAGTTTCCACCCCTTCTCTCTTTTCTCGTCCATCCTGCCCCATTGCGTTTGTGCATCATCGGTGGCAGCAAAAAGACACTATATCTATCTATCTATACTCTATAAGGATCCAGTACTTTTAAAAACGTTTCTCACTCAAAAAATCCTACCCACTCCTCACGGAGGACCCACATGTCAGGTTCAACAGTAGAATAGACGTGGAAAGTTTTTAAAACATGATGTTTCTATAGAGTTTTTGCCTCTAAAACCCTATTTCTTTTCACTAACCTCACGCCTACCCACGTGTTGTAACCATCCCTTCGGTCGGCCCCACACGTGAATACCAATAGAAACAGAAAAAAGGAAACATGGAAGACTTGTCCATATACCTAGACATGCTCACATAACCAACAGAATAAAAAAAACAGGAAGGTCGTCTCATCCTAGCGTTCTTACATGCCCTAGCCGTCGTCCTAGCTTTCATCGCACCGCGATGAGCCGACGAGTCCTCGGCTGCCCTATCCGTCGGCAGCTCGTGAAGGGATAACTCGGTGACGCAGCTGAGCAGGAGCTAGAAGCCTCCATCTGTGGCCCGGAGGAGGCCGTGGTGGCAGAAGTCAAGATGGCAACGGATAGAAACCCGTC
Source organism: Echinochloa crus-galli (assembly GCA_900205405.1). Taxonomy (NCBI): domain Eukaryota; kingdom Viridiplantae; phylum Streptophyta; class Magnoliopsida; order Poales; family Poaceae; genus Echinochloa; species Echinochloa crus-galli. Next base: position 148,398 of record OAMR01000452.1, on the reverse strand, counting down.
GGGTAGTGCCATTCCATACCCGTACCCGTCAACTCTAACTTGACCAGGCAACGTCGCTACTACAAAAACGATTTTTAAGTGCGACTCCTTTTTTTCTAGAGGCCCCCGCACCTAGTGAAATGGTGAGTTACTGTAGCATCTGGTCCGTTCCTAAAACCCGATTTCTAGGAGCGGGCCATGAGATAATCCGTCTCTAAAAGATACTTCAATTTTCAAGAACGGACTAAAACAACAGCCGCATCTAATAATATCACTATGTAGCAGCGGCTTATGACATAGCCCGCGGCTAGATCATTTGTATTTTTAGGATCCGAGCATCCGAATAGCCGCCTCTCGAGATACTGTGAACAGATTCTGATCTCCTCACTGCCACCCATCACTCCTCACTCCTCACTCCTCCCTTATCCCTTTCTTCTCCCCCACAGTTTCCTCCCTCCATCACTCTTTATCCTTATCTCCATAGCAGTATGCGTGGTGACACTACAAGAATAACTCACATCCGCACCCCTCATATGCCTCGGTGCACTCAAGATCCGGTGCTAATGTGACGTTAGCACCGGGTGCGAAATTAGGGTGCCCCCGGAAACACTTTAGCACCGGCTGCTAACATCAACCGGTGCTAAAGGGTGATATTTATCACCGGTTGGTGTTAGCAACCGGTGCTAAAGGCCCTCACACTTTAGCACCGGGTCGTAACACGACCCGGTGCTAAAGGGCTACCCTTTAGCACCGGGTCATGTTACGACCCGGTGCTAAAGACCCTTTCGCACCGGGTCGTGTTACGACCCGGTGCTAAAGGGGGTGTCATATAATACTACAAAAGGAAAGCATCTTTTATATCATCACATGTGTAGCGTAGGTGAGATGGTTAGGTGGGTGTACGCGTGCGAGCCAAGAGGTCTTGAGTTCGAATCCCGCAACACGCAAATATGCAAATATTTTTTGCTAGTGCCCCCACCTTTAGCACCGGTTATTTTACCCGGTGCTAAAGGTGGCACCCTTTAGCACCGGAAGATTGGCACCGGGTGGGAAACCCGGTGCTAAAGGGGGTTTCCCACCCGGTGCCAATGTGCATGATTCTGGTAGTGTGAGGAGCCAGCGATGGGTCCGTGGGGCTCATGTAGCCGTGGCCAGAGATGGGCGGCGACGCACCCCAACGTCATGGTGGCCAGGGCTTAGGTCGACGAGGCTCTGCATCGCGGTGGCCGGAGCAAGAGCGAGATGGCCCCTATGAGTGGGTCAACGTAGCCGTTGCAACGGCCAGCAGTCCCTCGTGGTGGCCCCACGCACGAGGCGAAGCGCGGAGCGTTGCCAGCGGTCTCGCCTGGAGCGGGCGCGCTCCTCCCATGTCGGCGTTGGTGCAGGCGGTGGCCATGCGCAGGTCTTCTGAAGCAAATTGAGTCTGTAGTGCACCAGTTTTGAGGACCGATGGATGGTCGTTTCTCAGTGTGATGAGTGATTGACAACGTTGCATGGACTGACTCTTGGCCTAGTATTGCAGGTGTTGGATGTGACTTGGTTTGCGTTGGTGCATGTGAAGAACAAGCGCGAAAGGTCTTAGCCAAAGTGGCCTCCGAGAAGTGGAGAGACAAGTAGGCTTGGTTCGAGTGACCCGGTGGCCAGACGGGATCAAGTGCAGTCAGCATGGTGCAAGAAGAGCAAGACGAAGTCGTGGACTAGGAGCCGGTGGAAGGTGGTGGCTAACAACCGAAGCTTGTACGCGAGGTTTGATGGTTGGGCTACAAAACCATCGGAGGAGGGTATCACAAACCGGGTGAGTGCCTATAATGATCAAGAATCCCTGACACAAGAAACAGCCATGAACTGATTACAATAAGGTGGTGTTTAGATGTTGAATTTGGGAGGGTGAATTTTGGAGTATGATGTCACTTCGTAATCATTGCGTCATTGTAGTATTTCGTTTGTATTTGTAAAAAATTGTCCAAAAATTGATTAATTAGGCTTAAAATGTTCCTCTCGCAGAGCACAACAAAATTGTACAATTAGTTTTTGATTTCATCTACATTAAGTACTCCATGTATGTTATGACATTTTGATGTGATGAGGAATCTTCTTTTTGCATAGTAAATTTGGGAGTGGAATTTTGGAACTAAACAGGGCCTAAGCGCTAAGTTGTGCGTGCACATGCAAGTGAGAAAAGTCAGACAAACAACATCGCACCTGGATAGATGATTGATATGTGGTACAGCATGCAAGCTAAACCGACATGCTCATGTCAAGATCTTGATTGCAGAGCATTATATGGATGGATCGTGGATACTTTTGATGCTATATGTGTCTGATATAGATGTTGATGTCATAATAGTAGAAGGGAAGCAAAGGAAAGAAATAAATTGCAATACGACAAGACGATGTGGATCAGACTGCATCGATCAGAGTGCATCTTCAGAGTCGGAGGTGGAGGCGCAATTAGAAGCATAAGAACATACTACATTGCTAGAAGGATGGTGCCAGCATGCATAGCTTTCTGTTGATTAGAAAATAAAATTAAGGTAAACATCTGTCTACGAATTGAATATATGAGAGGTATTATATGTTGAAGACAGAATAAGCAGTTATTCTCCGTCCTCTTGGTACTCGAGATCAGTGGCTTTGTCAAGGTAATCAACCATATATACCAAACCCAGATTCGTTTTGAACGGTTAAAAATTACCATATTAGAAACTATTTTACTGTTCTTAACCAAAATAATTTAGATTCTTCATGTCTCTAAAAGTGGGTGATTATACTAGAGAATACCATAATAACCAAATATAAATATCACTTGAAGCTCAATCCACTTGGTCCACAATTTAGATTTCTCAGGCGAATATTAGAAACTTATGTGTACTAAGAGTCTATCATAATAATCAAATATAATGTTGTAACACCCTAAAATTCATCACAATTAAATTGTAGCAACCCTCTGAATTTTTTTAGGATTTATTAAGGCCTAAATAAATTTTCTATGATTTAATTGGAATTTCTAGCCTTTTATCAATTTAAATATCACATTAAATAATTATTTTAGTCAAAATAAGTTTTTGTTGCATTCATGCTGTTGCATATATTTTTGGTTGCTAGTAAATCAAGTTGGAATTTAAATTCAATTTAAATTCGAATTTGATTTGCTTTTGTTTGAGTTTTAGAAAAGTTAAAATAGGCTGAGTTCAGTTTTGGCCCATGAACTCTCGGCGAAGTCCGTTTGTGCCCCCTGGACTTTTTCTCGCGCTCGCATTTCCTCCCTGCATTCTTTTCTTTTACCCGGCCCGTTTCTCTTTTGGCCCAGCTCCGGCCCGTTCTTCCTCCTCCTTCCCCCGCGTCGCTGACGGGTGGGCCCCACCTGTCGGGTTCGTCTTCCCGAGCCGGACTCTGCGCCAAGTCCCGAGCGCCGCCGCACCGAGTCCGTTCCGCCGCCGTGCCGAGTCCCTTTGTGGCACGCCCGCCGAGGCCGGTCCCCGGGCCTATATAACCGCCACCGCCGAGCTTGAGCCACCGCCGTCGAATGCCGCCCTCGCCGACGATCTCTCATCCAGAACTCGCTGAGAAGCTTTGGCAGGAGGTAACGAAGCTTTACCGTCCGAATTTGTACTCCAATTTTGGTTCAGTCGTGCTAACGACGTTCGCCGTCGTTCACCAGCGCCGTCGGCCGCCGTTTGCCGTCGTTCATCGCCGTCGCGCACCAATCCTCGACGAGATCACCCCTTGTGAGTTCGGCATCATCTTCTCGCCCTTTTGGTGTATATCTAGTAGCCTAGTTGGGTATGTAGTCGAGTGTTCGCTTAGCTCCGGCGACCGCCGCCGAGCTCGCATGGCGCCGCCGTCGTGGTCCGTTGTCCGTGTGTCTCCCCAGCCGTCCAAAACCACCCAGGTGAATATGTCATAGTCTCGTGAGTCCATAGGAATTGATCCCATCTCAAACCGAGTATCCTAGCGTTTTTCCGAAGCTACTCCGGCGAAGCTCCGCCGCGGGAGCAAGCGGCGCCTCCGCGTCCGTCGTCGCCGGCGTTCACCCCTCGGCCCGATCTGATTTGGACCATCAGATCGCGATCCAACGGCTCACGTTAGATCGAGCCCTGAGTCAAACCCGAGAATACCGGTCAGCGAGGCAACTTTGCAAAAGAGCCCTTGAAGTTTTTGGAAATCAACCCGCGGTCCAGTTTAGTTCAAAAATAATTATGTTTAGGTCCTGTTTTCTTCTATTTTAGCCCCTACAAGATTTAAAATAGCACCCGCAGTCCAGCCCCTGTTATTTTATGGTTTAGCCCTAGTAGTTTATACAAAATTATGTTTTAGCCCCTGGTTTTTCGCAGTTAAGCCTCTGGAACTTTTAAAACTTTGCCAGCAAGTCCCTAAACTGTAGAAAAGCTATATCTTCTTCGTTTTAACTCCGTTTTAGTCCGTTCTTGTTGCGTTAGCTTCATATCAACTTAAACCACGTGTTAGTACTGTTATTTACCATGACATTTATTTCTGAATTTTATTTAACATTAATTTAATTAAAGGCTATTTTAATGTGTCATTCTAGATTAAAATATAATTAAGGTTTAAACTCGGTTTTCATGTCAACTATGAATTTGATTAATATTATTCAGTGAGTTTTATAAATAAAAGTTGATAGGTTACAAATATTTTGGGTTTATAAATAATATTAATATGATTAATGTTATTTATCCAAATATGATTGAATGAACTGAATTAATACTTAACTATCGATTTATCTAATTAAAATTAATCAAGCAATTAGTTGAGTGTATAAATTCCCGGTGGTTATATCTTTTCAACCGTTGCTCCGTTATCAGCGATTCTTGCGCTCACGTGACCATAGCATCGAGCCCTGTTCTTCAGCACGTTCTTTTAAAGCTTTTGTGTTGTTTGGTGTGTTGTTCTTAGTTGTATATTGTTTGTTACTTGTCTAGTTGCATGCTTGTGGTTGATTGATGCGAGTACAACGATTTCGGATTTAGTTGAGTGTATATTGTTTGTTACCGTTGTATATTGTTTGTTACTTGTCTAGTTGCATGCTCACGTGACCATAGCTTTTAAAGACTTGAAGAAGATTTTGAAGGCTCTGAGCAACTAAACCTTGGATACAGGCAAGTGTATTATGTCATGCAAATGTCCTAATAACTATTAATTTCACCATCCATGCATGTGTCTTAATTTGATGGTTTCCTATTTAAGGATTTGCCTAGCCACTATATATTTCCTGTCCCTGATATTGGGTTACTTAATTAATTTTGATGGTAGATGATGCTTAGTTTGCTCAACTGGGATTGGTTAAATGAACCCTACTCTATGTTCCATATTTTTTTTAATAATTAATTGGCAAGATCATATCTTTTTAATTGGAACATGGAGAACCACCCAGGAAAATAGTGCAACCATAAGTACCATATGGCTATGGTCTTGGCTAACTAATTAGAGACTTTAGTGGATGGTAACCTTACCCGAAAGGGGCAAGAGGCGCGGCGGTTGACAGGGTATAGCACGGTCCTCTTGAGCTGTGGGCTTTGGTAAGAGACAGATCTCATTAGGGAGGGTTATGCTTTGCTTCTGAACCGGAAACCTTAGCGGGTTACTATTTACTAAGGAATCTTTGTAAAGGCCTCGTAGCGTCCCTATGCGGTCACACCTCGGTAGTGTGATTTAAGAGGATTGGCCTCCTCGGCATGGTTGAGTTTAAAGTTCATTTGAACTTTTACGCGGCTTATGGTGAAAGTGTACAACCTCTGCAGAGTGTAAAACTGTTATAACAGTCGTGCTCACGGTCAAGAGCGGCCTGGACCCTTACATGATAATCATACTTGAACATGATCTAAATCGTGGTTATATGAATATGTTGGGAATATGACATTCATTAATTTGTAGGTGGTATATACTTTCATTTGCTAGTAAATAGTTGCTTAATAAAACTTGACCAACTAAAAGTGCTTACTGCAGTATGGTCAGCCAACCTTTTTGCCTCAGCCTTGTATGTCATATTACATTTGCTGAGTACGTCATGTGCTCATACTTGTTGTCTTTCTTTCTTTTATTGCATCTACTACACCCGGAATGCTGCTCAGATTGGGAGAATTTTTGAGGATTTCACTACTGATTTTGAGGAGTTCTAGGCGAGTTTTCCCAGTCAATGCCTGTGGAGTTGGAGTCACTTTTGCTTCATTAGATGAACGTTTATTTAAGTCTTCCGCTATGACAATTTAAGTCTTCCGCTATGACATTCGTGTCAACTCTGATATTGTAATAAATGCTCTATAATACTCTTTCGTTAAGCATGATTATGGATATTCACTTGTGACGTCTACCATATGTGTGTAAACTGATCCTGGCGCACATATGAGATGCACCTGGTTTTGCTTTTAAAACCGGGTGTGACAGAGGTGGTATCAGAGTTGTGTTGACTGTAGGCCGTAAGCCTAGTTGGCAATGGTCAATCTATAAGGATTATTTTGCTTAAATAACCTTGTTCTAAATACCCTTGATCTTATTTTGTTATATCCCTACCGATTGATAATTTGTCTCCTCCTTGATTGCTTAACTTACCCCCTCATCCTTGCTATTTGTGTATATTTTACTCAAGCTCTTGTGATTTAAAATTTTATTCCTTAGAGTCTGTTCGTACCCTCTATAACTAGGATTTTAGAATCTACCCATTCAATCTTAAAAAATGTTTAGATCGATTCAGTGCTTAACTCCTAATTAGGAGTGTATGCTTCGTGTTTGCTTTCGTGTCGAGTGTGTGATTTGGATCTTTGTAATAATTGAACTTAATTGTGGAGTGATGACCACAATTGAGTAATTATTAAATAAATAAATTTAGTTAGTTTGGGTTTATATTGGTCTCTGATCTTAGCCCGTTTGCTCTTCACTATCACTTTATCCATATAAATGTACCCCTCATATAAATCATGTTATGCGACAATCTGTTCTCGATGCTGCATGATATTCTGGTACTGTCCGAATTGTTTCTGGAGATTCAGAACTCCGTTTGACGTAAATCCAGTTAGGTTGGATTGAGGACTTGATTACCTAGGTTCTGAGAATATTTCGTGATTTTTGGAGGTTCTGGCAGAGAGATATAATGGTTTTATTGGAGTAACCAGAATCTGTCCCGTGGTCCTGACACAGCTGTCTTGTTTATTTTATACCTCGAGCCACCAACCAGAATCTGTCCCGTGGTCCTGACATAGCTGTCTTGTTTATTTTATACCTCGAGACAAACAATTCCGATGGAGGTGATTCAAGTTGGGTTAGTTTCAGAATTTTATAGTCTACGTTTAGAAAAAAGATCATGATTTTTGGATATACAGAATGAGAGTTACAACTGATTAATTAGGACGAACAGAATCTGTTTTCAAAATTTGATTTTCCAGTCATTGGCAACTCGTTCTACATCAACTTTTATCTGTCCCCGAGTTAATCTGAAAATAGTTGGGTTAGACTTTCCTGCTGATCTGATAGTTCTGAACTCTGAGGGAATTGATGTCATACTTGGTATGGGATGGTTGACTGCTTTTGATGCGGCGATTCAGTGTGCCAAGAGGTACGTGTTGTTGACTAGCCCTCAGGGAGAGAAGATTGAATTCGGAGCCACTCAACCCCCAGTTTCAACTTACTCAGTAAATCAGGCCAGCGGTGTTCCTTTGGAGGATATCCGAGTTGTTTGTGAGTTTCCGGATGTCTTCCCAAATGATTTGTCAGGTATGACACCCGACCGAGACATTGAGTTTATTATTGAGCTTTTATATGGTACTGCTCCTATTTCTAAAAGACCCTATAGAATGGCTGGTAATGAACTGGAAGAACTTAAGTAACAACTTAAGGAATTGTTGGATAAAGGTTACATTCGTCATAGTTCTTCACCTTGGGGAGCACCTGTAATTTTTGTGGGTAAAAAGGATGGTACTCTGAGAATGTGTGTGGATTATCTTTCATTGAATGAGGTAACCATCAAGAATACGTATCCATTGCCCAGAATTGAAGACTTATTTGATCAGTTGAAGGGAGCTAAGATTTTCTCCAAGATTGACTTGAGATCTGGCTACCATCAGTTGAGGATGAGGCGTTCCGACATTTCTAAAACAGCATTCACGACCAGATATGGGTTGTATGAGTATACTGTGATGTCGTTTGGATTGACGAATGCACCGCCTACTTTATGTACCTGATGAATAAGGTGTTCATGGAGTACTTGGATAAATTTGTGGTGGTGGTTATTGATGATATTCTGGTTTACTCTAAGAATGAGGAAGAGCATGAGGAGCGTTTGAGGTTGGTGTTGCAGACTCTTAGAGAGAACCAGTTGTATGTCAAGTTTAGTAAATGTGAGTTTTGGTTGAATCAAGTGTCTTTTCTTGGTCATGTTGACTGATGGAGGTATTGCAGTGGATCCAAGTAAAGTCAAGGATGTGGTGGATTGGGAACCTCCTACCACAGTCTCTGAGATCAGATGCTTTATGGAATTGGGTGTATATTACAGGAGATTCATTGAAGGCTTTTCTAAAATAGTGAAACCTCTTACTTCGCTATTAGAGAAGGGCAATGAGTTTGTTTGGTCAGAAGAGTGTCAGAGAAGCGTGTCAGGCCAGCTTTGAAGAGTTGAGAAGGAAGTTGACTACAGCCCCAGTGCTTGCTATGCCAGATATTCACAAGAACTTTGATATATATTGTGATGCTTCTCGTAGAGGTCTTGGGTGTGTGCTCATGCAGGAAGCCAGAGTGATAGCCTATGCATCCAGGCAGTTGAGGAAGCACGAGCTGAATTATCCTACTCATGATCTGGAGCTTGCAACTGTTGCCCATGCCTTAAAAATCTGGCGGCACTATATTCTAGGTAATAGATGTGAGCTGTATACTGATCACAAAAGCCTGAAGTACATATTTACTCGGAAGGATCTGAATTTGAGGCAGAGGAGATGGTTGGAGTTGATCAAGGATTATGATCTGGGAATCAACTATCACCCTGTCAAGGCTAATTTGGTTGCTGATGCGTTGAGTAGGAAGTCACAAGTAAATGCCATGTTTGGTCGCCAGTTACCAGCTGAGTTGCATGCAGAGATGGAAAAGCTGAACTTGGGATTCCTGAATCAGACAGAAGGTGTGACAATGGAAGTTGAGTCTACACTGAAACAGGAAATTCGGAAGTGTCTGCTTACTGATGAGAAGATAAAGGAAATCAAAGAAACCATGTTAGCAGGGAAAGCTCCCGACTTCACCGAAGATGATCAAGGTACAATTTGGTTTAGAAAGAGGATATGTGTACCGGATGTCGAGTCTCTCAGAGAGCAAATATTGAGGGAAGCTCATGATTCTGCATATTCTATTCATCCTGGAAGCACAAAGATGTATCAGGATCTGAAGTAAATGTATTGGTGGTATGGACTAAAAAGGGATGTGGCTGCCCATGTGGCATTGTGCGATGTTTATCAGAGAGTTAAGGCTGAACACCAGAGACCAGCCGGTTTGCTGCAACCACTCAAGGTGCCTGAATGGAAGTGGGAAGAAATCAGTATGGATTTCATTGTTGGGTTACCCCGCACTCGAGGAGGATATGACTCCATATGGGTTATTGTGGACAGATTAACTAAGGTAGCTCTTTTTATACCCGTTCACACTACTTATACCAGCGCTAAATAAGCAGAGTTATACATGTCCAGAATTGTTTGTCTCCATGGTGTACCTAAAAAGATAGTGTATGATAGAGGTACTCAGTTTACATCTAGATTCTAGCAGAAGTTGCATGAGTCTATGGACACAAAGTTGAATTTCAGTTCTGCTTATCATCCTCGGACAGATGGTCAAACAGAGAGGACTAATCAGATTTTGGAGGATATGCTGAGAGCTTGTGCTTTGAAGCATGGAGGCAGTTGGGACAAGAGTCTTCCATATGCAGAGTTCTCATATAACAACAGTTATCAGGCAAGTCTAAAGTTGGCTCCCTTCGAAGCACTTTATGGTAGAAAGTGCAGGACACCTTTGTATTGGAGTGAAACAGGTGAAAGTCAGCTGTTTGGGCCAGAGATTTTGCTGGAAGCTGAGAGACAGGTTCAGATTATCAAAGAGAATTTAAGAACGGCTCAGTCCAGGCAGAAGAGCTATGCAGACACAAGGAGACGAGAATTAACGTTCGAAGTAGGTGATTATGTGTATCTGAAAGTATCTCTTATTCGAGGCTTGAGAAGGTTTAAGGTGAAAGGTAAATTATCCCCTCGTTTCATTGGACCTTTCAAGATTGTTGATAGAAAAGGTAAGGTTGCTTATCAATTGGAGTTGTCAGCCAGACTGTCAGATTTGCATGATGTGTTCCATATCTCTCAGTTGAAAAAGTGTCTTCGAGTTCCTAAGGAAGAATTGTCTTTGGATGAGTTGAATGTGCAAGATGATCTGACTTATATGGAATACCCAGCTAAGATTTTGGAAACTGCTGAAAGAGTTACTAGGAGTAAAGTGATTAAGATGTGTAAAGTTCAGTGGAGTCATCACGCGGAAAAGTGAGGCAACTTGGGAAAGAGAGGATGAATTGATGGCAGAGTTTCCTCAGATTTTCTCTAATCCGTCCGAATCTCGAGGACGAGATTCTCTTTAAGGGGGGAGGTTTGTAACACCCTAAAATTCATCACAATTAAATTGTAGCAACCCTCTGAATTTTTCTATGATTTATTAAGGCCTAAATAAATTTTCTATGATTTAATTGGAATTTCTAGCCTTTTATCAATTTAAATATCATAGTAAATAATTATTTTAGTCAAAATAAGTTTTTCTTGCATTCATGATGTTGCATATATTTTTGGTTGCTAGTAAATCAAGTTGGAATTTAAATTCTGTTTAAATTCGAATTTGATTTGCTTTTGTTTGAGTTTTAGAAAAGTTAAAATAGGCCGAGTTCAGTTTTGGCCCCTGAACTCTCGGCGAAGTCCGTTTGTGCCCCCTGGACTTTTTCTCCCGCTCGCATTTCCTCCCCGCATTCTTTTCTTTTACCCGGCCCGTTTCTCTTTTGGCCCAGCTCCGACCCATTCTTTCTCCTCCTTCCCCCGGGTCGCTGACAGGTGGGCCCCACCTGTCGGGTTCGTCTTCCCGAGCCGGACTCTGCGCCGAGTCCCGAGCGCCGCCGCCCCGAGTCCGTTCCGCTGCCGTGCCGAGTCCCTTCGTGACACGCCCGCCGAGGCCGGTCCCTGGGCCTATATAACCGCCACCGCCGAGCTAGAGCCACCGCCGTCGATCTCTCATCCAGAACTCTCTAAGAAGCTTCGGAAGGAGGTAACGAAGCTTCACCGTCTGAATTTGTGCTCCAATTTTGGTTCGGTCGTGCTAACGACGTTCACCGTCATTCTCCAGCGCCGCCAGCCGCCGTTTGCCGTCGTTCATCGCCGTCGCGCACCAATCCTCGACGAGATCACCCCTGGTGAGTTCGGCATCATCTTCTCGTCCTTTTGGTGTAGATCTAGTAGCCTAGTTGGGTCTGTAGTCGTGTGTTCGCTTAGCTCCGGCGACCGCCGCCGAGCTCGCATGGTGCCGCCGTCGTGGTCCGTCGTCGGTGTGTCTCCCCAGCCATCCAAAACCACCCAGGTGAACTTGTCATAGTCTCGTGAGTCCATAGGACTTGATCCCATCTCAAACCGAGCATCCTAGCGTTTTTCCGAAGCTACTCCGGTGAAGCTCCGCCGCGGGAGCGAGCGGCGCCGCCGCGTCCGTCGTCGCCGGCGTTCACCCCTCGGCCCGATCTGATTTGGACCATCAGATCGAGATCCAACGGCTCATGTTATATCGAGCCCTGAGTCAAACCCGAGAATACCGGTCAGCGTGGCAACTTTGCAAAAGAGCCCTTGAAGTTTTTGGAAATCAACCCGCGGTCCAGTTTAGTTCAAAAATAATTATGTTTAGGTCCTGTTTTCTTCTATTTTAGCCCCTACAAGATTTACAATAGCACCCGCAGTCCAGCCCCTGTTATTTTGTGGTTTAGCCCTCGTAGTTTATACAAAATTATGTTTTAGCCCCTGTTTTTCGCAGTTAAGCCCCTGGACTTTTAAAACTTTGCCAAGTCCCTGAATCGTAGAAAAGCTATATCTTCTTCGTTTTAACTCCGTTTTAATCCGTTCTTGTTGTGTTAGCTTCATATCAACTTAAACCACGTGTTAGTACTGTTATTTACCATGACATTTATTTCTGAATTGTATTTAACATTAATTTAATTATAGGCTATTTTAATGTGTCATTCTAGATTAAAATATAATTAAGGTTTAAACTCGGTTTTCATGTCAACTATGAATTTGATTAATATTATTCAGTGAGTTTTATAAATAAAAGTTGATAGGTTACAAATATTTTGGGTTTATAAATAATATTAATATGATTAATGTTTATGATAACTGGCTTTGCTAAATTAAAAGCAAATTAGAATTAAACTTCGGTTTTATAAAATAAATATTAATCTGATTAATATCACTAAATATATGTTTTAATGATAATATGACTAGTTCAACTGGAAATATAAAGTTATTCGATAGTTTCTCTCACATGTTTTATTTGAAATTAATATTTAAATTGGTATAATTTATACATAAAAAATTATAAATAAAATGTGATTAGATTTTACTTGGTTTTATCCAAATATGATTGAACGAACTGAATTAATACTTAACTATCGATTTATCTAATTAAAATTAATCAAGCAATTAGTTGAGTGTATAAATTCCCAGTGGTTATATCTTTTCAACCGTTGCTCCGTTATTAGCGATTCTTGCGCTCACGTGACCATAGCATCGAGCCCTGTCCTTCAGCACGTTCTTTTAAAGCTTTTGTTTTGTTTGGTGTGTTGTTCTTAGTTGTATATTGTTCATTACTTGTCTAGTTGCATGCTTGTGGTTGATTGATGCGAGTAGAACGATTTCAGATTTAAAAGACTTGAAGAAGAAGATTTTGAAGGCTCTGAGCAGCTAAACCTTGGATACAGACAAGTGTATTATGTCATTCTAATGTCCTAATAACTATTAATTTCACCATCCATGCATGTGTCTTGATTTGATGGGTTCCTATTTAAGGATTTGCCTAGCCACTATATTTTTCCTGTCCCTGAAACTGGGTTACTTAATTAACTTTGATGGTAGATGATGCCCAGCTTGAACAACTGGGATTGGTTAATGAACCCCTACTCTATGTTCCATATACTCTTTTAAATAATTAATTGGCAAGATCATATCTTTTTAATTGGAACATGGAGAACCACCCAGGAAAACAGTACAACCATGAGTGCCATGTGGCTCATGCTTTGACTGACTAATTAGGTGCTCTGGTTTATGGTAGCTTTACTCGAAAGGGGCATAGCTCGTGCAAGAGGCGCGGCGGTTGACGGGGTATAGCTCGGTCCTCTCGAGCTGTGGGCTTTGGTAAGAGACAGATCTCATTAGGGAGGGTTATGCTTTGCTTCTGAACCAGAAACCTTAGCGGGTTACTATTTACTAAGGAATCTTTGTAAAGGCCTCGTAGCGTCCCTATGCGGTCACACCTCGGTAGTGTGATTTAAGAGGATTGGCCCCCTCGGCATGGTTGGGTTTAAAGATCCGTTGAACTTTTACGCGGCTTATGGTGAAAGTGTACAACTTCTGCAGAGTGTAAAACTGTTATAACAGTCGTGCTCACGGTCAAGAGCTGCCTAGACCCTTACATGATAATCATACTTGAATATGATCTAAATCGTGGTTATATGAATATGTTGGGAATATGACATTCATTAATTTGTGGGTGGTATATACTTTCATTTGCTAGTAAATAGTTGCTTAATAAAACTTGACCAACTAAAAGTGCTTACTGCAGTATGGTCAGCCAACCTTTTTGCCTCAGCCTTGTATGTCATATTACATTTGCTGAGTACGTCATGTGCTCATACTTGTTGTCTTTCTTTCTTTTATTGCATCTACTACACCTAGAATGCTGTTCAGATTGGGAGAATTTTTGAGGATTTCACTACTGATTTTGAGAAGTTCTAGGCGAGTTTCCCCCAGTCAATGCCTGTGGAGTTGGAGTCACCTTTGCTTCGTTAGATGAACGTTTATTTAAGTCTTCTGCTATGACAATTTAAGTCTTCCGCTATGACATTCGTGTCAACTCTGAGGTTGTAATAAATGCACTATAATACTCTTTCGTTATGCATGGTTATGGATATTCACTTGTGACGTCTACCATATGTGTGTAAACTGATCCTGCCGCACATATGAGATGCACCGGGTTTTGCCTTTAAAACCGGGTGTGACAAATGTGTAAAAAATTAGGCCTCAAACTAAATGCTAGAACATGAATTTGGTTTATGAAGTTATACGTAATGGAAGTAGCCACAACAAGCAATAAGTAATACTCCATCCGTTTCAAAATGTAGGTCGTTTGACTTTTTCAACCGCATGTTTGACTACTCGTCTTATTGAAAACATTTGTAAAAATATAGTCAAATTTAAGATATTTATGAAGATTTTATATTAATAAATCAAGCCACCACAAAAAAATATGATAATTTGCATAAAATTTTGAATAACACGAGCGGTCAAACTTATGGTTGAAAAAGTTAAACGACCTATATTTTAGAACGGAGGACGTACGATTTACCATTTACATTCGCCCATGCAGTTAGGTGGTTGATTTGAAAGTAGACAAATGAGGATTGTATTGTGGAAAAAATAGAGATGGAGAGAATAAAAGAATATATGTACCCTTCCTGTTCTTTTTCAATTCAGACCATCTACGTAATTACTTCTTAGGAGACCAAGTAACCGCCCCCATCTTATCAAAGTATGTAATATGTATTTGTTGACACCAAAAATTAGCACCAGGAAGAGGCTGACATGTGAGCCGGATTTGGTGGAAGGATGCCATTCGGCTAAGAGGCTCTCTCTGAAGCATTCGGCAAAGACACTCTGCGGTCGGGAACGCGTCGCCATTCGGCTAAGAGGCTTTCTCTGAAGCATTCGGTAAAGATACTCTGCGGTCGGGAATGCGTCATCATTCGGCAGAGGCATTATTCCTATTAGGAAAACAGATGGATTAAAAGCATATTTACCTCTGAATTCGGCTGATAGTCAGGCATCAAATCAAGGCAGAGAGGGTGAACTGGTGCATTGAAAATATGATCATGGAGTTCTTGCCACCAAAGAATGAAGGAAGGATGAACAACTGCTGTTGGCACAAAAGGTTCAATTTGATAAATGGATGCACAACATCTGTAATCAAAAATTCTTCTTGTTTCTGTGGAATCTTTGGTGATCTGCCTAGGCTTGAGAAGTTCATGGAGAAATAATCTTGGGGGCACTTGGCCACATCCTAATTGCCTGGCTACTATATTCGGCTGGTAATATTCATATGAACTTTGAACCAGCCTTCCTCCACAGAATTCGGCTGGTAAAATGCAAGGCCGAATGAAAATGTTAAAAATTGCTGAGGACTCTGCATCTATGCATCCGGTCTCAAAGCTGAACTCACAAGGGAGAGTGAGATTGTCATTATCCATATATGGGAACCAGAGGGGATTGGCAAAGCCTTTGAAGAAAAGTTCAAACAGTTCTCCAATGTTCTTATTGATGGCAATAGTGGAGGCTGCCTCCCCATAGGTTTGACAGCCTTTGGTGATCTGGTTTTCTCCCTCCTGGTAATTGACCGAAGGGAAATGTCGGCTGTTGAGGTCAATGGAGACGATTTGGTGCATGTACAATTGCAGCCACATCTGAACGAACCACCAAGGACCATTAACGCATGAAATTTTCTTGTTGGTGTGCATCTGGTAAATAGTCTGATGGAGCATGTGATAAACACTTCCCAGGAGATATTTCCCGAGAGGGATAAGTGTGCCTGCAGCCAGATCTTCGGCCATTATTATATGATTCAGAGTCGGCTCATTGGCTTTTCCACAGAAAACAAATCTGCACAGCCACATATTCAGAAAGGCCCTGTATTCAACGTCAGTCAGAGGACCATCATGCATGTAAGTCTGGATGTATCTCTTATAGCCGACTCCAGTCTTCACCCCTGTCTGCTTGGAAGAACCCTTGTACTTGTATGGATGTATTGTCCCTGTGATGTTCAGGCCGGTTATCATGTAAACATCGGCCAGAGTTGGAGTCATTGGTCCATGACCAAAGAGAAAGGCATTCATGCCATTGGACCAGAAGTGGCAAGCTGCAATCAAGAGATTTTCATTCTTGGGAGTTTCAGCTAGAGATAACTCCAAACAGTGAGAAATACGAAGGCTATCCCAATTCTGTGTCTGGGGGTTTTTATCTTCAAGGATCCTTTTATACCAGTTTCTCCAGCCAGCGATTGGGGGCAGAGGCCAGTTCTTGAATGCATCTTGCCAATCATGGGGTCTCGTCAGAGAAGTCTTGAAGCTGTCTCTTATACACATCTAGATGTGTATAAGAGACAGG
>OAMR01000452.1:88462-122279 GCA_900205405.1 Echinochloa crus-galli | reverse complement strand
GACTCATACCAATCCGCTTGATGAGGCAGCCAAAAATAAATTCGCAGTAAACAAGGAATGCATAGGCCGAAAGCAGCACCCGTCAAGCATGATAACAAACAAGTTAATCCACCGCATGATACGACTTGTTTGTGACCACGCCACTAATCAGATTAGATCAATCCACCGCATGATACAATCTAATCGTGAAAGGCTAAAAGCATTCATTGTCCAATGCAAACCCACGAACACGTTCACTCGTGAGAGCACTGCCGAATACGGCTATTTAGCCGAATCGGGGTCCATGGCGAAGGAACAAGCCTAATCGGTAAAGGTAAATCTATCAGATCGAATCGAATTCTAATCCACCGGATGATTAGCTCTAAGACGACCCAAAAACCTGCATCTACCGCATGATACCCGGTTCTGTCAAGATCTACACGATACCGACAAGCTTGAACCCGCGACACGTGGCAACCTAGACTGTTTCGGATTCGGCTATATGGACGCCGCGGTTCTTTCATCGTTTTGCGGTCTAGAACCGAACCCGACCAGTCTAGATTGGGCAAAGGTGTGTTGCATGAATTAAGCACAGAGTAAAAACGAAGCAACACGGGGTAACTTAATGAATCTGTTAGATCTTGCCGAAATCTAACAGAGCCGATAACTTGGTCCATACTAGATCTTAGCCCACCTCAATCGTACAACAAACCGGCCCCGTGCCAACATCGAGTCCTTTAGTCGAGTCGTCGAGTTCTTCGAGAGGAGTCATCGATCCGTCGACCTCCGTAAGTACCGGCAACCTTGTATCATGCTTAGTATCATGCGGTGGATTTAAGCTTTGATGCAAGTAGTCTTGTTACCATGCTTAGTATCATCCGGTGGATTTAAGTTGTGGTTTCAAGAAGGTTCCTCTGTTAGGTCATGAGCCATGCGGTGGGCTAAGATCTAGTATGGACCAAGTTATCGGCTCTGTTAGATTTCGGCAAGATCTAACAGATTCATTAAGTTACCCCGTGTTGCTTCGTTTTTACTCTGTGCTTAATTCATGCAACACTCCTTTGCCCAATCTAGGTCGGCTAGAATCGGCTCTACTTCACGATGCTATGACTTATCCCCTCATAGCCGAGTCCGAAACCGATCTAGGTTGCCACGTGTCGCGGGTTTGAACTTGTTGGTATCGTGTAGATCTTGACAGAACCGGGTATCATGCGGTAGATGCAGGTTTTTGGGTCGTCTTAGAGCTAATCATCCGGTGGAGGTAGAATTCGATTCGATCTGATAGATTTATCTTTACGATTAAGTTTGTTCCTTCGCCACGGACCCCGATTCGGCTAAACAGCCGTATTCGGCAGTGCTATCATGAGTGAACGTGTTAGTGGATACGTATCAAACACTGAATGCTTTTAGCTTTTCATGGTTAGATTGTATCATGCGGTGGATTGATCTAATCTGATTAGTGGTGTGGTCTCAAACGAGTCGTATCATGCGGTGGATTAACTTGTTTGTTGTCATGCTTGACGGGTGCTGCTTTCGGCCTATGCATTCTTGTTTACTGCGAATTTATGATCATGCTTCACCCTTATTTATTTTCATATCATGCCTGTCTCCGTTAATCGGTCAAGGATGTACTTTACTTCCTTTGCTATTTAAAGACCGACCTTACGTCATGCTGATGTTGTGCGTTCGGCAGCGCGATTCTTACATGCTTCTACCGATTGCCGAATGATATTCTGAGTAACGACAGATAGCTTGTCTGTAGCTATATGCCTCTCGAGATTGGCTTCAATGCCGCAAATATGGAACTGTCTGGTCTCACCCGGCACGTTCCAGGTTTTGATCTAAACATTTTTGTCCCTTTGTTAGTTTTCAGGCAAACTGACTGGCACGCTTTCGGATTCATACGCACGGGCCACGCGTTGAAGCTAGCTAATTCGGCTTGCTGTGTGCTTGGCGTGAACTGCATATTTTGCGTCAACAGTATTCTATTCTACATCAACAAACTCGAGATCCTCTTTTTTCTCCAAACATGTGAGCTATTTTCCGGTAAACATCAAACACACATATTAGTCTTCAAAGATTACTAGCTGTGCTATCTGCACGGGTTGATGGACTAGTATATGCTAATACTACTACAGAATACGACATCACAAACAGGCCACCACAAACAGTTTTGGAAAACTGTTTGTGATGTGGGGCATCACAAACGGTTTGTTTGTATTAAAACAACCATTTGTGATGGTCCACATTATAAACGGGTTTTAATACAAACCGTTTGTGATGTGGGGCATCACAAAAGGTTGTTTTGTAGCAAAAACCGTTTGTGATGATGTGTATGGTACACGTTAAATCCATATTTTAAAGTAGTAAATCAATTCAAATCACAAAGTGTTTAACTACAAAGTTATAAAACTTTTCAAGATGTAGAACTTTTAGTTTGGTCATTTCTTCATTCAACAAATTCATATAAATATTGTTCATAAAATCTATATCTCTCATACAGTTTGCTGAAACTATAAGAGAGATTTATAAGATTTAAGAACACTGTTACTCTCACTACATCGGATGAAAAAATAAAAACTTTATAGTTGACAATTTTTTAATTTAAATTTGTTTTACTAATGAAATGTAAGTTTGTAGTTTTAAAAAATTGAAATTTAACTTTTTTTAAACGACCTCGGATGAAGAAACAGTCAAAATAAGAATTTTAGATCACAATAAGTTATAAAACTTTGTAGTTGATAACTTTTTTTATTTGAAATCATCTAGTCAAAGAAAACTAAGTTTGAATGTTCTCAAATTTGAAATTCAAATTTTATAAATGATCTCAGATAGAGAAATTACCAAAATGAGACTTGTAGATTTCAAAAAGTTATGAAACTTTGTAGTTGACAACTTTTTAATTTAAAATCGTTTAGGGCCTCAAACAAGCAATTATGTCTCGGTTGAGTATAATATGATAGGAATCGGAACCATATTAGTCACATGTGAGAGTGTGGTGTGTTGGGAATATGCCCAAGAGACAACTGGATTCGATCCATTAGTCTTAATGGGCCACAAATGTTGTGAAGCCCATTAGCAGGGGAAGGGGTGCTTTATTTATTAGTTCCATATTTCTAATGGAATATGGTGTGGAGAATTTCATCCTAATAAATAGAGACCAAACCCCTCCTGAGAAAGATACGACTTCCAAGCAATAGTTGCTTTTCTCCCCATCGTGCTCGCGGACCTAGCAGTCCGGTGCGCGACGTTTCAATCCTCGTACGTGTGGATACCTCGGAGGTGCTGCGCTTGGAGCACAAGAATCCAAGTGAGCCCCAACTCATTCCAAAGCTGATCAATGATTCAAATAAATTAGTAATTTATTTGAGAAAGGGGTGAGAATTGTTACGTGATTATACTACTTCCACAGTCTCAGAATATAGCTGTTTTTATTTTAGCGTTAAAACAAGAATATTAGCTATTTCTGAGTTTTTAAGGATGTTTCTAGACTCGTTTCCCAACATGGTGCAGTACTAGAGGAGCTTATGCGCGAAAGAGAGGTCGTGGGTTCCCACGTGAGCATAAATTTCTTTTGCTATTGTTCGACTATCGAATCTGTGCTGCAAGCCTGCAATGTCTTAGTTCTGATCCAAAATTCGGTGCTTCTATTGAGTTCATATCTAATTTGTACTGTAACCTTTTAGGTTGTTTCAAATGTGATCCTATAAGCTATATATGTGCTACACTGAGAGAGCAGGAAAAGGAAAAAGGAACAGGCTAGCAAGTTCGTGGCCGTTCATGCACGCGTACATGACGATAAGCTAATAGCACACGTATACGTATATGCATGCATGCACGGGGCTGAAGATGAATACGGTGGGACAAGCGGCCAATTAAGCTCTTGTGAGTCGTGACAGCCAGCATTAGGGGCGTACGTTCAGTTCATAAACTACATGAAGATATTCCGGGCCTAGTATGTATTATGTACACGGGATACGCGAGCTGTCGGTCCATCTCGGCCGGACGCTCCTGATCAGCAGGATAGCGCTATGATCTAACAGGATGTCGAACGGCCACGGCGCCTTGCACGGAGCAGCCTAAGGGCTCGTTCGGTTCCCTGAGAACCATTTCCTACCAGAATGGTTACAAGGCATGGATCAAGAATCCGGCCACCTGTGTCATTGGATCCTCCTCTGATTTCACTACAAGAATAACTCACATCCACACCCCTCATATGCCTCGGTGCACTAAAGATCCGGTGCTAATGCGACGTTAGCACCGGGTGCGAAATTAGGGTGCCCCCGGAAACACTTTAGCACCGGTTGCTAACATCAACCGGTGCTAAAGGGTGACATTTAGCACCGGTTGGTGTTAGCAACCGGTGCTAAAGGCCCTCACACTTTAGCACCGGGTCGTAACACCACCCGGTGCTAAAGGGCTACCCTTTAGGACCGGGCACGACCCGGTGCTAAAGGGGGTGTCATATACTACTACAAAAGGAAAGCATCTTTTATCTCATCACATGTGTAGCGTAGGTGAGATGGTTAGGTGGGTGTACGCGTTTTTTGCTAGTGCCCCCACCTTTAGCACCGGTTATTTTACCCGGTGCTAAAGGTGGCACTCTTTAGCACTGGAAGATTGGCACCGGGTGGGAAACCCGGTGCTAAAGGGGGTTTCCCACCCGGTGCCAATGCGCATGATTCTGGTAGTGGTAGTGATAAAACTATTTCCAATCCATCTCGTATAAAATTTCTGCTCGGTTGGGGATCTATTCCTTGACGTACAACAAGCACTATTTGACCATATACAAAGCACAGAAAATAAACAGTATATATAGTACCATGAGAGGAAGCGATAGTACAAATCAAGTTATTCAAAGCAAAGTAACAAAACAACTTGACATAAAGTACAGAAGGCTAGAGATATACGTGAGGTTTAGTTCTACTACAGCTACGGATCCACGACATCCAACATAAATATGACAAAGGTCACTGGGATATAAAGATAATATACTTGAAGTTACAGTTCAAGATTCAACATTCCAATCCCCCCAGGAAGGTCTTATATTAGCAATGGATCACTACGGGAAACCCGGAGTTTGCCGAGTGCCCCAGGCACTCGGCAAACCCCGAAATACACTCGGCAAAGGCTTTGCCGAGTGTAACACTCGGCAAAGGGGTTACGGCATAGCTCGTGTCGGCAAACAGGGCACTCGGCAAACCCCGTCGGGCACTCGGCAAAGGCTTTGCCGAGTGCAAAGCCAGCACTCGGCAAAATAAAGCATTAACAGACGGCCCCCCGCCCGCCGTCTGCGGACGGCTGTTAGGGCTAACGGACCCTTTGCCGAGTGTCACACTCGGCAAAGACACCAGCCTTTGCCGAGTGTTGGACCCCGACACTCGGCAAAGCTTGGTTAGGGGGCAGGCCCTGGACAACCCTTTGCCGAGTGTAAGGGCTTTAACACTCGGCAAAGGTTGCATATTTGCCGAGTGTAAAAGCCAAGACACTCGGCAAAGGCTGTTCCAGAAATGACAGAAACAGCCTCTTTGCCGAGTGTTAAAGCCAATACACTCGGCAAAGCACCTCTTTGCCAAGTGTAACACTCGGCAAAGCATCAATTTTTTTTCATGTTTTTATTAATTTTTTTTGTTAAAAGGACCCCTCAACAAAAACATCACATGCAGTTTATAATAGGCATCACAGGCAATTCATATATATCTATGTATAGCCACTAAACCATCAAACAACCATAAACAAACACATATAAGTCACTAAACCATCCAACATCACAGAAATGTCACAAATTCAATATCCAAACATCCAACATCCAACATCCATCATTCATATGTTACAAGTCCAACATCCATCACTCACGGAAGAGGGGGTCCGAACAACGATCTAACCGCCCGCGCCGCAAGGTCTTCGTCTTGAGGGCCGTCATTCGACGCGGCCGAGCCAGGAGCCTGCCCAAAAGAGATTAGTGGTGTGTGTTACAAGATTTATGACAGAAATGAGTTGTGAAATGAAATCATAGGGTTCTCAAGTGACTCACGGGAGAAATAGGAGCACGTGGTGGTGGAGGCGGTGGTGGCATCGGCGGCGGCGGACCTTCACCCACGCGCTGGCCAATGCTCTGCAGGTAGGCAAATACCTGCTCCTGCCACACTCGGTTCGCCCGCTCGGCCTCCTCCTTCTGCCTGTCTTTCTCGGCCTCCGCCTCCCGTATCTGCTGCACCTCCAACTCCAGCTGCCTCCGTCTCTCCGTCTCTTCATCCAACCGGGCCTGCAATATTCAATCACATTGTTATAATACATTATAAACGTAAGCAAACTTCACGTACAAAGATAGAAATAGAAATAACCTGGAGTGCCTGCATCCCGAAAGGAAGAGGCTGGCGGATAGCCGCTGAAGAGCTCGTGCTCCTGGCTCGAATCTGGGAGAGTGTGGGGGTAGAGGCCGTGTCGATGGTGTTGTTGGCGATCAAGTACCGCCCGTGCTTCTTGCCTCCTCCCGCCCTCATGACCACTTCTCCATCAATGTCGTGGGCGGTCGGATCCCAGTCTGGCCCGTGGACCTCCTTCGCGACCTCTTGATATGCTGTGAGGCGACTGTGGACGCTGGCGTTGCTGTATGCTGCGGGCCCGTCCTCCGGGTTGTACCGGACGTCGGAGGTCGCCTTGCCCTTGTGGGCCATAGCAAAAGCCTCGAGCTGTGAGCAAGGCGCACCACCATGTGACGCCGACTGAAAAAACAAACAATATGAATTAGTAATTACACAGAATAGAGTGAGCGAATATAGAAATGACTCGGCGTACCCATTTGGCCCTGTACTCCTCGAGGCTAAGGCTGCCCTGATGGTGTGAGACACCGGGCATCAGCAAACGCCGCTCCCGGCAAAGGTCGTGCTGAGCGGCCCACTCGGCGCTGCACCACTTGTCGACTATCACCTCCCAGCACGTGGGATGCGGGGCGCACCACCACGGAATCGCCTACAAGACATCAAGTGTACGACATATAACAAGATCGTATTTAGAGTACTTAATCTTAGAATAAAACAGTATCGATTTACATACCGCCAGATACTGCTCCTTGGTCAACTTCATGTTTCTTGCCTCCCTTTTCTTCATGGAGATCTTGAGTGCCGCGAAATAATCAATTACGGCCTGCACGCGCGCCTCGTAGTGCAGGTCCTTGACAAGCTTCCAGCAGGCTGCGTGTGCCACAGCATCCGCCGAAGCCTCCTCTCCCGGGGCGCATCTGTAAAAGTCCTGCGCACATATACATGATGAATGTTGCATTATTTGTAGATTGTTCAATGAAAGTGTTGTGTTGAGCAGTGTACTGCAACGAATACTTACCCAAAGCTCTCCCTTTACCCGCTCGGCCTTGTTGTTGAAGATCCTGCGCTCCCGGTCCTCCTGATCGCCAGCGGCGACGTAGTGGTCAAAGGTGTAGGCCGGCTCCTCCCTGCCGCCAATGGTCACCAGACCCGGAAACAGCTCCCTGCAAAGAAGACCCAGGATGCCGTTGACTCTGCGGGCGTGACCAGCGCCTGGGGTGACCATCACCCAATTCCTGCCCAAGTGATTAAGATAAATTGTTAGTCCATCTTGTGATTTCCAACATATGAATATGAAACGAGAAGGTCTGTGTAACATCTAAAATTACTTACCTTGGAGGGCTGGGTGCGATCACGGGGCGACGCTCCATGGGTATCGGGCGCTTCGGGAGTTGCGAGGGGCCTCGCTGCCAAAGGGCCAAGTTCTCAGAGCAGGTGGACCCCTCGGCGTCCTCGCCCTCGGGGTCCTCGGCCCCGTGCTCCTCGGCCCCGTGCTCCTCGGCCACGTGCTCCGCTGCCTCGTGCTCCACGTCCTCGCGGTCCTCGTGCTCCGCGGCCCGAGTGTCCGCCGCCGAAGGAACAAAGTCCTCGTCGGACGAAGACGACGAAGGTACGGGGGTCCGCTCTCGCCTCTTGCCCCTGCCTCGCCCCCCGCCTGCGGCCTTCTTCTTTCGCCCCTTGGCACCAGACGACCCAGCTGCCTCGGACCCCCCATCTTTAAACTTCCGGTACAACGACATGACGTTCCTCATCGCACCGCCACGACCCACCATATTGGTCCAATCACCTGCGATCAACAAAAACATACATTTATTAGATTTCACATATAAACATAAATAATTAGAAAAACGTGTAATATATAAGAAATATGACCCAACATAAACTATTAGACAGAGATGATGTAATATATAAACGTACTTTTATTAGAAATAATCATCCGGATCAGGATTATCTGGATCAACGGTCGCATCATCACTATCGTACATTTCGAGATGTTCATGGTCGTCCTCCAAAGGCGGAGAAATGTCGTCGTCTTCGTCATTGCCTAATTGTAATCGCTCTAGTAACTCTACCTCCTTAGCATTATGAACCACATCTCCAGTGTCCTCGTCAACAAACATTTCTGAGTCTAAATCCATTCCGACCGCTTGGGTTAAGTCTATCTCAAAAGACCCTTCTAGCCCATTTTCTTGGAAGAACTCTCCATCATAGGTGTTTGGATCTATGTTATAATCTTCATTGTTTGGGACTGGTAGTTTACCGCGTGGCGACACTTTGTATACAACGTCCCAACCCTCAAGCCTTTTGTCCTTTTTGCACGGGTATGACAAATAATACACCTGGGTGGCTTGTTGAGACACTATATAGACATCATCTCCAGGTAAGACAGATGATTGTCGAATTTCGACTAGCCCAAGACTAGGGGTTCGTCTCACCACTGAAGGATCAAACCAATGACATTTGAAGATAACAGGAGAAAGAGGTTTGCTTCCACCAAAATTAAGCTCGTATATTTCTTCAAGTCTCCCATAGTAATCGACCCCATCAGAGCCTGGAGTATAGACTCCGGTACTTGTAGTCCTTCGATTGGGCATCCTCTGCTCATGACTTGTTGTGCGAAAACGATAACCATTCACGTCATATCCGGTAAATGACTTGACCTTATACGCACAACCATCGGCGATTTGTCTCAACTCGACACTCATAGACCCATCGGATTGACCCTGCGAGTTCGACCAGGCATGTTTGTACCTTCCGTTACTCATAGACTCAGTAACGTCGAATTTAGGACAAGACTGAAATTAAGTGTACCTTCCGTTTGAACCAAGAAATAAAATCTGGGTTTCCATGTTTAAGAAGGTCATCAACTTCGTGTGGGGTAGGAGCCCTCCTATTACGCCAGAATTGATCAAGAAATTCCCTGTATGAACGAGAAACAAGAGTGTTGGATGCAGAATAGTGGCTAGGTACTTGAAAACAAGATCGTTCTGAACTTACCGCATGTATGGCTCAACTTCGGATAGATTGGTGAGCACATAGAGCATGATAGCGCGCCACTCTACATTTGTCAAATTTTTGTTGGTGCCTTCACTTGCACTTCCTAGTTGCCCTCGGAAAAGGCTGAGGTTCGATTCAACTTCGTCAACATTATAACGAGGCGGTGGATTGTGCACGTTAGGAAGGTTGTCAGCATAATACTTCGTCGTGAAGTTTGACACCTCCTCGAGAATGTATGCCTCTGCAATAGATGCTTCAATCTTGCATTTATTTTTGCATTTAGTTCGAAGAACCTTCTGACATCTTTCAATTGGATAGCACCACCGGTTCTGCACAGGCCCTCCCATTCGTGCCTCATACGGAAGGTGCAGAATCATATGCTGCATCGGGTTGAAAAAGCCCGGTGGAAATATCTTCTCCAACTTGCATAGCAACACGGGAGCAAGCTTTTCCATTTCTGCAAGCATGGGCTTCGATACTTCCTTAGCACACAGCTGACGGAAGAAATTGCTCAACTCCGCCAGCACTTGCCAGACATGCTCGGGGACATAGCCTCGAACCATCACCGGAAGAAGCCGCTCAAGCCATATGTGGTAGTCATGACTCTTGAGCCCGTTGATCCTTAGAGTAGTTAAGTTCACTCCCCTCTTCAAATTCGCTGCATACCCATCAGGAAATTTCAATGTTTGGAACCAACTTAGCACTTCCCTCTTTTGGTCATTATCGAGAACGAAATCGGCCTTAGGTTTTTTCCATGTTTTGCCGTCCCTGGGAGGTGGTATATTTAGCTTCGGTCTATTGCATAACCGCTGCTGATCCACTCTAGCCTTGGTATTGTCTTTGGTTTTATCAGGAATGTTCATGATTGTACCCCAAAGTGCCTCGGCAAGATTCTTTTCAGTGTGCATCATATCAATATTATGTGGAAGCAGAAGGTCTGCCATGTACGGGAGCATCCATAGGCCCAACTTATGAGTCCAGGCATGTTGCTCGCCATATCCCACAAAACGGCCATCCTCCCCGACCTCGAGAGCGTCTAACTCTGCACGAACATCCGCACCTGTCATCATGTGTGGTGCAGGGTCTAGAACCCTTACACCTTTCGTGAAGTTCTTAATATCTTGTCTGAATTCGTGTTCAAGAGGGAGAAATTGACGATGTTTGTCGAAGCATGAATATTTTCCACCCTTGGTCAACCAGATGAACTTCAGAGATGCCTTGCATATTGGACATGGGAACTTCCCGTGGACACACCAGCCGCAGAATATCCCATACGCCGGATGGTCATGCAGGGAGTACTGGTAGAAGACATGCATTTTAAAGTTTGTTTTTGTAGCTCGATAACACTCGGCAAACCGGTGGCCGCCCAAACGGCTACCTACGGCCGCGAACGGCCGGTGGCGTGCGTGGTGGCTGACGAGCACGTGCGCCTTCTTTGCCGAGTGTCTCCGGCCTGACACTCGGGAAAACACCTCTTTGCCGAGTGTCGCTGGCCTGACACTCGGCAAAACACCTCTTTGCCGAGTGTCCCGTGTATGCCGAGTGCCTTGCCAAAAGGTCACTGGGGATATAAAGATAATAGACTTGAAGTTACAGTTCAAGATTCAACATTCCAATCCCCCCAGGAAGGTCTTAGCAATGGATTCCACATTCAGCATCTTCAAGTTTGTTGGACTGACTGCAACCAACGAACATGACTAGACCTTCACATATGTACACCATGGGAAGTACTGCTCGAATCTGCATTTTTTCAAGCTTGTATCAGGACAAATGTTTTCACCAAAATCAGTAAAGTTTCAGAAGAAATCCACCCCGTCCACATATATAAGTTGAGAAACGCTGGCACCTAACTAGCACAACTATTTGCTTAGGATCAGGAAGCCGGAGGGACCCCTCACAGCTCTGACAATCAAGACTTGATTCCTGTTAAGTGTGATATTCAGTAACATCACTGGATTCACTAGAATTCTAAGCAACATCATGAAGCTTGGTGTTTTCGCTGTACGTACAGGTTCATGCACACTAGACCAGCAGACACTACGGGAAACCCGGACTTTGCCGAGTGCCTAAGTCACTCGGCAAACCCCGAAATACACTCGGCAAAGCCTTTGCCGAGTGTTACACTCGGCAAAGGGGTTACGGCATAGCTCGTGTCGGCATGAATATTTTCCACCCTTGGTCAACCAGATGAACTTTATAGATGCCTTGCATATTGGACATGGGAACTTCCCGTAGACACACCAGCCGCAGAATATCCCATACGCCGGATGGTCATGCAGGGAGTACTGGTAGAAGACATGCATTTTAAAGTTTGTTTTTGTAGCTCGATCATATGTCCATACACCTTCCTCCCAAGCACGGTCCAAATCATCAACAAGAGGCTCACAATACACACTCATATTTTTCCCCGGATAATTAGGAATGATTAACGACAAAAATATGTTCTGCCGTTGAAAGACGACGCCGGGGGGGAGATTGAGTGGGATCACAAACATTGGCCAACAAGAGTATGGGGCAGCCGTCATTCCATACGGGTTGAACCCATCTGTTGCCAACGCAACACGCACATTCCGAGCCTCTCTAGCCTTGTCATGATGAATCCCATCAAAGTGCTTCCATGCTTCACCATCGGATGGATGTACGAGCTTATCAGGATTGTATCGCACTCCACTTTTGTGCCATGTCATCTGTTTCGCGGAGTCCTCGGTCATGTAAAGCCGTTGGATCCTCGGTATAGGTGGAAGGTACCGTAGGATATTCACGGGTATTTTGCTTTGCTTCTTCTTACCATCAGCACCGACTATCTCCACGAATCTAGAAGCCTTGCACTTCGGACATTGCTTTGCGTCCGCAAATTCTTTCCTAAATAAGATGCATCCATTCGGACAAGCATGTATCTTCTGATACGGCATCTTAAGTGCATTTAGAAGTTTCTGTGCCGCGTACATGTTCTTTGGCAAGCCGTGACCTTCCGGAAGGAGGCCACCCAAAATTGTCAGGATGTGGTCAAAGGCGTCTCGACCCAAGCTAAACTGGGACTTGACGGCCAACAGACGTGCAACGGCATCCAATTGAGAAACCTTAGTGTGCGAGTGAAGTGGTTGTTGTGCCGCTGACAACATGTCATAATAAGCCTTTGCAGTGGCCTCCGGCTCCTCCTCCCTAGGTCCATCATTGAAGTGTGCTTCGTCGTAGTCATGCAACATGTCCCCTACCCCTGCCTCATCATCAAACTCCTCGATGCGCTGCCTCACGACCTCGTCTCTCACACGATCAACGGCTTCACCATGGCGTGTCCACCGAGTATAGTTCTCCGTAAATCCATTCCTGACGAGATGTTTACCCATGACAACTTCTGTTTGGCGTTTACGATTGTCGCAAACCGCGCATGGACAGAAAGTAGTTGGCACCCCTTTCGCATTGGCAAAAGCTTGCTTCAAGAACGCATCAGTCTTGGCAATCCATTCATCTGTACATTCACCTTTACTTGAGCGGCCAGTGTACATCCACTCACGGTCATCCATCCCTTTACATGTCACCGAGCAATAAATTTCTTCCATACCAAATTTATAATAATAAATGCATCTACCGGATGCTAGCTTTATGTCTAATAGGTAAAGATAGGTCCTAATCCCACCCGAGGATGTGTAGACGGGTAGTTTCCATGCTCTACTCGTATCCAAGACGGAATTTCGGCAGCACCTCCCCGCTGTTCTCCAAATACACGTCCAATTACGGAGATTGTGTATTCGGAGAACAACAGGGAGATGATGCCGAAACTCAGCCTCGGTACGAGTAGAGCATGGAAACTACCCATCTACACATCCTCGAGCTGTCCAAAAACGTGGACAATTCGAAACAGATACGGTTAGACATATGCAAAGATTCACATATTCACAACCGTATCTCTTTCGAACGGGAGACGCCTAACTAGGTTACGTGACACAGTTGTGCACAATCTTGGCCTGCTGTATTTAACTGTACGGTATGAAGGCGGTACAGATAAATACAAGAGACGAAGAAGGTACACAACTTAAATATGAATCTACGAATTAAATACCGAGGGCGTATGGTTTTGCATGTGCTCACCTACGGGCTCGACGGCGGGCGAGTCGGTGACGCTCGTGTCGGTGCAGACGACGGGGAACGACGTGCGGCGTCGGGGTCCAAGTCGAAGACGGTGCAACCTCTCCCTGAAATAAAAACAAATTTTTGTCAAATAAAAAATTCGGCAGCACCTCCCCTACACGGGGAGGTTTCTGAAACCACACATCCTGCAAAAAACAAGGATGCGACACGAAGGCCGACAACCACATAACAACGATATCCACGGCACGAAGGCCCACAACCACATATATATATATCAAAATTCTATCATCCATATGAACGGGGTGGCTACCATCAAAATTCTATCATCCATTTTGATATGGTAGTTTTTGAATGTATATATATAGGATTGGATGATAGAATTTTGATAGGAATGATTGGAATGCTAGCATATTTCACCTCATTTGCAAAGTGGTCGGGCTCTTGTGTATGTGGTTGTCGGCCTTCGTGCCGTGGATATCCTTGTGTACGTGGTTGTCGGCCTTCGTGCCGTGTTTTTTTGCAGGATCAGGTTTCAGAAACCTCCCCGTGCAGGGGAGGTCTGTCTCTTATACACATCTAGATGTGTATAAGAGACAGTCCCAGATCTGGCACTCGGCAAATAGATCGGCCACGTGGCCGCGCGCTGGCCGCTAACGTGGCCGCGCGCGGCCGAGGAGGACGGCCACGTGGCATGTTTGCCGAGTGCCCGATCCACGGCACTCGGCAAACCTGCCCTTTGCCGAGTGTTGGCCCTCGGCAAAGGTGCCACGTCGGCCAATGACGTGGCCGGCGTGGCCGCGGGCCGGCCAGCCCACGTGGCATCATTGCCGAGTGTCCCATGCCGGACACTCGGCAAAGGTTCTCTTTGCCGAGTGTCGTTGACCTGACACTCGGCAAAGGTCTTGTTTGCCGAGTGTAGCACTCGGCAAACATTTCCCAGAACAATTCTTGCATACCAAATTTTTCAAATTCGATCAAATACACATCAAAATATCTTGTCAAATACATTCAACAATGCACATTTTATGCTTAGATGAAATGTTTTTATTATTTGAAGCATATATATCTAATAATTCCTTCATATATTTCATTATTTCATGCGGAGAAGGGCGTAAAAATAATTTAAAAAATATCAAATGGGTCCGAAAAAATATGATAACTTCAAATGAACCAATCTACGTCGTCTATTGCCTATAGAAAAAGTTATGAACTCAAACTCTAATTCAACTTCACTTCGTTTCGAAATCCGGCTGTCTCCTCTCTCAACTCTCCGAAACTTCCATGGGGATATGCTCCGATTGGAAAGGGTCGTATATATAAACTTTTCGAAATCATCTCAAATTTTTTCCACAGACTTCACATAAGATATAAAGAGCCTTTGACTAGTATCACTAGAAAAAAAATAAAGTTTGGACCCCAAAAACATAAGTTTAAAAACTAAGGTCCTGACTTTGCCGAGTGTTTACCAAGAAACACTCGGCAAAGGATATCTTCGCCGAGTGTCGACTGGTGAACACTCGGCAAAAGATAGTTTCGCCGAGTGTTGCTTGGTAAACACTCGGCAAACCCACCAAGTTTTACAAAAATATTTTTAAATTTTCAAAATTTTATGTTTGAATTCCAAGAATATTTTCAAATTTTCAAATTTTTTCAAATTTTCAAATTTTTTGCCACCTCTTTGCCGAGTGTCGGATGGAGGACACTCGGCAAAACTGTGACGACTCAAACGGCCGTGGACGAGCGCGGCACGCGCTGGACACGTGCCGCACCTTTGCCGAGTGTCTCTGACCTGACACTCGGCAAAGGTGCTCTTTGCCGAGTGTCTTTGACCCGACACTCGGCAAACCAGGGGCCGCCCAAACGGCTACGGACGGCCGCGAACGGCCGGTGGCATGCGTGGTGCCTGACGAGCACGTGCGCCTTCTTTGCCGAGTGTCTCCGGCCTGACACTCGGCAAAACACCTCTTTGCCGAGTGTCCCCTCTATGCCGAGTGACTTGCCAAGGGCACTCGGCAAAGTCTTTCTTTGCCGAGTGCCCGACAGAAAAGCACTCGGCAAAGAGGGAAGCACTCGGCATACGTCGGGTTTCCGTAGTGAGATAAATATATTTGTTGGAACTAATAAGTTGTTAAAAATGACTTTGAAATATTGTCTTATGGTTGCTTGCAATTATCCAGAACAGCAGAACAGTTGCTTGACTGAAACCTTCTATTGTATAGGACTATAGGTCCACGGCAAACAGCTAATCACATGCTTCATCGACATTCAGTCGAACAGCTTGCGCCTCCTCCAGCGAGTGTATCCCCGAGCAGTGTCGAGAGCTACACACGCACACAAGCACGCCTCCTCCTTCGACACGGCGTCACTAGCCACGGCTGCCGCGCCTGAGCGGAGAGGCTGGCCGCTAGCGTCGGCGCGCAGAGGTGCGCAGGCGGGGCTCCCGTGCGTGTTCCTGATGCTCGGCCTCTCATCACGGAGAGGGCGGCACTCTAGTCGGAGACAAGCTTTATCCAAGAACGGAGACGACCAAGATCCGGATGAGGAGAGGGGAAGGAAGGGTGCATTACCAGGGAGGAGGCAGTTGACGGAGGACGTCGGCTGGAGGAAGATGTCACCGCCGTCGTCGCCGCCACGCCTCCGCCGCACCGCCTCGGCTCCGTCGCCGTGCCGCCGCCGCCATCGCCGCGCCGTCGTTGTCTCTCCCACAGCGAGACATGGATCTCTTCCTGGAGGTCGACGATACAGCTCCGATCCGGACTCTTGGAGTGGCGGTACGGTCGGTTCGTGGGCTGTCTTGGTTCCGGCCCAGACCAACCGAACGGCCGTTCCAGGTTCGGTCCGACTCTAAACCAGGCCGGACTGATCCAGTTGGAACGGGCCGTGTTCCGGTGCTGGAATGCCGAAACCGAGCGAGCCGTAACAAAATTGAGGCGGTGCCTGACGCATAAGCTTATCTGATCTGCTGACCTAGCGCCTGCCTATATAATGCCCAGGGGTCATCACAAACAGGGGAGCCCAAGCTAGCGCGGAGCCACGGCAGCCAAGACGGCCGGCGTCGCCGATCCGGGCTCTTGGAGTGGCAGTACGGCCGGTTTGTGGGCTGTCTTCGTTCCGGCCCAGACCAACTGAACGGCCATTCCAGGTTCGGCCCGACTCTAAACCAGGCCGGACTGATCCAGTTGAAATGGACCGCGTTTCGGGGCTGGAATGCCGATACCGAACGAGCCGTAACAGAATTGAGGCGGCGTCCGACACATAAGCTTATCTGATCTGCTGACCTAACGCCTGCCTATAAAGCCCAGGGGTCATCACCAACAGGGGAGCCTAAGCTATCGAGGAGCCACGGCAGCCAAGACGGCCGGCGTCGCCGCCAGGATGTACCGGCCGTAGCCCTCGAGCACGCAGCGCAGAACCTCCCC
Organism: Echinochloa crus-galli; assembly: GCA_900205405.1. NCBI lineage: Eukaryota > Viridiplantae > Streptophyta > Magnoliopsida > Poales > Poaceae > Echinochloa > Echinochloa crus-galli. Next base: position 105,472 of record OAMR01000452.1, on the reverse strand, counting down.
TCCATGAAGACCTGCCCATCGTGCAGAGGCCAATCTGCCGATCGACGCGGCCACTGCCGGGAGGGGAGGGCTTCAAAAAGCGCCGCCTTGATGCCGGCCGTGACGCAGCAAGTGCCCAATGCATCGACACCAGCCTGACGGCGACATCAACCAGCAGGAATAAGAAGATCCAGCGTGCCAAGGTGCCGGAGGCAGTGGCGGAGCTAGGAATTGCTTAGGGGGGCCGCATAGACATGATCAACATATATATAATTAGAATTGGGTTGTCAACAAATTTAAGGAGACGCTGCCCCTCCCCGATGCTGGTCGTTCCGCCGTAGGCGCCCAGAACATCTACGCCGACTTGATGCGATCTGCCGCTCAGAAGAGACGCACACCGAGATGGCTAATCTGGGCGCAGGCCAGAAGAGCAAGCTAGGGTACATGCACTAGGCTCCTGGCCCAACCAAGAGGATGACCCTGATTCAAGTGCGCCGGCAGCAGCACAGTGCTCCCTGCGCCACCGGCTGTACACGGACGTGGTGCCTTTCTTGATGCTCTTTAGGTTTTCTTGTCTATCATCTGACACGCAGGATGGAGGCCGGACGACGTGCAGCTGCGTCCACGATGTTTGAGCTCATCATTCAAGACTGGAGGCGGCTTCCATTGTCGATCTTTTCCAAGGCCCTCTGTGCTTCGGCCATCTCCTCACCGGCAAGCAGCAGCACCCAGCTGCGCCATGGCCTACGCCCAGCCATCATCGTCTAGATAACGACGCAGATCAAGACACGGCAGCGGTGGCGGAAACATGATGGCGACACCACGGCGCCCGACACGACGGCGGCGGAAACACGATGACTGCACCGAGTAACACTGTTGCGACCTCGGCGGCGCTCGAGACGGCAGCGACCTCAGCAGCCCTGACGACGATGACAACCCGGCGTCACACGACATCGACATCTGCGCTGACGCTGACAGCTCGACAAGCACTACGACACCAACGACCCCGGCGGCACTCGGTGGCTACAATGACTCTGGTGGCCGCGACACCTACCTCAACTCCGGTGGCACTCGGCGGCTACGGCGACTCTGGTGGCCGCGACACCGACCTCAACTCCGGCGGCACTCGACGACTATGGCGGCCTCGACGGCTCCCTCGACCTCGGTGCCCTCGACGGCTACCTCAACCTCGGTGACCTCAACGACTACCACTACGCGTCGTTCGACACCGACGAGGTCAGGATGGGAATGGGCCGGCCCGGCCCTGGCCTTGGACCCGGCCCCCATGGCCTCAAGGTCAATTTTAGAGGGCCATGGGCCGACCCAATTTAGTCTTTAGCTACGGCCTCGATGGCCCAATGGGTAATATGGGTCGGCCTTGTTTACCCTTTATGCTATGCTTAAGCAAACAATCGGATAAGTTTTAGCCATGTTGCTACTTAGCAATTTCTAATTCGTAAAAAGAAAATAATTGTTTTGCTATAATACCACAAGTAATTATGTGCAAAGAAGGAAAAAAATAATGTAAATATGCTGTTAGGCATCAACAAGAAAAAACAATTATTCAACCAATATCTTATATGCACCCATAGATAGATATGCAAAGTTAATTTTTACGTGCAAAACTACATATGGATGTAAATTACGTGGGACTACCGTGACGTCCATCCGGTTCAGCTACACGTCTTCAACATGCATCTACTACCACTACAACAACATCAACTGCGCGTCATTCGACACCGACGAGGCGGACGACGCGGGGGCGGGCGGAGCTGATGTCCCAGCTACGCTACAGCGGCTCATGGACACCGACGAGGCCATTACGATGCCGACGCCCACATCTACACCACCATCATCAGCACATGCATGGAGAACATGAAGTGAAGACCGAAGACGACGACCACTGAAGCTTAATCGGATGTATTCTGCGAGCTTGCCTTGCAGATGTAATTAACTAGGAGCCTTTCGAGGCCCTAGAAATCAGAAGACCACGTCACCCAAGTCAGTGCTGCCCGACGACAGGCCATGGTGAGCAGATGTGTATAGGGAACCCCTATTTATATTTCTCAAAATATGAATAAAGTTGTGTTCCGAGGCCCTAGGAACCAGAAGACCACGTCACCCAAGTCAGAGCTGCCCGACGGCAGGCCATGGTGCGCAGATGTGTAAAAGGAACCGCTATTTATATTTCTCAAAAATATGAATAAAGTTGTGTTCCCTTGTCTTTCTTTTGTCTATTTATTTTGTATACTTTGTACCTGGCACGCCCGCGTTTTACTTTTCCTGCGCGTAGAGAAATCTCCGTGATTTCTCTCTCCAAACATAGCTCTGATCCAAATTTCATATTTGGTATATTTCAGAGGTATTCTTGTGCACAAGAAAATACAGGTGAAATGCAATAACAGGCGCAAAAACTTACACTACTTACAGTACAAGCTGGCCGGACGCCTTCCGCCTTCGCGCTCATCCGTTTGATTCCCCGCCGGCTCCGGTGCACACTATCGTAGTTGGAGGGAGACACGGATTACTCATGGTGCTGGCGATTTATATATAGCCGGACCCGAACTCCCGTACGTTTCCGAATGGAAACTGAATAGATACACGCACGTAATAAGGATCCACTGCAACGCCACGTACGCCTGTATAAATATACTATGTGGTACCCCGCGCGATGCCCCGGGAATTTCTTAAATAATACTTGAAAACACTAAATTGATTGCATAGCAATATTTTTTTACAAACAACAGTATACATGATTTAAGATTAAATTTGAAAATAGAAACACTGAGGTAATCGCATGGTAATATTCTTTTGCAAAAAAAATATTATACATAAAAACATGTTCATTTTGTTGTGAAAGAACGACTCTTAAATGATTGATCATTTATGTATTTATACCGTACGGATTTTGTAGCATTGTACTTGTAAATACCATGGATACTATTGGTAATAGAAGACCGGTGGATGGCATCTTTTGTGCGAATTTTGTAGCACTGTACTGGCAAATATCATGGATGATATTGGTCATAAAAGATCGATGGATGATATAAATGGATAGTTCTAGTGGATGGATGAGTGGCAAGCTTGCATGTTGAGAGAAATCTGTAGTAGAGAGCCAAAACTAAGTTTTGTACGATAAGCTAGAATAAACTTTTTTAGGCTGGTAGCAAAGAAATCTGCGTCAAATTAACTAATTACTAGATCGAGGGGGACGAAGACTGAGCGAGGTCTTGAGTTCTTTGTCCTATAGATAGATAAGGCGCCATATGAATGACGCAACGGGGCAGCCTATCTACCGATATTCGACCTCGTGACGTTCAACAAGGAAGGCGGACGTCACGATCGTGGGCTTGCCGTGAAGTCCTTGCCCGGCAACAAGGATCTTGTTAGCGTGCAGCTCGTGGACGCCACCCAGGTGTCCAAGAAGGCTTGTGATCTCACCGTCGTCGACAGGGCTCACTTGTCCCCCGGCACGACCGTTACCTCGGCGTCGGACCCCGGCGGGCAGGCCGGTGTCATCACCGGCGTCGCCACGGCGCTCGACCTGGTCGAGCTCAAGCTCAACGACGGCGCCGCCGAGCCGCCCACGGTTGTCGCAACCGGCGTGTCGCCGGCAGAGGTCCGGCCGGTCAAGGAGGTGACCCTTGGCGACTACGTCGTGTCCGGGACGTGGCTGGGCCTGATATCTAAATTTTGCAACTGCATGCAGACACTATCTACGTGCGGGTGTTTGAGGATCGCATGGACTTGCTTCGAGCAGTGATGGTGGGCGCCAGTGGAACACCATATCACGACGGGCTCTTCTTCTTTGATCTGCAGCTACCAACGTCTTATCCGGCCATGCCGCCACAGGTGAAGTACCACTCATTCGGCCTCGTCCGTGCCAATCCCAACCTCTACCCATACCTCAACACATTCGGTGGTGAAGGCCCTGAGTTGTGGTCACCAGAAACGTCGAGCATCCTACAAGTTCTAGTCTCCATACAGGGCCTGGTGCTCACAGCCCAGCCCTACTATAACGAGGCAGGCTACGCGGCACAGGTTGGCACATCGGAGGGACGCCGCAATGAACTTCCTTACTGTGAGAATACATACCTTGTCAACCTCCAAACCATGCTGCGCGCACCTTATCCGCCTGCCGCCAGCAGGCTTTGAGGCGTTTGTTAGGGAACATTTCCGTCGTCAAGGACGCCACATTCTCCGGGCCTGTGAATCATACCTGCATGAAGGCTACCCTATCGGCACGCTGGACGGTGATGCACGGGCCACAGTGATAAGCAAGGAACGGCGGCCCTGTTCTGTGGGGTTCAAGCTAGCGCTTGCCAACATTGTTCCACGGCTTGTCGAGGCATTCGCTGGAATCGGCGCCCATGGGTGCAACAAGTTCGACCAGATTCAGGTGCCCCCGCTATGCAGTGCCCTTGTCTCATAGTTTCAAGAGCTAGTCAAAGGGCCTGGCCGGCTGCCTGTGCCGCTTGATTGTAATGGGAGTTTTAATTATTTGTTGCAAGTGAAGTATATAGTTCTTGAATTGTTTAATAGTTACATTGATTTGTGCCTTCGATTGTTTGTCACTTTGTGAGTACTCGGTCTAGCCGGTTGTGATGGTGTTGGCGTATGATTTTGACTTTTAATTAATATTCACGGGACTGTGAACAATATAGAAGGTGTTCACTCATAGTGTTGCTGTATCTACAATAACATTTTTTGTCTGAATAATCTGGGAGCTCTTTTACGGTGTGCCATACTAGCACCTGCTAGTATGGTAGTATAAACTAGATACTGACAGGGGTATTATCGTAACATAAAAAAATCCCGCCCGTGTGCGCACCCCTGTCTCGCCTGTCCGAGCTGCCGGATCCAAAAAAGGTATGCCATAATTACATATATGACATTCCAAACTTATATGTCAAAATTACATATCTGTCATTTTATTTTTTCCCATAGTACCCTTATACTACCTATAATACTGAGTTCATACGATCCATACTACTAAAACAGTTACAGTAGTATACAATTAATCTAGTCCGTCCGATCTTTACACACTAGTCCTCCGATCTTTAGATACTAGTCATTTTTAAGGCTAGTATGGCACACCGTAAAAGAGCTCGTAATCTGGAGCGTTTCCACGTACTGTTTATGTATATGTTAATATCGAATGAGAGCTAGAGTACATAGTAGAAGAAGAAAAAGAAACAAAGAAACAAGATGATTATAGTTTCAGTTACACGAAGTTCTCTATCTATGATTTAATGTTAGAGAAATAGGTCTTGTTTGCCCCGTGCAAACCAGGGCATGATCTTTTTTGAATATGAACTTGTAGACTTGTAGTGAATCACTGATGGCTGAATTCCTCTGGTGGATTTACCTGTTGATGAAACGTAAGAGATTATTTCTAACTGCTGCATCACAGCAACACTACGGAAAACGGGACTTTGCCGAGTGCCTAGGGCACTCGGCAAACCCCGAAATACACTCGGCAAAGTCTTTGCCGAGTATAACACTCGGCAAAGGGGTTACGGCATAGCTCGTGTCGGCAAACAGACCCTTTGCCGAGTATCTTCTGTCGGGCACTCGGCAAAGGCTTTGCCGAGTGCACAGGCCAGCACTCGGCAAAATAAAGCACTAACACCCGGCCGCGGACGGCGCGGCGCCGTCCGCGGTCGTCCGTCAGTGCTAACGGGGCCTTTGCCGAGTGCCTGGGCTTTAACACTCGGCAAAGGTTGCATCTTTGCCGAGTGTTAAGGCCAACACACTCGGCAAAGGTTGCATCTTTGCCGAGTGTTAAGGCCAACACACTCGGCAAAGGCTGTTCCAGAAATGACAGAAACAACCTATTTGCCGAGTGTTAAAGCCAATACACTCGGCAAAGCACCTCTTTGCCGAGTGTTACACTCGGCAAAGCATCAATTGTTTTCCTGTTTTTATTAATTTTTTGCGTTAAAAGGACCCCTCAACAAAAACATCACATGCAGTTTCTAATAGGCATTACAGGCAGTTTATAATAGGCATCACAGGCAATTCATATATATATAGCCACTAAACCATCAAACAACCATAAACAAACACATATAAGTCACGAAACCATCCAATATCACAGAAATGTCACAAATTCAATATCCAAACATCCAACATCCATCATTCATATGTTTACAAAGTCCAACATCCATCACTCACGGAAGAGGGGGTCCGAACAACGATCTAACCGCTCGCGCCGCAAGGTCTTCGTCTTGAGGGCCATCATTCGACGCGGCCGAGCCAGGAGCCTACCCAAAAGAGATTAGTGGTGTGTGTTACAAGATTTTTGACAGAAATAAGTTGTGAAATGAAATCATAGGGTTCTCAAGTGACTCACGGGAGAAATAGGCACACGTGGTGGTGGAGGCGGTGGCATCGGCGGTGGCGGACCTTCACCCACGCGCTGGCCAATGCTCTGCAGGTAGGCAAATACCTGCTCCTGCCACGCTCAGTTCGTCCGCTCGGCCTCCTCCTTCTGTCTGTCTTTCTCGGCCTCCGCGTCCTTCATCCGCTGCACCTCCGCCTCCAGGAACTCCCGCCTCTGCGTCTCTTCATCCAACCGGGCCTGCAATATTCAATCACATTGTTATAATACATTATAAACGTAAGCAAACTTCACGTACAAAGATAGAAATAGAAATAACCTGGAGTGCCTGCATCCCGAAAGGAAGAGGCTGGCGGATAGCCGCTGAAGAGCTCGTGCTCCTGGCTCGAATCTGGGAGAGTGTGGGGGTAGAGGCCGTGTCGATGGTGTTGTTGGCGATCAAGTACCGCCCGTGCTTCTTGCCTCCTCCCGCCCTCATGACCACTTCTCCATCAATGTCGTGGGCGGTCGGATCCCAGTCTGGCCCGTGGACCTCCTTCGCGACCTCTTGATATGCTGTGAGGCGACTGTGGACGCTGGCGTTGTTGTATGCCGCGGGCCCATCCTCCGGGTTGTACCGGACGTCGGAGGTCGCCTTGCCCTTGTGGGCCATAGCAAAAGCCTCGAGCTGTGAGCAAGGCGCACCACCATGTGACGCCGACTAGAAAAACAAACAATATGAATTAGTAATTATACAGAATAGAGTGAGCGAAAATAGAAATGACTTGGCGTACCCATTTGACCCTGTACTCCTCGAGGCTAAGGCTACCCTGATGGTGTGAGACACCGGGCATCAGCAAACGCCGCTCCCGGCAAAGGTCGTGCTGAGCGGCCCACTCGGCGCTGCACCACTTGTCGACTATCACCTCCCAGCACGTGGGATGCGGGGCGCACCACCACGGAATCGCCTACAAGACATCAAGTGTACGACATATAACAAGATCGTATTTAGAGTACTTAATCTTAGAATAAAACAGTATCGATTTACATACCGCCAGATACTGCTCCTTGGTCAACTTCGTGTTTCTTGCCTCTGTTTTCTTCACGGAGATCTTGAGTGCCGCGAAATAATCAATTACGGCCTGCACGCGCGACTCGTAGTGCAGGTCCTTGACAAGCTTCTAGCAGGCTGCATGTGCCACAGCATCTGCCGAAGCCTCCTGTCCCTGGGCGCATCTGTAAAAGTCCTGCGCATATATACACGATGAATGTTGCATTATTTGTAGATTGTCCCTGTGCCACAAGAGGCTCCATATACACGCTCATATTTTTCCTCGGGTAATTAGGAATAATTAACGACAAAAAGATGTTCTGCCGTTGAAATAGGACACCGGGGGGGAGATTGAGTGGGATCACAAACATTGGCCAACAAGAGTATGGGGCAGCCGTCATTCCATACGGGTTGAACCCATCTGTGATCTATGTTATAATCTTCATTGTTTGGGACTGGTAGTTTACCGCGTGGCGACACTTTGTATACAACGTCCCAACCCTCAAGCCTTTTGTCCTTTTTGCACGGGTATGACAAATAATTGATACGACATCTTAAGTTCATTTAGAAGTTTCTGTGCCGCGTACATGTTCTTTGGCAGAATGTGACCTTCCGGAAGGAGGCCGCCCAAAACTGTCAGGATGTGGTCAAAGGCGTCTCGACCCAAGCTAAACTGTGACTTGACGACCAATAGACGTGCAACGGCATCCAATTGAGAAACCTTAGTGTGCGAGTGAAGTGGTTGTTGTGCCGCTGACAACATGTCATAATAAGCCTTTGCAGTGGCCTCCGGCTCCTACTCCCTAGGTCCATCATTGAAGTGCGCTTCGTCGTAGTCATGCAACATGTCCCCTACCCCTGCCTCATCATCAAACTCCTCGATGCGCTACCTCACGGCCTCATCTCTCACACGATCAACGGCTTCACCATGGCGTGTCTACCGAGTATAGTTCTCCGTAAATCCATTCCTGACGAGATGTTTACCCATGACAACTTCTGTTTGGCGTTTACGATTGTCGCAAACCGCGCATGGACAGAAAGTAGTTGGCACCCCTTTCGCATTGGCAAAAGCTTGCTTCAAGAACGCATCAGTCTTGGCAATCCATTCATCTGTACATTCACCTTTACTTGAGCGGCCAGTGTACATCCACTCACGGTCATCCATCCCTTTACATGTCACCGAGCAATAAATTTCTTCCATACCAAATTTATAATAATAAATGCATCTACCGGATGCTAGCTTTATGTCTAATAGGTAAAGATAGGTCCTAATCCCACCCGAGGATGTGTAGACGGGTAGTTTCCATGCTCTACTCGTATCCAAGACGGAATTTCGGCAGCACCTCCCCGCTGTTCTCCAAATACACGTCCAATTACGGAGATTGTGTATTCGGAGAACAACAGGGAGATGATGCCGAAACTCAGCCTCGGTACGAGTAGAGCATGGAAACTACCCATCTACACATCCTCGAGCTGTCCAAAAACGTGGACAATTCGAAACAGATACGGTTAGACATATGCAAAGATTCACATATTCACAACCGTATCTCTTTCGAACGGGAGACGCCTAACTAGGTTACGTGACACAACTTAAATATGAATCTACGAATTAAACACTGAGGGCGTATGGTTTCGCATGTGCTCACCTACGGGCTCGACGGCGGGCGAGTCGGTGACGCTCGTGTCGGTGCAGACGGCGGGGAACGGCGGGCGGCGTCGGGGTCCAAGTCGAAGACGGTGCAAAGGGTCTCTCCCTTTCATCAAGGTAGAACCAGGTACTTCATACAATCTTTAAAACAAGAGATAAACTCCAAAATCTACACTGGCCCAATCCAGGCGCGGCAACGCCGCGCCCACACGTTTCTAGTATTCTTATAATTTAAGAAAAATATCTCATGTAGATTTAGTCATGTTCATGATCGACTTGTAATAACTATAAACATAAATTTCACAAGAGGGAAATATAGGTAGGTGCAGATAACCATGATTCGGTAATACAGTAATGCCACCACGCATATCCTCAAATTATTTTGTTTCGGGATGGCGCTTATGTTTAGAATTGACATTCTTTCATGCACCACCCAATAAAATATAACGTATCAAAGAGATGAATATATCATCATAAAATCACCGAGCCATATTTAGTTGTCCGCTTATCTCTGTAAACAGCCCATTTGAAACACTGGAAAAAAAATTGTCATTTATGGCTCCCTCCATCAGAGTTATTAAAAGATGCTGCATTTCTTCATAACTTTCATTATTTCATGCGGAGAAGGGCGTAAAAATAATTTAAAAAATATCAAATGGGTTCGGAAAAATATGATAACTTCAAATGAAGCAATCTACGTCGTCTATTGCCTATAGAAAAAGTTATGAACTCAAACTCTAATTCAACTTCACTTCGTTTCGAAATCCAGCTGTCTCCTTCTCAACTCTCCGAAACTTCTATTGGTATATGCTCCGATTGGAAAGGGTCGTATATATAAACTGTTCGAAATCATCTCAACTTTTTCCCATAGAGTCCACATAAGATATAAAGAGCCTTTGACAAGTATCACTAGAAAAAAATAATGTTTGGACCCCTAAAACATAAGTTTAAAAACTAAGGTCCTGAGTTCACCGAGTGTTTATCAAGAAACACTCTGCAAAGTCTAGCTTCGCCGAGTGTTGCCTGGTAAACACTCGGCAAACCCACTAAGTTTTACAAAAATATTTTTAAATTTTCAAACTTTTATGTTTGAATTCCAAGTTTTTTAAGAATATTTTCAAATTTTCAAATTTTTTCAAATTTTCAAATTTTTTGCCACCTCTTTGCCGAGTGTCGGATGGAGGACACTCGGCAAAACTGTTAGTGCCACCTCTTTGCCGAGTGTCGGCTGGAGGACACTCGGCAAAACTGTGACGATTCAAACGGCCGTTGTCGGCCGTGGGGGCGCGCGGCACGTGCGGGACACGTGCCGCACCTTTGCCGAGTGTCTCTGACCTGACACTCGGCAAAGGTGCTCTTTGCCGAGTGTCTTTGACCCGACACTCGGCAAACCAGGGGCCGCCCAAACGGCTACGGACGGCCGCGAACGGCCGGTGGCGTGTGTGGCGGCTGACGAGCACATGCGCCTTCTTTGCCGAGTGTCTCCGGCCTGACACTCCGCAAAACACCTCTTTGCCGAGTGTCGCTGGCCTGACACTCGGCGAAACACCTCTTTGCCGAGTGTCCCCTGTATGCCGAGTGCCTTGCCAAGGGCACTCGGCAAAGTCTTTCTTTGCCGAGTGCCCGACAGAAAGCACTCGGCAAAGAGGGAAGCACTGGCATACGATCGGGTTGCCGTAGTGCAAGTATTATTACAAGGTGACGTAGGCTGACGCAAGAGTTGGCACATCACTTTTATGATGAATTGAATGAGAGAGAAGAGGAGTAGAAAATAAGTGCACTGTAAACTTACACTTCCAGGCAGCTTATGCATATGGAACGGTAAAGGTGGAAGGTCACCACCACATCATCCTGTTATAGCAATATTTTTGCTTATCATACAAAACTATGTTTTAGCTCTCGACTACATATTTCTCTCAACATTCTAGCTTGCCACGTCATCCATCCACTAGGACTATCCATTTATGTCATCCATCGATCTTCTATGATCAATATCATCCATGGTCTTTGCGAGTGCAATGCTACAAAATTCGCACAGTAGATGTCATCCACCGATCTTCTATTACGAATAGTATCCATGGTCTTTACAAGTACAATGCTACAAAATTCGTATGGTAGAAATACATAGATGATCAATCATTTAAGAGTTGTTCTTTCTCAACAAAATGAACATGTTTTTATGTATAATATTGTTTGCAAAAGAATATTGCCATACAATTACCTTAGTATTTCTATTTTCAAATTTAATCTTAAATCATGTATAATGTCGTTTGCAAAAAAAATATTGTTATGCAATCAATTTAGTGTTTTCAAATATTATTTAAGAAATTCCCGCGGCATGGCGCGGGGTACCACCTAGTAAATAAGGAAAGTGAAACACATTTCCTGCCGCAAGAGCCAATAGTCACTACGTGCAAATATGTTTTATGTATCGTGTTATTGGTAATGGACATTTGATATTCGTTCCAAGAAAGGTTAAAGGTAACTATCGTTGTTAAAGCTCGTTACTAATAAGGCCCATCTGATCAGATAATATTAAAGTTCATTATACCATATTAATATGTTATTGGTAACAGTCGTCAACAACACCTGTTACCAGTGGTACTAGTGTCCGTCACCAATATAGTGCATATTGGTAACAGAGATGTTGACCTCCATTACTAATGATACTGGTAACAGACTTTAACAATGTCTATTACCAATGTTCACCACATTGGTAACCGGCTATCAATGCTCTTTTTTTTGCGGACAATCGATGCTCGTTACTAATATGGTCAACATAAATTTTTAAATTTTTTCTAATATCTGTTATTGAACTATGATCATATAAGGGATAATAATAAAAATAATAAGATTGATTAGACTTGTGATGAAATAAAAAACTTTACGAAAACTTTTAAAGATCGGGCCCTATTATTAGGACCGGGCCAAAAAACTACTAGTTTTTGAGTTAAAATTGACTAGAGCTAAGTTGGATTGTGAAAGAATAAAAAGTCCATGATCCATTACCACCCCTGCGCAGCTACTACTGCTTAAGATACCCACTCAAGCCACTGGCAAAATTATTATTATGAGAAAATTTTCTGTATACCATAAAAAATTATAGCAATCTCTGGTGTGTCATCAAAAAATATGCTATCCCCTCAGTGCCATCAGTTGTAATTTTCTATCCCCTCCATATCATTGTCGTTACAAAGTAATAATAGTATTGTTAAGTCAAAGTTGAAAGGACAATACTACCCCTAAATAAAGTGAAGCATATTTATCCCTTCAATGTCATTACAAATAAAGATCTCATACGTATATACATGCTAAATCATATAAAAAACAGGGATGAATCCCAGCCTAAAAACAGGGATGAAACTCAGCCTGGACCTCAGCGATGGTGCCGCCGAGGGAGGGGAGCCGGCGGGGGTGTAGATGAAGTAGTCAATCATGGGGAAGAGGAGGCCGCCGCACGCGGGGACGATGTAGTGCATCAGCAGGAGCACCGGGCCGCCCTGGGTGGCGGCGGCGTCCACAGGCTCGCCCTCTTTCGGGCCGCGCGGCCACCTCAGGTAGAGGGTGGACGGCTGCGGCGACTTCTCCAGGCTGAGGCAGACGTCGAACAGGTCGCCGTGGGAGTTGGTGAGGGAGGCTGCCGTCGGGTCGCCGACGGGAAGGAGTCGTCATTGTGGCGCCTCACGATGCAGCCAAGCATCGCCCAGGTGGAGAACGGACGGCGATAGGACGCGGCCGGCGGCCGGACGAGATGAGCCATGGCTCAGGATGGGAATGGGCCGGGTCGACCCATTGGGTAGTTGGCCCGGCCCATAAAAACAAGGCTAATGGGTCGTACGGGTCGAAATGGGGCCATACCGACCCAATGGGTATGATAGGGCCGACCCAAAAGTCCCACGTAATTTACATCCATACGTAGTTTCACACATAAAAATTAACTTTGCATCTCTATCTATGGGTGCATACAAGATGTTGGTTGAATATTTTTTTTCATGTTGATGCCTAGCAGCACATGTACAATATTTTTTTCCCTCTTTGTACGTAATTACCGGTAGTATTATAGTAACACAATTATTTTTTCTTTTTATAAATTAGCAATAGCCAAGTAGCAACGTGGCCAAAAACTTATCTAATTGTTTCCTTAAGCATAGCCTAAAGGGTGAACAAGGCCGACCCATATTACCCATTGGGTCATCGAGGCCGTAGCTAAAGACTAAATTGGATCGGCCCATGGCCCTCTAAAATTGACCTTGAGGCCATGGGGCCGGGTCCAAGGCCAGGGCCGGGCCGGCCCATTCCCATCCTGAGCCATGGCGGGCTGATGGGCTCCTCGCCTGTTCCGGTTTGCCCGACACCGGCGTACGTCCATCTACAACAACGAGCGAGAGGAACAAGGATTCGAGTCGGATTAAGAGAGGTCATCTCTCAGTTCTTTGCTGAGGCGATGGGAGCTCAAGCATTAGGACTCGATTTGGATATGGCCCGGTTCAAACCAATTTTCCAAGGCCGCTAGATTTGGTGCTTGCCCAGTGGCCTGCCTGTTTGTGCGTTGGCCGCATGCCCGTCAGATGAGTGGGGAGCCGGATGGAGGAGATAAGGTATTGGGCCCTTCTGGTTAGCGAAAAGGGTACAAACTATGTTGTATGTAACATATAATTTTTTAGCAACATTCAAGAATTAGAGCATGAAACATCCAATCGAATTTCATACCAAACTTCCAATCAAATTTCGTGAAACATCAAGACAAGGCTATTGCAACATCAAAATACTGCAACATTGAAAAAAATCATTACAACCAACGCAAACATCTATAGCACCGTGAAACATTGGAACGCGGTGGTTGCAACATGAAAAATCGACAAATGGAATGTCCAAAAATAATTGTTGCAACATGCATAGAGTTCTCCAACATGAAACATAATTTGCTGCAACACCGTGGGGTGCTTAACGCAAGATCACCCTGTAGCTCGCCGCCGCCTCGTGCGCCACCGCCCTAGAGCTCCTGCGGCCGCCGGTCACCACCTCACGCTCGGCTACAAGCGCGCCGGCCCTGGCAGCACCACCACCGCCACGAGCTTCGCCATGGAGAGGAGCCCCCGGACGCCTCGATGGCGGACGGGGCCGACGCGAGGCGCTGCGGCGGGGCTCACGCGGCTTGGGGTGACGATGGTGGACGAGGCTATGCCGTCGTCCTGGACCTGTCTCTTATACACATCTAGATGTGTATAAGAGACAGCGCCGGGGGACGGCGGCGGTGGCGGCTCGTGGGGTGGCAGCGCGCAGGGCGGCCGCGTCGGCGGCGCCCGCAGAGGAGAGTGGTGTCGGCGTGGAGTAGGCGTGGGCGTCGGCGGTGGCGTGCGTGGACAAGAAGGCCCGGGACGGAACGAGAAAAGCGGCAGCGAAGGAACCGAGGAAGTAGCGGGAATTGTTTTTCCAGGAATGGTGATGCTGTGCGGGCGATATTTTATTGAGGCGAGCAGGTGGAACATCGGCGATGCGGAATGAATGGACGGGGCGTCCGATGCGTCGGACGCCCTCTCCCAAGCATTACCGATTGATATTTTTTTCTCACGCTACAGCTCTAGCTATTTAGGAGTGTTCCGTTAAAATCTAACAGATACCTAACAGAATTGGCATTGACAGGATAAAATTTTGAAACCGTGGCAGTGATGGAAATTCTAAAAACAATTATGACACTAAAGCAAACCATGTTAATTTATATGGCACCGAGGGAATCGACTCTTTTATTTCTTTGGCTGTCGCGTGCTAGTTTTCAAATTTTCTATGTGCGGCTGATTTTAAGTTTGTGCTTGAAGATCCAATTTTTAGCTACGTACCACACGACGAGCCGTCCTTAAAAATAACCTCCATTTTAGTTTCTAGAAGTCCTTATTTCATAAAATGATCCGTTCTTACAGATATATGCTAAATTTTAGGAGCGGCCCCTCTTATAATCCGTACTTAGAAATCTATTTTCATGTGTGCGGACTAGATGCTACAGTAACCGGTGCTTTTTTTAGAAGCGGGGGAATTTCTGGTCCGCACCTGAAAGAATGTGAGGCGCACTTACAAATCATTTATGTAGTACTGTGAAGAACATTTATCCGACCTATAAATTTCATCGGAATAGTAGTTCTTCTGACAATACAACCCATGCTTTCTCATTACACGAGATATGAGGATCATTAAAAGAACTGAACGAAAAAGCAAAGAATAATGCTCACCAATATGACTGAGGACAATTTATAACATACCCATGAACAACAACGATATGAAATTACAGCAGTTTCACCATTAACATTTCATGTTTACTTCGTTAAAATTCGTAAAAAGACGAGATTGAATTGAAAACGAACTTCATCCACCTGGGGTGAGTCACACATGTAGTATCCACGCTACAACAATTTCATGTGGTGTTTTGTGTACGCTATGTTGCGCAACAGACCAGGGGATGCAGAAGTATGGTGACAATTGTCACTCTTGCATGCTCGACAACAATCTGAAGAACAACAGTTTCATCATCAATATTCATGATTTCCAAATCTGCATTAAAATCCGAACAAAGACAAGATTGAATTGAAATTGAGCTTCATCCACCTGCAATACTCCAGGTTACCCCATCACAAACGGTTCCCAAGCCCCATCACAAACGGTTTCCAAGCCCCATCACAAACGGTTTTGGGAACTGTATGTGACAGTTCGTTTGTGATGCCCCGGGTATCACAAACGGTTCGTAACAAACCTCAAAAAATACGAAAATATTAGGGAAAAAATTTATTTTCATTTGGGGAGGCCACTTTTGCAATACAAACCGTTTGTGATGCCATCACAAACGGTTTTTGTTACAAACCGTTTATGATGGGCTCACATCACAAACGGTTTTTAAAAAACTGTTTCTGATGGCCCACATCACAATCACAAACGGTTTTTCAAAACCGTTTGTGATGAGGCCGTTTGTGATGGCGCTTCCTGTAGTAGTGCTGCAGTAGTCACATGTAATCTCACAGGCTGTTGTACGCTCTGATGGGCAACAGGACTAGGAACGCAGAAGTTCGCACGGTGATGGATGGTACGAACGCAGTCGTGTCAGCGTCACTTTTGATAAATTAGGGGCAAATACGTAAAGACCAAGGATAAAATAGCATTGACTTGTGAATAGTAGAGGGCAAATCCACAAAGTTGGAAAAACAAGAGCAAAATCACAATTGCACTTTAAAGTAGGGGCAAGAACACTATAAAACCAAAATATTAATGTGTAGGATACTTAATTATGGAAGAATAAAATGCATGGAAATTAAATGGAGAAAATTAACATGTAGGGCGGCTGGGGTGTAACACCCTAAAATTCATCACAAATAAATTATAGCAACCCTTGAATTTTTCTAGGATTTATTAAGGCTTAAATAAATTTTCTAGGAATTAATTGGAATTTCTAGTCTTTTTATTAATTTAAATATCACATTAAATAATTATTTTAGTCAAAATAAGTTTTTGTTGCATTCATGCTGTTGCATATATTTTTGGTTGCTAGTAAATCAAGTTGGAATTTAAATTCTATTTAAATTCGAATTTGATTTGCTTTTGTTTGAGTTCTAGATTATGGCCATTGCTGCCTCCAAGCAGTGTCCAGGTTCATCCCCCTCCTCGTCATTATGGCCATTGCTGCCTCCAAGTAGTGTCCAGGTTCATCCCCCCTCCTCCTCTGATCGCCTATATAAGAGGGGCTTCTCCCATAGCCAGAACACACAAGCAGACTCACTCTGCTTGCGTGAGCAGTTGCCTCCGAACCTCCCTGCCAAGTGATCCAGCTCGGGATAGGCGGGCGATAAGGTTTTTGGGGAGCGTACGAGTACGCGCCTGCTCGCTGCTGTGAACGACTACTTCCCGGCGGCTAACTTCATCATCCGTACGACTACTTCCTGGTGGCCGGTTTCGTCAACTCGAACGACTACTTCCTGGTGGCCGTCTTCCTCACATGAACGACTACTTAGATGTGCGTTAAGACAACTT
>OAMR01000452.1:50103-73009 GCA_900205405.1 Echinochloa crus-galli | reverse complement strand
CGCTGCCCATTCCTTTATTTAGGCTCCCATCGTTCACTCCATCGAGCTATTTTCAACTCAAAATATTAGTTCATGGAGTTCAATATTTCTTTTGTGAGAGGCTTTTGTGCCCCGGTGTTTGACAGTTCTTCCACATCCACGTATGACGAAAGGGCATCGGAAAAACAAAAGGGCTTAGGGATAAGATAAGAGCAGCTTTGGTGACTGCGAAACGAGGACCGTGGATAGCTTTGGAGGCTGCAAAGCGAGGACTGTGGACGGTCGCGAGTGACGTTGAAACAGACGCTCTTGGTTTGTCGGGCATGATCTTCGAGCATAAGCTCTTGCCCTTCTTCGGGTCGGGCAACGGCGGTTACACTTTTCTATTGAGGACGTTGCTTTTTAGGGTCCGTTCGGCTGGTACGCCTTTGCCTTCCTGAAGGCATTATGGGGAGCTCCTTCTTAGGTCGTTGTGATGGTGCAATAGGTCCCGCTGGTGGTCCGGGCCGTCCATTTTCTGTAATGGCTTCATGGCCTTTTAGCCTACTCTATGTTCCATTACTACCTTTTAATCAATTAATGGATAAGATCACATCTTTTAATTGGAACATGGAGAACCACCCAGGAAAACAGTACAACCATGAGTGCCATATGGCTCTGGCTTTGACTGACTAATTAGGTGCTCTAGTTTATGGTAGTTTTACTCGAAAGGGGCATGGGGGGCGGCGAATGTCGGGGTATAGCTCGGTCCTTTTGAGCTGTGGGCTTTGGTAAGAGACAGACCTCATTAGGGAGGGTTATGCTTTGCTTCTGAACCGGAAACCTTAGCGGGCTATCATTTATTAGAGTGCTTTTGTAAAGGTCTCTTTCGTTATGCATGGTTATGGATATTCACTTGTGACGTCTACCATATGTGTGTAAACTGATCCTGGCGCACATATGAGATGCACATGGTTTTGCCTTTAAAACCGGGTGTGACATGGGGCATACGGCTTGTGGGCGCACTCTACGCGAGGGAGGATAGAAGAAACACCAAATTACTCGCTCTTTGTATTATAGATTTATTTTCATTTTGTTACTTCTGATACATTATTAGATCTGCTGATGTCTTGCCTACATGTTTATATGCCTTCGTGTGTAATGTTTGTGGTCTAATATATTCTCAAAATAGGATGTCTAAAAGTGTAATTTTATCTTCTGTTATCTAAAAGAGCAGCTACGGACTGATCCACGAAGACAGCAACTATTGTCACAGCTGAGCAGTCCCCATTGTTTCTCAGTTCATGTAAGAGGTATGCATTTCTAACTAACTTCCAGTTTTTAAGACACTGAGCGGACTCAAACTTAGCCAACCTAGAAGCTGCAACAAAATAGCACTACGTCAAAAATCTATATTAGAGAAAATCTATATTAGAGACGGGTCTAAACAGTAATTAGTGACGGTAAAATTTTGCGTCTCCAATTTTGCGTCTCTGATTTGGACAAGATTGGTGACACAAAAATCCCCGTCTCCGATATCGCACAGCAGAGACGTGGTTCTAACCACTCGCGTCTCTTATAACTTATTTCAGAGACACAGTTCCTAATAAAACCATCACCAAACCAAATACCAGTGACACATTTCGGTGATCCGTGTCTCTGATAGTCTACATGGGAGACGTGATTTCTTGAATCCGCGTCTTTCAATGCTATATTGGAGACGGTGTTTATTTAATCCACGTCTCCGATAGTCTACATTGGAGACGTGTTTGACTGATCCCTGTCTTTGATATTGTGCACTAGATACGTGATCTCTATAATCCACGTCTCTAGAACTATACATACGAGACATGATGATAGCATCACACACATACATACAGGCACAACCTTCTATATCTGACAGTTTGCATACAAATATATTTCCCAAGCATCCATATCTACATATACACACATCAGGTGCCAATTTTTTTTGTAGTGCTGTGATCAACTACTATTTCTAAACTACTATATACAATGATTTATATAGAATCCCTTGATCCCATCTGGTTTCACTACACATTGAAAAACTGGACATCTGAACTCTGAATCTGCATGAGAAAAAAATAAGATAGGTTAACCGAAAAGGTAAACTACTAAGTGGAACATACATTTTGCAGCAAAGCAGAATTCTCTGTTCAATTTTGATACATGTAATATACTCAACTGATTCAGCCACAACAAGATGCATACAGTTACACAACCAGATTTAGGACACAGTAGAAAATGATATGCATACAGCCAACAAGATGGGACTGGTTAAATGCGGTGTTTCATCTTTATTGGCAAATAGTTCTCTACTAGTTCACAGTTCTCACTATTTATGAATTCACAAGTAAGCAAACAACGGTTTTGAGTCGTGAACAATGCAAATAATTTACTGAATTGATAGGGTTGGCTCTTAGGTAGTACTACCTTGATCGGTGGGTATAGGTTGACAGTACCACTTTTAAAACTCTCCGTTCTAGCTTGTTTTATCTGGAAGGAGCTCCGATCCCCCGAGCAATAGAACAAAAGGTAAATAAATCAACACAATAGTGAGATTGAATGATAAAAAAAGTTGTAGAAAAAAAAGGAAGTTAATAAACAATTCTAATGGTCAATGCAATTCTACCTAGCTAAATATTACCACGATCTATACACAAATCTAATGGTCAATGCAATTCTACCTAGCTAAATAGTACAATCTAAGGAAAAAAAAGTCAGATATACATACAGTAGGCAATACTGCATCGATGATACAATGATTCTTGCATCAATGATTCTGGAACTTCAATTGCAAACAAATGCAGTTGTGCCTACAAGAGGAGACCAGTGTGTTTGGTTGCTTTTATCTTGAGTACTGTATCCTGCAGTTGTAGGCAAGATTATTCAAACAAATTTCAGTGTCCGCTGTAAAAATTTAGACATCTGGCACTCTACAAAAGGTAAATAAATTTAGTTTTCAAACTAATGTTAAAAGTCAGTGAAGACAGAAATATATAAACAATAAATTGTTTCCTGGACAGTATGTCAAAGCAACAGACGAATAGCACCATTTTCTACGGCAAATCAATCCAGACATAGACTCGTGAAAAATTGGAAACCTAGGCACCTACAACTCGATGATTGCCTGCAGACTGGAGCACAATACCTAGAAACTACTAGATGAACTGTTGGGTGGGGAAGACACGGATGCCATATCTCGCCCGCTTGCGGTACCTCCATGCCATGGACCCGCCCGATCCAGACTTCTCATCCGTCCACAAGTACCTCCCCGGCGTGCGGCAGATCTCACTACCAGAATGATCAACATCTGCACCGGGTGGGAAATGCCTTTATCACCGGGTTTCCCACCCGGTGCAACTAATCCGAGGCTAAAGGGGTACCCCTTTAGCACCGGGTTGAATAATCGGTACTAAAGGGTCCCATTAACACCGAGTGCAGCCACGACCCGGTGCTAAAGGACCTGCCCCGCAGCGCCTTTAGCAGGGCCTTTAGCACTGGTTGCAGACAGCAACCGGTGCTAAAGGGCCTGCCCCGGATTTCTTTTTTTTTTTGCTTTTTTCAGTAGCCATGCATGCATGTCTATATATGTGTATATACATATATATTCTAATACGTGTATTCTAATGCGTATTCAGCCGACTCTATATTCATATTAGCTGACATTTCATCAAAATAGAAGACATATATATTACAAAAGTAGATGTTCATGCATGTCAACTCGAGCTATATATATTTAAACTGTATTTTCTACTTAATTAAGATTGACGACTAGCTTGTTGGACTGTCCGGCACGTCCTCCAGTACTGGCGAGTGGAATTCTCCTCGGGGATTGACGACCTCATCCCAGATCCATCCGACGAGCTGTTCTGCAATTGTGTCAATTCTTTCTAGCTCTAGGGACTCTTCCTTGAGGTTGAACATCTATAATTTACAAATATTTGAAAGATATTTAATCCGCCGAGTTGGAGACAATAATTGTGCACTTAATAATAATGGAAATGTGTTTATTATTACGTACCATAATATCGTGTTGTGTAAGCTTTTTATGTCCCCAATTCCACATGTAATCGCAAACATAGTATGCACATAAATTATTTCCCTTCCCCTGTTTGGCACATGGTCGACATAAAGAAATTAAGTAAAATTCATATAATATACTAGTCGAGGCCTACATGTACAAATTACTTGCTTACCGGAAAGCCAATGTTCCATTTTAGTATTTCATGTTGAATACCCGGGTGTTCTTGACGAAATTGATTCCAGGCCCTGCGAACAAAAAAATTGAGTTAAGTCATTGCGAGTGTAAGGGGTGAATTAAGTAGGGGAAAATATACATCACCTTGTCATCATGTCCAATCCAGGCCCTCCGAACAAAAAAATTGAGTTAAGTCATTTCGAGTGTAAGGGGTGAATTAAGTAGGGGAAAATATACATCACCTTGTCATCATGTCCATGATGTTCTGTAGTTTTTCTTTGGGTTAGTTGGATTCATACCATTACAATTTTCAAATTTCAGAAATATGCCATCGGTGTGTCACTGACACATGGGGGCCACCACAGTCACTGACAGTGGCATATTTCAAAATTTTGAAAATTGCAATGGCACGTTTGAAATTTTCCCTTTTTCTTTTGGAGCGTGCAATGAATCAAAGACGTTCACGACACCCCGGTCATGACACAATATTATTAGGAACCAGTGGAATCTGTATACATATATACATTAAAATCACAAATGAAATAGTACACAGACAATATAAGAAGAAGCCTGTGTATGTACTCACTCGATGTTGTACGGGATTAGTATGGAGTCGCAGTAATTTTGTTTCTTAATATATTTGTATAGGTTTCCATATGTTTCCTCAGGATTCATCAATATCATTTCTTCACTTATCCTTCGAGGATCCACGAAACCAACGTCATATATCCCGGATCTCTGACATTTTTGAATCTCCATGATGCATATGTTAAGCAATAAATAAAGCCCGCGTCAGCATAGATTGGAATTATTGTTTTCAAACTGTGAATTATAAGCAACAACAAAGTACTTACAGTGTCCAACAGGTGATCAAATCCACGTCCATGGTGTCGCGATGGTACAGCTCATATATATCTTTAAACCTCAGCCAGACCCAATCCTCGTCACCATTGTAGAAATCATGGTCCTTCACGCCTACTTTGATCATGCGCCGTTTATTCCTTCTTGATTCTTCCAAGTACCACTCATGGAATCGGCGCATCTTCGTCTGTAGCTTGCTCTCCATTTCAGGAGGGACCATAGGCTCGCCAAGCTTAAACGGCCACTTCAGTGTTGTGTTTACAGGCACCTCTTCTTCCCCCAGGACTTGCGCTCTGGATAGTCCAGTCTCGGCCATTACTCGTTGAATGTTACGCTCGTCCAGAGATGGCAATGGACCCAAGGGACGCTGAGGTTGCTGGCCGAGCTGAGGAACCTCTTTGGATGGGCCCGTCTCTTTATCTGCAGCCTTCCGCTTCCGGCGAGATTTCAGTAATGAGCGGTCATAGTCTGTTACTATTACTTCCTTCTGTTGACCCTTGCTCAAATTACCGAGGAATGACTTGACGACAGTGGGATCAAGCTTCGGCTCCGGCTCCGGTTTTTTCCTCCACTCGGCCATTTGCCTCTTTGTGTCTGCTTTGACCGAGGCTTCGAGCTCCTCTAGAGTCTTCTCACCCGCTCTTTTCTTTGGCGTGGGCTTCTCTCTGGTTTTCCGCGCCTTCTTCGCTGGTGGAGTGGGGGCAGAGGCTTTAGTGCGGCGTCCCCTCTTCGGCGGAGGAGACGGAGACCTCTTCGGCGGAGGAGACGGAGACCTCTTCGGCGGAGGAGACGGAGACCTCTTCGGCGGAGGAGACGGAGACCTCTTCGGCGGAGGAGACGGAGACCTCTTCGGCGGAGGAGACGGAGACCTCTTCGGCGGAGGAGACGGAGACCTCTTCGGCGGAGGAGACGGAGACCTCTTCGGCGGAGGAGACGGAGACCTCTTCGGCGGAGGAGACGGAGACCTCTTCGGCGGAGGAGACGGAGACCTCTTCGGCGGAGGAGACGGAGACCTCTTCGGCGGAGGAGACGGAGACCTCTTTGGCGGAGGAGACGGGCTTGCATCAGGAGCTCCCGGAGAATCGTCATGATGTGGATCTCTTGGAGGTGACGGGGGCTTGTTGGTAGCCGCAGGTGTATCGGGTATAACGATGTCTGCCTTGCTCCATAGAATGATGCAGTGAGAACACTGACCGAGTTTTGTTTCTCCGTCACCTCCGGGGATGTCAAGTTCCAAGTCTTCCCAGCTGGTGACGACTTGCTCCACCTCAACAGGTACGAAACCATGTGGAATGTCATTGCAGTGTCATTTTTGTCCTTCTTCCACACGTTTGGTCATACCGTATGCGACCTGATAATTTAGTAGTCACAAAGAAAGTTAGTAAATGAATGGTATTTACGGTGAAATGTATGCAGTATGAACTAAGGTCGCATACGTACCACCACAGCTTATATATTCTAATACGTGTATTCTAATGCGTATTCGGCCGACTCTATATTCATACTAGCTGACATTTCATCAAAATAGAAGACATATATATTACAAAAGTAGATATTCATGCATCTCAACTCGAGTTATATATATTTAAACTGTATTTTCTACTTAATTAAGATTGACGACTAGCTTGTTGGGGCTTGTTGGAGAGGTGCATGCTCTGTGGAACCGGTCCCACATGTGGCTTGTTGTATCTGCAGCCATGCTACCTTCATCCGTTGCTCCATCTCTGACTCCATTTCTTGGAGCTTTGAGCCCTGGGCGGCAACCGTTTGCTCTAGGTCCCTCACCCTCTGCTCATATTCGGCCTTCTTCCTCGAACGGCTCCTATAGGTGGCGGCGTGCTCTTGGAAACCTTTCTTCCATGAG
The DNA here is from genome assembly GCA_900205405.1 of Echinochloa crus-galli. Taxonomy (NCBI): domain Eukaryota; kingdom Viridiplantae; phylum Streptophyta; class Magnoliopsida; order Poales; family Poaceae; genus Echinochloa; species Echinochloa crus-galli. The sequence continues at coordinate 66,107 of OAMR01000452.1, read as the reverse complement.
ACGCTTGTGCCTACGCCGCGCGTCCGTCCAGGATGCTCCTTGTTCCCTAAGGCATAGGTTAGCTCATCTCTGTCTCTATCAGCAACAAATTCTCCCCTCTCAGATGCCCTGAGGATATCGAGGAGACGCTGAGCTAGTTCTCGCAAGTCCTCGGGAAAACCTAAGGAGCCGTCGATTGGGCTTAGGGTGCCTCCATGACCATAGTACCAATGCTTGGTCCTTGTGGGCCAGTCATGTGTCGCTGGAGTGATGCCTCTAGCATATAGATCTTCTTCCATCTTCTCCCATTTAGCGATGCTTGCATTGTAACCTCCCGAACCCATCTTATGAGAGTACATCTTATTTGCGACGTTTCCAGCTTTTCTAGCGCTAGCCGTTGCACCCTCTTCGGAGGTTTTGTACTCAAGGAATGCTTCCCACTCGTCATCAGTGATCTTCTTATACTTCTCAGTATCCGGGGCCTCTCAGGTTTTGAGAAAATGTGAGTACAACTTCTTCTTGAAATCCTGAAATAGAATTGCCATCTTCTTCATTGTCCAATCCCTCAGTTCTGCTTCATGAGTGCTAGGTCAGTCGAATACTGCCTTTAATTCCCTCCATAGAATCTCCTTCTCTGTATTGGGGAGCACGTACTCCTCAGTGGGGTCCGTGGACTTCCATTTTCTGATACTAATGGGCACATTGTCCCGTACAATTACCCCGCACTGAGATACAAATTTCTTGGCCACTTTTGGGGGCTCAACTGGCTCCCCGTCATCCTCCACTCGGGTGATACTATTACTTCCTTCTGTTGACCCTTGCTCAAATTACCGAGGAATGACTTCACGATGGTGGGATCAAGCTTCGGCTCCGGCTCAGGTTTTCTCCTCCACTCGGACATTTGCCTCTTTGTGTCTGCTTTTACCGAGGCTTCCGTCTCCCTTGCCAAACACCACGTGTAGGTCCTTCACCATATCAAATAGCTCTTCTCCACTCCGGTGTCTCGGCTTTGTACGGCGGTCAGCATTCCCGCCAAAATGCGCACATTTCTTTCGTAGCTCATGCTTCGCCGGAAGGAATCGACGGTGACCCATGTACACAACTTTACGACAATGTTTCAAATACATGCTTTCGGTTTCCTCTAAACAGTGAGTGCATGCTTTATATCCAAATTACTAGAAAATCTTATAAATTACTAGAAAATCTTATAAATTACTAGAAAATCTTATAAATTACTAGAAAATCTTATAAATTACTAGAAAATCTTATAAATTACTAGAAAATCTTATAAATTACTAGAAAATCTTATAAATTACTAGAAAATCTTATAAATTACTAGAAAATCTTATAAATTACTAGAAAATCTTATAAATTACTAGAAAATCTTATAAATTACTAGAAAATCTTATAAATTACTAGAAAATCTTATAAATTACTAGAAAATCTTATAAATTACTAGAAAATCTTATAAATTACTAGAAAATCTTATAAATTACTAGAAAATCTTATAAATTACTAGAAAATCTTATAAATTACTAGAAAATCTTATAAATTACTAGAAAATCTTATAAATTACTAGAAAATCTTATAAATTACTAGAAAATCTTATAAATTACTAGAAAATCTTATAAATTACTAGAAAATCTTATAAATTACTAGAAAATCTTATAAATTACTAGAAAATCTTATAAATTACTAGAAAATCTTATAAATTACTAGAAAATCTTATAAATTACTAGAAAATCTTATAAATTACTAGAAAATCTTATAAATTACTAGAAAATCTTATAAATTACTAGAAAATCTTATAAATTACTAGAAAATCTTATAAATTACTAGAAAATCTTATAAATTACTAGAAAATCTTATAAATTACTAGAAAATCTTATAAATTACTAGAAAATCTTATAAATTACTAGAAAATCTTATAAATTACTAGAAAATCTTATAAATTACTAGAAAATCTTATAAATTACTAGAAAATCTTATAAATTACTAGAAAATCTTATAAATTACTAGAAAATCTTATAAATTACTAGAAAATCTTATAAATTACTAGAAAATCTTATAAATTACTAGAAAATCTTATAAATTACTAGAAAATCTTATAAATTACTAGAAAATCTTATAAATTACTAGAAAATCTTATAAATTACTAGAAAATCTTATAAATTACTAGAAAATCTTATAAATTACTAGAAAATCTTATAAATTACTAGAAAATCTTATAAATTACTAGAAAATCTTATAAATTACTAGAAAATCTTATAAATTACTAGAAAATCTTATAAATTACTAGAAAATCTTATAAATTACTAGAAAATCTTATAAATTACTAGAAAATCTTATAAATTACTAGAAAATCTTATAAATTACTAGAAAATCTTATAAATTACTAGAAAATCTTATAAATTACTAGAAAATCTTATAAATTACTAGAAAATCTTATAAATTACTAGAAAATCTTATAAATTACTAGAAAATCTTATAAATTACTAGAAAATCTTATAAATTACTAGAAAATCTTATAAATTACTAGAAAATCTTATAAATTACTAGAAAATCTTATAAATTACTAGAAAATCTTATAAATTACTAGAAAATCTTATAAATTACTAGAAAATCTTATAAATTACTAGAAAATCTTATAAATTACTAGAAAATCTTATAAATTACTAGAAAATCTTATAAATTACTAGAAAATCTTATAAATTACTAGAAAATCTTATAAATTACTAGAAAATCTTATAAATTACTAGAAAATCTTATAAATTACTAGAAAATCTTATAAATTACTAGAAAATCTTATAAATTACTAGAAAATCTTATAAATTACTAGAAAATCTTATAAATTACTAGAAAATCTTATAAATTACTAGAAAATCTTATAAATTACTAGAAAATCTTATAAATTACTAGAAAATCTTATAAATTACTAGAAAATCTTATAAATTACTAGAAAATCTTATAAATTACTAGAAAATCTTATAAATTACTAGAAAATCTTATAAATTACTAGAAAATCTTATAAATTACTAGAAAATCTTATAAATTACTAGAAAATCTTATAAATTACTAGAAAATCTTATAAATTACTAGAAAATCTTATAAATTACTAGAAAATCTTATAAATTACTAGAAAATCTTATAAATTACTAGAAAATCTTATAAATTACTAGAAAATCTTATAAATTACTAGAAAATCTTATAAATTACTAGAAAATCTTATAAATTACTAGAAAATCTTATAAATTACTAGAAAATCTTATAAATTACTAGAAAATCTTATAAATTACTAGAAAATCTTATAAATTACTAGAAAATCTTATAAATTACTAGAAAATCTTATAAATTACTAGAAAATCTTATAAATTACTAGAAAATCTTATAAATTACTAGAAAATCTTATAAATTACTAGAAAATCTTATAAATTACTAGAAAATCTTATAAATTACTAGAAAATCTTATAAATTACTAGAAAATCTTATAAATTACTAGAAAATCTTATAAATTACTAGAAAATCTTATAAATTACTAGAAAATCTTATAAATTACTAGAAAATCTTATAAATTACTAGAAAATCTTATAAATTACTAGAAAATCTTATAAATTACTAGAAAATCTTATAAATTACTAGAAAATCTTATAAATTACTAGAAAATCTTATAAATTACTAGAAAATCTTATAAATTACTAGAAAATCTTATAAATTACTAGAAAATCTTATAAATTACTAGAAAATCTTATAAATTACTAGAAAATCTTATAAATTACTAGAAAATCTTATAAATTACTAGAAAATCTTATAAATTACTAGAAAATCTTATAAATTACTAGAAAATCTTATAAATTACTAGAAAATCTTATAAATTACTAGAAAATCTTATAAATTACTAGAAAATCTTATAAATTACTAGAAAATCTTATAAATTACTAGAAAATCTTATAAATTACTAGAAAATCTTATAAATTACTAGAAAATCTTATAAATTACTAGAAAATCTTATAAATTACTAGAAAATCTTATAAATTACTAGAAAATCTTATAAATTACTAGAAAATCTTATAAATTACTAGAAAATCTTATAAATTACTAGAAAATCTTATAAATTACTAGAAAATCTTATAAATTACTAGAAAATCTTATAAATTACTAGAAAATCTTATAAATTACTAGAAAATCTTATAAATTACTAGAAAATCTTATAAATTACTAGAAAATCTTATAAATTACTAGAAAATCTTATAAATTACTAGAAAATCTTATAAATTACTAGAAAATCTTATAAATTACTAGAAAATCTTATAAATTACTTTCCGTACTCTAGTTCCCATATCTCCTCTATGATTCCATAGTATGAGTTTGTATTTCCATTGGTGTTTTGGTTGGTGCTTTTCTTGTCCTGGGCTCTTATGTAAAATGTACCTCTAGCTACAAAATCTAGCTGCGCATCAATGCCCTCGACACCCATAAGACGTCTTCGCAACCAATCGGTGAAAGTACTATTGTGCAGACGTTGAATGAAGGCCGCAGACTTTGTTGAGTTCTCGTCCCTGAGAATCTGCAAGTGCACCTCGATGTACGGAGCAAATAAGGTTGATTGCTGCAAAATTGTGAGGTGCGCATTACGAAATGTCTCAACGTCCTTGATCACCATCGATCTTCTCCCTAGTGTGCCCTTTCCACCAAGTCTCCCCTCGTGATGGGATTCGAGCACACCAATCGGCATAAGATCGTCGATAAAGTCAACACAAAATTCAATGACCTCCTCTGTTTCATATCCCTTAACAATGCATCCTTCTGGACGAGAACGATTACGGACATACTTCTTTAGGACTGCGAAGAACCTCTCAAATGGGAACATGTTGTGTAGAAATACTGGGCCCAATATACGAATCTCTTTGACGAGGTGAACCAATAGATGTGTCATGATATTGAAGAAGGATGGTGGAAATATCATCTCAAAGCTGACAAGACATTGCACCACGTCATTCTGTAGCTGATCTAAATGGTCTGGATTGATCACCTTCTGAGAAATTGCATTGAGGAATGCACATAGCTTCACAATGGCTTTCCGCACGTTTACTGGTAGCACACCCCTGAGTATGACGGGAAGTAGCTGTGTCATAAACACATGGCAGTCGTGAGACTTCAGGTTTGTGAACTTATTCTCTTTCATATTTATTATTCCCTTAATATTGGAGATTGTTCAAACACGAGAAGATTTTTCAAAATAATAACATTAATATGTTTCATAACTTGATAGAGTATGATTTTAGGAATTTTTAGGAAGAAAAATGATCTTTTTTGAAGTTTGTACGAGGGAGAACGACTAGTTACAACTTTTATACAGAGATTAAAAAGAAAAATTGTTCTTGTTCTGCTTCCCATAAGTACCCAGGAAGCTTATCAAGTTCACGCAAAGATTCTTCGTTAGATGCATCACATCAATTGCGTTACGTACCTCTAAACGTTGCCAATAAGGTAGCTCCCAAAAGATAGACTTCTTCCACATTGCGGCACGACCATCCTCGCCCGTCGGACCAGCCTGGCTTCCGTCTCCCTTGCCAAACACCACGTGTAGGTCCTTCACCATATCAAATAGCTCTTCTCCACTCCGGTGTCTCGGCTTTGTACGGCGGTCAGCATTCCCGCCAAAATGCGCACATTTCTTTCGTAGCTCATGCTTCGCCGGAAGGAATCGACAGTGACCCATGTACACAACCTGTCTCTTATACACATCTAGATGTGTATAAGAGACAGGCCCAAAGCAACCTGGCAACGACATTGATGTGTACCTAAGACCATTGGTTGACGAACTTTTGCAGCTGTGCAAGAATGAAGGTGTTAGCATGTGGGATGAGGACAAGTACTGTCTCTTATACACATCTAGATGTGTATAAGAGACAGGCCCAAAGCAACCTGGCAACGACATTGATGTGTACCTAAGACCATTGGTTGACGAACTTTTGCAGCTGTGCAAGAATGAAGGTGTTAGCATGTGGGATGAGGACAAGTACTGTCTCTTATACACATCTAGATGTGTATAAGAGACAGGCCCAAAGCAACCTGGCAACGACATTGATGTGTACCTAAGACCATTGGTTGACGAACTTTTGCAGCTGTGCAAGAATGAAGGTGTTAGCATGTGGGATGAGGACAAGTACTGTCTCTTATACACATCTAGATGTGTATAAGAGACAGGCCCAAAGCAACCTGGCAACGACATTGATGTGTACCTAAGACCATTGGTTGACGAACTTTTGCAGCTGTGCAAGAATGAAGGTGTTAGCATGTGGGATGAGGACAAGTACTGTCTCTTATACACATCTAGATGTGTATAAGAGACAGATCTTGTATCGTGCGCAGGTGCAAACCGGACAACGATCCAAGTGTTCGTACTGTCCGCGATAGAGGATACAGTCATTAGGACATGCATTTATCTTCTGCACCTCCAAACCGAGAGGGAAAACAACACGTTTTGCTTGATACGTCGTCGATGGCAATTAGTTACCCTCGGGAAGAATCTTCTTTACGAGTTTCAGTAGCTCCTCGAAACCCTTATCAGTAACACCATTTGCTGCCTTCCACTGCAGAAGTTCAAGTGTGCTACCCAACTTCTTTAGCCCCTCTTTGCAATCTGGGTACATGAATGTCTTGTGGTTCTACAACATGCGATGTATCTTTTTCAGTTCCTTATCATTGCCGCAGTCTTTCTCGGCATCACGCAACATTTGCCCGAGTCCATCAGTAGGTTCATTTTCCTGAGCAACATCTTCCTGAGCATCGCGGTTAATTTTCCTGAGCAACATCTTCCTGAGCATCGCCTTCCCGAACAACATCTTCCTCATCGGCATCACCCATTGCAGCATATGCAAAGGAACCGTAGTATTGAGCCAATAACGGAATGTCGTCATCGGCCTCGTCTTCTTCATCTTCATCCATTAGAATTCCTCTTTCACCGTGCTTCGTCCAAACAGAATAATTCCTCATGAAACCGTGCCTCATCAAATGCACCTGAAGACAACCTCTTTGTTTGTACGATTGTATATTTTTACAATGGGTGCATGGGCAGAACATGAAACCGGACGGCGTCCTGTTAGCCTCGGCGGCATCGAGAAACGTCCTAAGGCCATCACGGAACGCCTGAGCGTGGGGGTCCCCGTACATCCATTGTCTATTTATCTGCATTATTAACCAATAACAAATATACAATACAATTTAAAGATAAAAAATTTAATATATAAATAAATACAAAATTATAATATATAGCTTCACAATGGCTTTCCGCACGTTAACTGGTAGCACACCCCTGAGTATGACGGGAAGCAGCTGTGTCATCAACACATGGCAGTATAATTTCTAAAACTACATTACTATAAGCCTTATAACTGTTCACAAGTCATACAAAACAAAATACTAACTAGCTTGCCTTCTCTCTCCATTTAAAACACAACATGCATGAACACTCTCTCCACCATGAACTCAAGCTCTCTCCTCTCTCTCCTCCAAGAACACAAGCTCTCTCTAGCTAGCTTTACTTTGATTCACAAATCCCTCTATTTCTAAATCATAGAAGGATTACAAGCTAAATAAAACATTAGAGAATGAAAGAGTGTACCTTGTAGTGCTCCTTAGATGAGTAGAATCTTCACAAATTTTGAAAAAAATTTGGGCAGCACCTCCCCTCCCACGGCCGAGCAGCATGAACACAGCGCCTAAGTGTTCAGCTGGCTCGGCCGGGGGAGGAAGAAGGTGCTATATACAAAAGACATTAGCACCGGGTCGTGGCAAGACCCAGTGCTAATGTGCACCGTTTAGCACCGGGTGCAACCAGCAACCGGTGCGAAATGGCCTTGGCACATTAGCACCGGTTGTTGGCTGCACCCGGTGCTAAACGGTGCACATTAGCACCAGGTCTTGCCACGACCCGGTGCTAATGTGTCCGCCCTGACACATCTTCGCGCCGCCCCTGCTCCTAGCCGTTGGACCTGGTGCTGAAGCCCCATCAGCACCGGGTCCAAAAATGGCCGAGGCGGAGGAGGCGGGCAGATGTGAAGCATTCTGGTAGTGGCTCTTGATCCATCGCTGCCACTGGCTTGGTCTAGGGCCGCCGCAGCAGCCCCGCTGTTCGGGCTAGGGCCCCCACTTCATCTGGATCTGCGAGAAGGTAAGAGAGAAGGAGATGGGACAGGAGAGACTAGAGAGAGAGAGGATGGAGGATAACCTGTGGACGAAGAGAGGGGTTGAAGGGGCCTAGGAGCGAGCGGCCTATGGAGCTCGCCGCCGTCGAGCCGTGCTCGCCCCACTGCCAGATCTGAGAGAGAGGGAGCGAGAAGCACCGCATCGGAAGGGGCCGAGAAGAATGGGCGGACGCAAGTTCGTTTCGACGGGATTGGATAAAAATTTCGGGTCCGCTGGAGTCCAGCGGCCATTAAAAATTGGTGACGCGTGTATAGAAACGAGTCATTATTAAGCCGATATAGTGACGTGGTTCTATAAAATGCGTCACTGGTCAATGGTTCACCATAGTAGAGACACGGATCATAAAAACGCGTCACTGATATCATCCATAATAGTGACGTGGTTTAACAAACCGCGACTCTGATATTTGCCCATACTTTCTCCGTCTATGGAAGACTTACATATCAAAGACGTGTCTCAACAAGAGCCGTCACTAGATAAATTCCAGTGACGTATTTTGTAGAGACGCGTCTCTGATATGCCTCATCTAGGTCAGTGTAGGATGGAAGTGAACTAGTTAGTGACGCGTTTTGTTTGAACCGGTCCACTCATGTTTTGGTAGAGACGCGTGATATTTTCGCGTCACTAATTTGTGTGTCTTCTTTCTTGGTTTTTGACGTAGTGCAGGAGGAGGGGGAGGAGTTGACGAGGCAGTGCAGGAGTGGAGGGTAGAGAAGTGATGGATGTAAGGGAGAAACACGACAGTACACAGCAAACTAGTGTCCCTGTGGAAACAAAAAATGGCATTAATTAATTACATTCCTGTGGCAAGGTGGGGCGCACTAGAGACAAGACATGACATGGAATATACGACATGCAGAACTGGTCCTCCCACTTAGAGCAAGGCTAATAATACAACCAACAATGGACTTTATGTTGTTGCTATGGATGGATTTGGATCAAATACGCATGAAATCGAATTGGAATAACACTATGTACCACATTTTAAATCGAATTCAGATACGAATATGAATATTATCAAATATGAATACAAAACAAATAGTTTGAATTCAGATTAGTATTCAGATAAATACTGGACTTGGAGTGTAGTGTCATTGCGATTATTAATTTTCTTCATTAGTGATTTAATCTATACTATAAATATCCCAAACTTTCGAGGGTCAACGGGCCCACAAATCATTGAAACACGCGCTCTCATGGAATAGTCCGTGGAAAAAATATGCGCTTGCATGGAATAGTTAAGTTTGTAACCAACACGGTCTCCGGTCAATTATCTGTTATATTTTCTATTAAACATACATGTCGCACGTGCGTTATTGCTAGTAGTATTTTTACAATCATAATACAAATAGTGAATAAACTATAGAAAATCAAAATCATGGTACAAATATAATTTATTCACTAAATAAATAAAAATATATATTTAAAACAAATATAATTATCAAAATGAAAGAAATTTTTAATAGTTTAAATGGTGCAGATAATTATTTTATTAGCACTAGTAAATTTAACATAGTTATCATCAATAATTAATCATAAAAATGGTTTTTGATGGTTTCGTCATGTCATTATACTTTATGACTACGAATAATGTCGGATGTTTTGAATTTTTGTTGAATACAAATCTTTAATCGGATAGACAAAAATACTGAAAAATGAATTCGGATATATTCATTTAACATGCATATTAAAATCAAATACGAACACGTATATCCATATTAGCATTTTTTGAATATGAATAGTTCGGATGTCCAGACATTCAAATCCATCCTTAGTTGTTGCCACGTCACTTATAGACAATTAAGAAAAGCCCACCTGTGTCAAATGTTGGCTAAGAAACATATTGAACCATATTAATACTTGGTCCACCACCTTCTCTCATAGAACTCATGGAACCTATCGCCCCCGCAGGCGGCACCGGGTTCCCTCCGTTCCCTCGCCGTCAGTCTCCTACCTCTCCTGCCTCCTCCTCGCCGTCGCCTGAGCGGGCAGCCTAAGGAGGGCGATGGTGGGGCGTCTTGTTCGGCAGGCGAGGCTCGTCGTGCGGGCGGCGCCGCCTCTGTCGCCGACGCGGTAAGGGCTGCTCCGGCGCCGGGTGGCTGGATCCGCAGTGGCTCGTGGCGGATCTGCGGCAACAACCTCGGGTTGTGACGGCGCGGGCCTCATGGCAGCGGCGGCGGCCACTGATTTCGGTCGTCCCCTGGCGGTGGCCGGAGCGGGCCGTTGCAAGGCCGCGCGACGGGCCTTGTTGGCGGCAGTGGGGATTTTTTCTTCCGATCCGTGCCGTTGTTGTGGTGGCGGGGGTCCGATTTGGGTCCAGCGAACCTAGATCTGGGCGTCCTCGGTCCCTCTGCTGGCAGTGCCTTCCTCCGTATGGTGGTGGTCGTCGAGGGTGGCTAGCGTGCTGGTCGTCGTGCGGTGGCGGCGTCGGGTCGGATTTGGGCCCCTTACCTTCGGAGCGAAGTTGTTGGGTGTCCTTTCGGTGTAGGTGTCCTTCTCGTTGGCCGGACGCAGTGTTGACAAAGATGGCGGCGGATTGTGTGAAAACCTTGCCTGACATATTTTGTCGGGCCGGAAGCGGTGGAGTGTCTGTGCCACCTACCTTGTTGAAGGCGTTGCTAAAGTCGTCGGATAGTCTCTCTCCTACTGCGTCTATGAGTGTTCAAGAATTGGGTAAAACCTAGCCTGGTTTCTTCAGGCCGGCGGTGGCAGCGTAGGAGCGTCATCAAAGTTCTTGATTCGCCAAGGCCAAGCAGTTCTCCCATGTGGCCACCCTAGTCGGTATTCAACTCAAGGCGAAGGTGGCTTTCCATGGCGTAACAGCTCGGATTTTGGTTGGCAGGTTGTATCTGTACCAAGTCTTATGCTGTTGCCTTGGAAGATGCATCCAATCCTCAATGGTGGTCGGTGTCCAATGTTGCTCATTGTCACGTAGGACTACAGAGCCCCTTTTGGGGATGTAATGTTCCCCGTCAGTTTTTTATTTTTTATTTTTGTTGTTGTAATAATCTGGCTGACTCTACCCACGGGTTGATGAAGCCGCATGTTTTCATTGTGGCCGTAGTCATTCTTGGTCAAGGCTGGATTTAATTCATTATCTAAAAAAGTTAGCTGTAAGTGTATACAGTCCACTCCTCTTCTCTCTCCTCTAATTCATCGTAAAAGTGATGTGCCAACTCCTGCAGCCTGCCTACATCACTTTGTAATACTTGCTCTTATGCAGCATGCAGAAATAATCCCTTACACTTCATCAACTGGTAAATCCACCAGAGGAATTCATCCGTCAGCGATTCACTACAAGTCTACAAGTTCATGTCCAAACAAAGATTATGCCCTGGTTTGCACGCAGCAAACAAGACCTATTTCTCTAACATTTGAATCGTGGCTAGAGAACTTTGTGTAACTGAAACTACAATCATCTTGTTTCTTTGTTTCTTTTTCTTCTTCTATGTACTCTAGCTCTCATTCGATATTAACATCTACATAAACAGTATGTGGAAATTAAACCCTCCGGATTATTCATACAAAAAGTGTTATTGTAGATAAAGCAACATTATGAGTGGACACCTTCTATTGTTCATAGTTCTGGATCCGTGGATATTAATTAAAACTCAAAATAATAGGCCAACACCATCACAGTCGGCTAGATCGAGTACTAACAAAGAATTGAAAGCACAAATCAATATATTACTATTAAACAATTCAAGAACTACATACTTCACTTGCAACAAATAATTAAAACTCCCATTACAATCAAGCTGCACAGGCAGCTGGCCAGGCCCTTTGACTAGCGCTTGAAACTACGAGACAATTGCACTGCATAGTGTTGGGGCACCCGAATCTGGTCGAATTTGTCGCACCCATGTGCTCCAATCCCAGTGAATGCCTCAACAAGTCGTGGAACAATGTTCATGAGTGCTAGCTTTAACCCCATAGAACAGGGCCGTTCCTTGGTCATCACTGTGCCCCGCGCATCACCGTCAAGCATGCCGATGGGGTAGCCTTCCTGCAGGTATGATTCACATGCCCGTAGAATGTGGCGCCCTTGACGACGGAAATGTTCCCTAACAAACGCCTCAAAGCCTGCGGGCGGCAGGCGTATAAGGTGAAGCATGGTTTGGAGATTGACAAGGTATGTATTCTCACAGTAAGGAAGTTCATTGCGGCGTCCCTCTGATGTGCCAACCTGTGCCGCGTAGCCTGCCTCGTTATAGTATGGTTGGGCTGTGAGCACCAGGCCCTGGATGGAGACAAGGACCTGTAGGATGCTCGACGTTTCTGGTGACCACAACTCAGGGCCCTCACCACCGAACGTGTTGAGGAGGCTCAGGCACACGGTACCGGAGGGATAGAGGTTGGGATTCGCACGGAGGCCGAATGAGTGGTACTTCACCAGTGGCGGCATGGCCGGATAAGACGGCGGTAGCTGCAGGTCAAAGAAGAAGAGCCCGTTGTGGTATGGCGTTTCGCTGGCGCCCACCATCACTGCTCGGAGCAAGTCCATGCGATCCTCAAACACCCGCACGTAGATGGTGTCTGCATGCAATTGCAAAATTTAGATATCATAAAGATAAAAGGGCCCGATGCAGTTGTAATCGAATAACATTACAACACCGGAGACATCGAAAGATGGTGAATTGATGCACATAAGGTTTCTGAACTATGCTCTCACACACAAGATGGTGAATAAACCTAAATTTTCTCATATATTACCTGGAAGGCTAGTCTCAAGAATTTTCCACTCCTTTTGCACTCTTTTGAGCCACTCCCTTCCACCACCGCTGCCCTGTTTATAGATCAAAGTGAAATGCCAAGCACCATTTACGTAGCTGTTATTACAGATAAACACTGATAGAACGAATAGCTCACATGTAAAATTGATGTTGTGTGAAAATAATATCTAGGCAAATAGGACATGTGCATCAGTTAAATTCTCATATATGTAACTACTTCTGTTAAAATTTATATATGTTTATAAAATAACCTCTTCTACGATGAGTAATGATCGATGTTACATCAGCTCTCTTCTTTGGAAAGTAAAAAAGATTTAGTGTCTCTATAATTTGTTTATACTAGCTAGAGAGACCATGCAATTGAGGACGGTAATTTGGGTTAAGTTTTACAAAATGAGGAAGAGAGGTGGGCAATTTTTCAGCATAGGTTCCCCCATAACTACTTAGATGTTCCAAGTTCACCGAATCGATATGTTTATACGCTTCCGTGTGTTTCAGAGTTTGGTGATTTCTCTCCTTTTTAAACCATGACATATAGCATAGCAGATAATACAAATGAAGTAATGTAAACAAATGTTTCACGCACCTGCTCCTTGTTGTCGAGGTAATTGTGATCCTGAGGTCTTTGCACAACGTCAAAATGCTGGTATTGAAAAACGTCGTCAGCTTCATCGTTGCTTGCAAATGCCGCAGCTGGAACAGCAGCAGCTTCTTCCGCATTGGTCCTAGGCGAGAAAGTTTGTATGTTCTCCATGATAGCTGATTCCACTCTCGAGGCCAATGCCATTGACCCACTCACCAGATACTTCTTGGCGTGAGAAAGCATGCCAGCTGCTGTTCTGATCACTGCTTGGAAGATATTGCCAGCCCAGCCCATTAACGTCGACGCTCTTACAGGAGCATCTTCGGCATCGTGCACCCGATGGCGCATTTCCTGGAGCATCTCAACAATACTTCGTTCCTTGACGAAAGCTATCTCACGAAGCAACACCTGCATATTGATGTGATTAGAAGCTCTGCTCATCTGCTACATTTTGTCTATGTATATATGGGGAAAGCGAATTTCTAAAATTTTATTTTCGCCTATAATCCACTACAATATTTTTTTTCATAGCTAACAATTTTACTTATTGTTCACTTCATGAGTTTACATCCATTATCTGTTCACTGTCTCAATTCAATCAACCAAAGGGATACAACCTATTGTAAACTCATGTGTTTATTTATGATGAATTGTCATAATTCAATTTGTTTAAGACAGAAAGCACTATTTTTGTGAAACCCGGGAGATTTTAGAAATGGGCAGCGCATATACGTACCTTTGACATGTTGCCGTCCCCCCACTTGACCTGTATGTATTGTGTATCACAGAGATCAACAATATGCCCGACCCATGAAAGATCATTGAAGGCCTCGTTGCTCCTTTGCGCCGTCACAGTCTCCCTTGGTCGCCGGCGCACTACAATATCTCCATAGAAGAATTTGTGGTCGGAACTCCGGCTCAGATCATACGTGCTCATCACGGTGTCGACCTCATCATCGGATTCTTCCCCGGTGATCCACGACACGCACACCGTCTGATCCTTGTAGCTGAGGCTTTTCACGACGCCAACACGTCCACTACCACCTGCTGCATTCTCGTCGTCGGCTGTGATGGGCGAGGACATCATCATCTTGCCCATGGCGACACGCTGCCCCGGGAAGAAGTCTTGCTCAATCCGCACCTGCCTGAGGAGAAGCGATGCCGACGGAACGCCTTGCTGCCGCGTTCCGTCCTGCCACAGCACGTCGACGGTTGTGTGAGTGCAGGCGACGGCCATTGGCCACTCAAACCCGGCGAGCGGATGCCTCCGATCCGCTCGCCGCTTCTTCCGCTTCTTGGCAAGCATAGCAGGAGTTGGTCGCGCGCGAAAGAAGCAACGCGCGCCCACAATCCAGAACCACATGAGGTCGGGCGCGCCGGTGGAGAAGAACGTCAGGTTGCGAGCGTCGGGCTGGTACGGCGCTGGAGGAGCAGAAGATGTCTGCAATGACGCGACCCAGTAGACGAGCACGCCGCCCATCTCCACCTTGGCCACGGTGCCCACGCCGCCATGGGTGGGTTTCCAGTTTCCCTTGAGCCACCGGGAGGCCTCGAACACGGTGGCGTCGACGCCGGCGACACCATCACCCGGGTAGAAAGAATTCTTCGGCCTGCTGAAGCGGCGCGCCGCCTCGCCCACGGCTCGGAGCTTGTCACCCGCCGCCGTGACCCTGCACACGGAGCCGTCGCCGAACAGCACGTCGACGTCGACGGAGAGCTCGACCACACGGCCCAGCCACGTGCCGGACACGACGTAGTCGCCAAGGGTCACCTCCTTGACCGGCCGGACCTCTGCCGGCGACACGCCGGTTGCGACAACCGTGGGCGGCTCGGCGGCGCCGTCGTTGAGCTTGAGCTCGACCAGGTCGAGCGCCGTGGCGACGCCGGTGATGACACCGGCCTGCCCGCCGGGGTCCGACGGCGACGTGACGGTCATGCCGGGGAACAAGTGGGCCCTGTCGACGACGGTGAGTTCACAAGCCTTCTTGACCACCAGGGTGGCGTCCACGAGCTGCACGCAAACAAGATTATGCTTGTTGCGGAGCAAGGCCTTCACGGCAACCCCACGATCGTGACGTCCGCCTTCCTTGTTGAACATCACGAGGTCGAACTGGCAGATAGGCTGCCCCGTTGCGTCCTCCATCGCGCCTTAAGACAAAGAACTCGATCAAGACCTCGCTCAGTCTTCGACCCTCTCGGTCTAGTAACTAGCGAGTCTGACGACGGTGATTTCTTTGCTACTAGCCTAAAAAATTATTCTAGCTTATATATTTATATATCCTTGCGTGTATCTATCCAGTTCCCATTCGGAAACAGGAGATCGATTCCGGGTCCGGCTATAAATCGCCCGCACCATGAGTTATCCGTGTCTCCTTCCAACTAGGACCCAAGCCGCGCCGGTGGGCAGGGCAGTCCAGGAATCAAAGGGATGAACTTTCATTTGGAGTGTTTCTCCATCCGAGGTCATTTAAAAATTCCGAATTTGAAATCTCATCTCTCTA
>OAMR01000452.1:9819-48747 GCA_900205405.1 Echinochloa crus-galli | reverse complement strand
CGACACGCTGCCCCGGGAAGAAGTCTTGCTCGATCCGCACCTGGCTGAGGAGAAGCGATGCCGACGGAACGCCTTGCTGCCGTGTTCCATCCTGCCACAGCACGTCGACGGTTGTGTGAGTGCAGGCGACGGCCATAGGCCACTCAAACCCGGCGAGCGGATGCCTCCGATCCGCTCGCCGCTTCTTGGCAAGCATACCAGGAGTTGGTGCGTGGTGGTGTGCGCTGCGAAAGAAGCAACGTGCGCCCACAACCCAGAAACACATGTAGTCGGGCGCGCCGGTGGAGAAGAACGTCAGGTTGCGAGCGTCGGGCTGGTAGGGCGGCGGCGGAGCAGAAGATGTCTGTGATGAGGTGATCCAGGAGACGAGCACGCCGCCCATCTCCACCTTGGCCACGGTGCCCACGCCTCCATGGGTGGGTTTCCAGTTGCCCTTGAGCCACCGGGACGCCTCGAACACGGTGGCGTCCACGCCGGCGACACCATCACCCGGGAAGAAAGAATCCTTCTGCCTGTTGAAACGGCGCGTCGCCTTGCCCACGGCTCGGAGCTTGTCACCCGCCGCCGTGACCCTGCACACGGAGCCGTCGCCGAACAGCACGTCGACGTCCACGGAGAGCTCGACGACACGGCCCAGCCACGTGCCGGACACGACGTAGTCGCCAAGGGTCACCTCCTTGACCGGCCGGACCTCTGCCGGCGACACGCCGGTTGCGACAACCGTGGGCGGCTCGGCGGCGCCGTCGTTGAGCTTGAGCTCGACCAGGTCGAGCGCCGTGGCGACGCCGGTGATGACACCGGCCTGCCCGCCGGGGTCCGACGGCGACGTGACGGTCATGCCGGGGAACAAGTGGGCCCTGTCGACGACGGTGAGTTCACAAGCCTTCTTGACCACCAGGGTGGCGTCCACGAGCTGCACGCAAACAAGATTATGCTTGTTGCGGAGCAAGGCCTTCACGGCAACCCCACGATCGTGACGTCCGCCTTCCTTGTTGAACATCACGAGGTCGAACTGGCAGATAGGCTGCCCCGTTGCGTCCTCCATCGCGCCTTAAGACAAAGAACTCGATCAAGACCTCGCTCAGTCTTCGACCCTCTCGGTCTAGTAACTAGCGAGTCTGACGACGGTGATTTCTTTGCTACTAGCCTAAAAAATTATTCTAGCTTATATATTTATATATCCTTGCGTGTATCTATCCAGTTCCCATTCGGAAACAGGAGATCGATTCCGGGTCCGGCTATAAATCGCCCGCACCATGAGTTATCCGTGTCTCCTTCCAACTAGGACCCAAGCCGCGCCGGTGGGCAGGGCAGTCCAGGAATCAAAGGGATGAACTTTCATTTGGAGTGTTTCTCCATCCGAGGTCATTTAAAAATTCCGAATTTGAAATCTCATCTCTCTAACGGCAGACAAAATTTTCATAGTCACAGAATAGATAAATATAATAAATAGTTGATAGTGAATAGTAAAACTAGTAGTATATGATAAACTAAATGTCTCCTTCTCCTTCTAAAATCTCCCTCTCCAATTCTGGCTCATCAAGTGTGAGTTCGGCGAGTTGTAGCAAGCCAGCACCAACAAAGTTCTCAGTGGCATCTCCACCAACATCCCACATTCGACTTGGTCCACTTTCATAATCACCTGTCTTTCTTGAAAGAAGACGCAAGTTATTATGCACAAACACCAAATCTTCGGCTCGTTCAGGAGTAAGCTTATTCCTGTTCATATTGTGTATGAAAGAATAAGTGCTCCAGTTCCTCTCACAACAAGATGAAGATGCTGGGTGTCCAAGTAACTTCAAAGCTAAATCCCTCAACTCAGGTGTGCTATTTCCATAAGTTCCCCAACATTGCTTTGGCTGAAAATGATCTCTATCCTCAATTGATTCGGGGTCTTCATAGCCACCCAAGAATAGAGAGAAATCTGCAAATTGCTTCTTAATATTTCTTAAGTCTTCTGGTTCTGAGAATAACTTTTTAAAACTTTTGTTCCTCTCAGTATTAATCTCATTGTCATTGTTAGGGCTCACACGATCAGGAACTTCATTCAACCAAGTTGCACTATAGTACCTATCAGTATCATCGTAATATAATATTTAAAAAATCAGCAAGTACAATTAGTAGAGAATACTTTAAATACCAATTTAAGGTTCATATTTGTTACCTTGGATTTAGTGAATGTGCCAAACATTGGAGAGGGGTATAGCTTTTGAGCCATCTAGCATGTAAAATACTCTCTACAACTTTAAAAAAGGTGCATGGACCGTCCACAATTCCTTCATGCCGGTAGATACAAGCTCTCACCTAATTAATGGTACATAAAAAATCAGCAAGCATGTTAATAGAAAAAAAATAAGCAAGCATAATTTCTATGCTCTCACCTTCTCTATCATGGAGTCCCACATCTCATAGATCAAATGAAGTAATCGTTATTGACAACTTTTCTATATATGCACACAGATATAATGTTCATCCGTAGCAACGCATGAGCACATTTGCTAGTTTATATAAAAACCATACATCATTGAGAATCTTTTCCTTCACAGCTCGAGCTTTGCCTTGGTCATCCTCTCTATAAGCCGTCCACTTGTCACTAACAACCATTTGCACCAATGCCTCCTTGATAAGTAAGAACCCCTTCAACATGACAATTACACTTGCAAACCTTGTATCTGCAACGGCAAGAAATTTGAGTTTGCTAAACTCATTGAACATGGACAACCTCATGCTATGGCTCACAATGAAATTCTTAATGAAGGCAGCATCATCTGCGATATCCTTTATCCAAATAAGTTCTGCATTATCATCTTCGTCATCCTTTGGAGCACAAATATTCTTCAATGCAAGGTTGAGGGTGTGCACCACGCAAGGAGTCCAAAAAATATTCTTGTACTTTGATTCAATCATCAATCCAGCACCTTTACAATTCGCTGCATTGTCTGTGATCACTTGGACCACATTCTTTGGTCCAACTTCATCTATCACCTCCTTCAACCGATCAAAGATATACTCCTTACTCTTGATCTATAATTAAAACATTAAGAATATTATAGCCTAAAAGGTGGAAAGTCAAAAATAATATCATCAAAGTAGTTACTAGTAGTTTGTTAGACTGTTACCTCTCCTTCTGTGTTAATTGATTTTAGAAACATAGGACCGCTCTCAGTCATAGCTATGAAGTTTAAAATCGGTCGCCTTTGTGGATCACTCCACCCATCTGTTGCAATAGTCACTCCTTTCAAGGGCCATGAAGATTTGATAGGCATCAACATCCTATCAACATGTGTCTTTTCTTTTTGGAGTAGGGTTGTCCTCAATGCATTATATCCCGGGGGTACATACCCACCCAAATCATGGTTTGCGACATAATTATAAGATGCTCGATAATTAGGATTTCTTGCCACATTAAAGGAAAGCCCTGCAAAAAATACAACCATTTTCATGCTTACGAAGATAGAGAATACAAAATAAAAGACATCATTTGAAATTTTACGAACCTGCCGTGTAGAATAGTCTTGCAATATGAGAGTCAGCAATATGTCGAGTTTCTGCATTAAAACTAGCCGCAATAGCTGATTGCTTCACATTCCTTTTTTTGGAAGATGCTGCATCTGAATCATCAAAAGGAGGTAAACGAACTAGCTTATGGCTAGGTGCAGCATTTGCAGCAGCCTCAGAAGCTTCACGATCTTCTTTTCGAAGTTGCTCGAGCACTGGACTTGTCATTTTGCTACAAACAGCAACACCTTCATTTCTTATCTTCAAAAGATGTGCCCTCACTCTAGAATAGCTGCCTGGATAGTCATTCTCACAAAAATGACACCTAAATCTTGCGTTGCCTCCTCGAGCATTTGAACTTTTAGGTGGAACAAATTTAGTAACATGTTTCCACAAAGGAAATTTAGGATTGTTGACCTCAGTCTCCTCAAGATCCACATCAGTTGATGCCATATGGAACCAATTGCTAAATAATTTAAATAGAATAGACAATCATACAACCGGAACGAGAAACCAAGAAGGCAGGAACGAGAAACCAAGAAGTGCAAAGTGCTGCGAGCTAGCATCAAAACTAGAAGTGTCCAGTAGATTACCAGAAGATCATGCGCGAGAGGAGGTTCAGCCCCGTCGTGAACACCACCTGGCCGACGTCCACGGTGGCGCCCTCGCGTGCCAGGCGTCCCTGTTCGATGCCCTCGCGCACCAGCGAAGAGCTCCGTGGCCGTTGGGCAGCCACACCACAGTCCACAAGTGCACAACGACAAAGATGAAGCGAGTGATTACGGGCGCGGCGCCGGCGGACGGCGGGCCGCGGAGCCGGAGGCTTGCGGTCTTGCGCAGCGGAGGCCAACGAACCGAAGACGACGAGTCACGTCGCCGCCGACGCGGACGACAGATGCGAATACGAAGGGATTAGAGTACTCGCGAGTCAGTATTTGTAGGCGGCTTATCTCATCCGTATTCTAGGTTTTTTTTCGACGGGAAAAACGGGATATGGAGGGACACGCGTATCCCTGCCGTATCCGTCGTATCGCTGTGTCCCCGCGTATCCATACGGGGATTCGGCACCCGGGCGACGTATCGGTGCAACGTAGCGCAGCGACCTCGAGTTCCTCTCACCACGCGAGCCTCTCTAGCAAATCAACGTACCAAATTGTGCTGACCAATATGTTAAGCCATATTTTCACTAGGTCCGAATTGAACCTCAAACTATTTTCTAATTGGGGGCTTCAATTAAGTTTTTGTCTTTAATCGTTATTGACAACTTTTCTATATATGCACACAGATATAATGTTCATCCGTAGCAACGCATGAGCACATTTGCTAGTTTATATAAAAGTGGATAACAGATCGCTAGATAGTATGGTAAATAAAAGGCAATGCAGTGCATATCGTACGATTAAAGTAAAGCGCTAGCTTGCTACTTGCAATGTCTAATAGGTGTTCAGGATTTGGATGGGCGTGAACTTGAAGCAAGGCCATCTTCTTCAGCGTAATCGAAGGCGAGGCAGATGAAGTCGTTCTTGTCTTCCTGCGCATTTGTGAGTACAATAAGGTGGCATGATGCAAGAGTAATTATGCAAATAGCTGCATGGATGAAGGGCCTACTGTAACACGATGTTTTGTTTTATAGATGGCGATGAGGTGGGACATGATTGTGAAACCGAATACATTCAATAATTTAGAATATTCGAGACAACAAGATATGTGAAACTTTATAATATAGCTAGATGAGAAAGTGGGGCAGAGTACAGAGGATGAGGGAAACAGAGCTAAGCAACAAGCAGCGGAGCGTGATCGGGGTGAGCTATCCGAAGGCACCGGCTGGATGGAGCAAAGAGCTCGGAGCTCAAACACGGAATGCAGAAGACTGAACATAGTTAAGCAGCAAGTCGCGGGGAGAGTTTGAGCCATCAGATGCACCAACACATCGAGAGCCGTGTCCTGGTAGCATATGGTTGGTGTCCGCCATCCACATATCCCGTTGAAACGCACGGGCATATTTGCTAGTTTGAATAATTAATGCGCACGTTATATTGATAGGTCCGACGTAGTATATGATGTGGTCAACAAAAAAAGGGAATAAGGAAAAGTTGTGACAATAAAAATTAATAGAACTAATAGGCATCCGGCTATTGTATTGATAGGTTTGACTTAGCATATGATGCAAGTAACTACAGAATAATTTGCCAGATAATTATATGGCCTGAAAGGTTACCAGATGGCACTAAACATTTGTTAAATCGATATGAGAATGATTGATGCACGAGTTTAGTAAGTTAAGGGGTGATTTGCACCAACTCAAACATGAGGGACGAAATTTACACTTTTATAATACTTAAGCGACGAAAAACACACTTTTTTCAATAAATAACAATAATCTACAAGCAAATAAACTCTAAACAAGAGGTAATCACGAACCAAAGAATACTAACCACTATACTAACCGATAGAGCATAATTTTAGAAAAATAATGAAACTGGTTTCATCGTTTTATGAGCTACGGTTGATTTTATATGAATTTTTAAAATATAAACAATTTTCTGGAATTTATTATTTTCGGGAAAAAGGGAAACGTGTACGCCATACCGGGAGCCACGTGTCGGTCTCTGGATAGTCCACGAGTTAGTGATGACGTCACCGTGGACACTGATGACTTCATCACGGTTGACCGGCTGAACGATTGGTCCTCTAGACGGGCCCCGCATGTACAGCCGACTAGCTCGCCACGTGGAAGCCTCTGGTTGGACAGCGACTATAAAGGGTTGGGCTGCGGTGTGGACTGGGTCCACGATGGACCGTGCATGTGGTCCGTGTGAGCCAGGTCTACGGGATCAGAAGGGATCCGGTGTGGCAGCTAGCGGTGTGGACAGATCTGTGTTGGTTGTGTAGCTGATTAGGTGTGCACGGCAGGTGTTTGACGAAATGCCGCAAAGGAAATTTCGTTGCGCAGGGTCTTGGCGCGGCGGTCCGGCGGGCAAGCGCGGGTCGAAGGCTCGCGTCGCACAGGCAGGCAACGGGGACAGCGGTCTGGGTTCTCACCGTGGGGCTCGAGTCGGTGCGGTGACGCCCGTCCGACTGCGGCTTCCAGCTCTCCAAGGGCGGCAGCAGCGGCGGCCGGGTTCACGCCGGGCTGGTGGCAGGGGCATCTCGTTCTCGCGGGGTGACGTTAAAGTACTCGACGAGCTTGAGCGGCGTCTCGACGTCCCTGTGGGAGATGGCATTGAAGCCGTAACGGAGCTTGCCGTCGATGTGGCCGCGGGAGACCATGAGCTTGATGGTCCGGGTGATGTTGATCTGGCCGTAGTGGTAGGACGACCAGGCCCAACCCGCTGGCGGCTCCGGCACGTTGGGCGACGGCGGGGTGTTGGAGCCAGCGCAACGGATGACGGCGGAGATGGAGCTCCCTAAGTGGATGAAGCGGGTAAAGGGAGGGGAAGAAGGGGATGATGGTGTGGGGCCCACGTGCAAGGAGGGTAAAATGGTCATCTCACATGGGCTGGAATAGGAAAAGAAAACATAAAATGGATGAAAAGATAAAAAAACGTTGAAAACCCATGAACTGAAAGAATTCGCGTGTAGAGGGTCAAATTCTGAAAGGCACACGGATTGGGTCCCAAAAGGCGCGGATTGGATTCCAAATTCTGAAATTTCTCCCGGCTAGGTTAGGTTAGTTGTTAGATTAGTTTATATTTGAACCAAAATTCAAATACAATCTACACACAAGAAAAATCCAAAAGAAGATCCAACTCAATCGTGCAAGAATGTTTAAATTAATAATTTCTAGTGCACCGTTTTAATTTACTAGGAATTTAAGATTGGGACAAGAATAATCCTTATATTACAAATCATTTCATGATTCCACGACATTGCGTACAAAAACTTTTGAAACTCGGATTTTTCATTACATTAAGATGTCACGGGAATGTAAGTACAATATCAGGCTACGACATAAATGCATACATGTTTTACATAAGGAAACTAGATGAGAAGAGGGTCAACACCAAAACAGCGGTGTCTGGATCGATGCTTATGACAACAATTATCAGCTCACGACTTACTATAGTTTCATAGAAGAGACATGGGAGCTAGACTATGGACCAACAAAGTATGGTACGTATGATCATCGTGGATCTTAAGGATATCATATACATAAATGAAACCTTTGTGTGGGCTCTAAGATATATTCCAAATCTTGTATGCCAAGACTAATGAGGGAGGGAAAGCTTGATATTCTTTAGGGGTAAGAAGAAGATCGTTGGTGTTGAAGGCAGAACTGAGGAAGCCGGTACCGGAATATGATGATATGACTCCACTTGCTGACGTTGACCTCCCTTTGTTTGAAGAGGGTGATGAGCCTTGTTATGTGCGACTCGACCGTAACGAGGTTGTAATCGTCCCATTAATGCAAGTGATGTACTAGGACCACTTTTGTAATATTTGTAGTATTTACTTGATATTTGGAGTGTTGATGTAATATTAGGTACATTTTTTAATGTTTGAAGAATTTATTTATTTTTTGCATAATTTATGTGATATTTGTAGCATTTATGTAACATGTATTCAATATTTGACAAATTTATGTGATACTTATAACAGAAATTGCTCTCTACTATTGAACCAATTTTCAGTGAGGGTACTAACTATGAACCGTCAATGATAATAAATTTTTAGTGTCGTCTTATTTAACAAACAGAATCTAGGACAGTAGAACGATCTAGCCGTAGGGGCTAGCGAGGCCATAGCAAGATGTCGAATGGCCTAACTGAGATGGATGCTTATGGAGAGGTCGTTGAACCTATTGAAGCTGTGGGGCCTTACAAGACGGCTAGATAACATTCCCATCACCTACCACAAAATGGACCTTCAAGGATAAAATCTTAGCGGTTCCCGAACCGGTCAAGGAAATATGTTGGAAAAAGTTGAAAATGATTTTTAGTTTCCCTGATGAGAACTCTGATGGCAAGGTAATGAAAAATTGAAGGTATGGCCTCTACAATAATTTGAGGATATCGAGCCCGATTGGACACAATATATATTGCATCAACAATATTTGATCGACCATTACCAAGTTGAATGACATCCTATGGACAACTAGCATGTTTTATTAATCTTGCCCAAACCCACCACAAATTTTAGTAAATGAACATGTACAACACCATGTAAACATAGAGCATGAACATGTGAACATGTAACATAATCAACATGTAGCGAAGAATCTGATGTTTTGAGCTTGCTCATGACGGAGAGCGCGGCAATTCAAATTGATTTAACCTTGCAAGAGTGTACTCTTTTTTATCCGCTCGATACATATTTACTCACATCAACCCTTTGCCAATAAGCCCCAAACATTGGGATCCACGCCTAGCTTGTGCGGAGGCAACACTAGGTCCACCGGGGACATTCCTAGGCGGGCTACATAGCCCACACATCTCAGACCGTGCCCCAATGATCAAGACAAAATTGGAAAAGGGCTTACCCAACAAGGTTGGACAAGCGGTAGCATGAAAAAGGGGGGTGCCCAAAACAATGTCATCCATGGACAGGCCTTAATCGACTCAAGCGGCCTATGTCACCGAGACTCCATTTTCGTGACCTTACAATCCACCCAAGTCTCGCAACCAACTTTTAACCTCATGTTTCGTTTATCCAACATTATAAAAAAGTACCCATCCTAACCAAATTCATCAAAAGCTCTGACTCCCTTACCTTGACACTACAGCGTTTGGCCCTGTTCGTGACGCCTTCAAGTGGTCGCTATATGGGGTTTCTGGTCGCTATATGGCGTTGCAATTTGCTCTATGGCAATATGTTGCTGCAACGGTTCTAAAACTGTGTCGTAATAAATAGAACGTGTTACGATGGTGCCAGGCGATGCAATTAGGTGAAGTAGCGATGACCATTGGCGTTGCAACACATGTTATTGCAACGAAAGGCGTCGTTGCGATAGTGGTTGTTGCGACCTGTTTGGTCTGTTGTAAACAAGCTCTATTGCAATGAAAGAATCATGTTGCAATACGATACCTACCGTTGCAATTCGTAAGTAGGCTATCACAATGAAGTCGTAATCCATCGCCATATGCTTGAGCTATAATGCAACCAAACTAGGGGTCGTCGACGCATTATGCTTCAACCAAATCACGACGCTAATTGTCGTCGCCATACGCGAAGAGGGTCATGCAACAAATATGGTTCGTCGCCATACGATCCAACGAAATTGCAGCACTATGTGTCGTCACCATACACGAAGAGATTCACGCAACCAACTATGTGTCGTCGCCATAAGATTGAACCAATTCGCAACAATAATAACCGTCGTTATACACATAGATGGTGACGCTACCAACTATAGATGGTCGCCATATGCTTTAACAATAGCGCAACGCAAGTTATCGTGGCTATACACATTGACGGTCATGCAACCGAAGATTGGTCGTCGCCATATGCTCGAACAAAATCACAACGCTGATTTCCGTCGCTATACACGTAGACGGTCACGCAACCAAAGATTGGTCGTCGCCATATGCTTGAACAAAATCACAACGCTGATTTCTGTTGCTATACACGTAGATGGTAACACAACGAAAGATTAGTCGTCGCCATATGCTTTAACCAAATCGCAACGCGTACTACCGTTGCTACATGGGTGTAGTAGTATCGCAACGAAGCATGCGTCGACGCTATATGCCCTAGTGATAACGCATCAGATGAATTTTGGTCGTCATATGCATTTACTATATCACTACGAACTATGGTCCATCGCTATTGGCATAGAGGAAAGTGCAAGGAAATATTGGTCGCCATAGGACACACGCTGGATGCCCACCATCCCCAATTTATGATTCTTGAACCAGCAAAAATAGTCAAAACATAGACTGATGCAACCAATGTACAATCATATCATTCAAGACCACAATTCTTCATATAATAGAAGAAAATTCAGCACATTAGACTATACGCTCTTGTCCATCACTCACATTATAATGTAGTAACAAAGTTTTTAAAGAGCCTAGCATCGCAACAGTCTGGGTATCACTCCCACCCAGTATTTTTTGATGGTCTTCATCATTTCTGGAGCTGAAGTTTGCTTGAAGGCTTGTGCTTCTTGTTTGGCAAAGGGTTTTTGTTGGCCGATCTTGAGTCTTTTATCGTCTCCAGAGATTCTGTTTCCATGCCAGTCTGAATGTAATCATGCCAGTCTGAATGTAACAAAATTAGAGAATTAGATCATCTAAACCCAATTTGTGTTGGAATGAGAATATATGCAGCAACATATGGATTGGAACTTGAAAAATATAAGTGGCATTAAGAAATGACAATTCAGTTAGTACATACCTCTTGTGCTCTCTTCTTTCCCGATCACGTCTTAGACTGGCTCACCAGCGTGTTTAAAGCAATATATCTTGTAGGTCCAGCAGAAGGTGCAGCACCATTATCACGTTTGTCGCCGAACAGTGTTTTGGTAATCCTGGCACTTGCATGACTGATGGTAGGCGGCACAATTTCTTTATCTTTTGTCACGACCGTGCTTGGTGGATGCATCTGGAATGTATAGTTTTATATTGGAACTATATCAGCTTTGATTGAAAGAACGACACCATGCATCATGATTGGAAAGCTTGTTCGGTGTCGTTACCTGGGCTGCTGTTACATGATCCTGCCCAGCTGGTGTTGTAGGAATGTTTTGCTCTGGCCTCGTATGTACAGCTTCATTAGAACTATTATTGTTGGTTTCAGAGGGAGTCTGCACATTGTGAAAGAGGGCAGGCGAGAGATAAGTGGCATAAATATGCATTTTCTCAATCACAACCAAGTATAGTCGTTACCATGTTCATTGTGTCTTGACTCTGCACTAATGCTATTGTAGTAGTGCTGACCTCTTCGACCCTAGGTTCAACAGGACATGTACTGTTGTTGGATTGAGGTGTACTCTGCTTATTTGAAACGATGGAAGGTAAAATATTATTAGCTGCATTGGCCAAGTTATGAACACAACAGGTACAATCATTTGGTTACTCATAACATGGCAGCAAGTGTTTGAATGACGCGATCATCTTTGCAATTTCTTCCTGTATTTTCCTTTCCATCTTTTCCTCGATTTCTTCTCTCTCGCGTTCCTTGTCGGCTTCATGGTTCTTGAGTGTTTCTTCCAGCTGACGTTCTCGTGCTTCGACTTTATCGAGCTTCTCCTGTAACAACCTCTCCTGATACACTTTGTTGCTTCTTTGTGTGGACATGTAACCATAGCCACGTGACACGGAGGATTTGACATGTGTTGTTTCCCTGTATGTTTCCTGGAAAATGTTATCTTCCTGTTCATCTAGCGGAGTGGAACTTGTGTCTTCATCCCCCTCCTCTAGATTTACTAGTCGAGCTAATTTTCTGACTGTACGATCCTATGGGCAAGAAATAATTGTAAGATAGAAAACCCCGTGCCCATGGTTTGATTCAAAATTAAACGAGAGTTATGTGCAAGCAAGGTTACAATCAAATTTGTACTCACATAAATAGTCTCAGCCACCTCATCTCTCCATTTTCCATCCCTAGAGTGAGTAATCTTTCACAGTTCCAACTAGCGAGGCTCAACACCAGTTTGGGGATCTCGCTGTGATTGCACCAATACACGCAATCAATATATGATTTTCTTATGTATATAGTGAGAGATGAGAATATTGTAACATCAATGTTAATCCCTGGAGATTTAGGCCCAGGAATTAGCATGGACATGATCCAATAGGATTGTTTCAAGCACAACCAAGGAGGTAGGTTGTATGGAATTAGGATAACTGGCCATGTAGAGTAAGGCATGCTCAGCATCCCGAATGGATTGAAGCCATTTGATGCAAGCCCCAGCCTGACATTTTGGGGATCCTCTGCAAACTCCCCGTGCTTCTCATTCACGACCTTCCATGCCCTTGAGTTAGCCGGGTGTCTTAGTTTTCCATCATCAATCGATTCGTCCTTGTGCCAACGCATATATGCCGCTGTTTCCTCGTTCATAAATAATCTTTGCAGTCGAGAAATCAGTGGAAAATACCTCAGTATTTTGTTAGGTAATAACTGCTTCTTTTTTGCTGCATCAGTGACAACCACGCCATTCCCCTGTTCTGAATCTGAAAATTTCCACCTACTGGCATTGCAAGTTGGGCAGTTCTCCATGTCTGCGTACGCTCCACGGAATAACACACAGTCATTGACACAAGCATGGATCTTTTGGTAGTCCAAGCGAAGGTCTCGAACCACCTTTCGAACTTTGTCCAGGGAATCCGGAAGACAATGCCTTTCAGGCAGGACAAGACGGAATAATAACAATATTTGTTCCATTGCAGCGTTGCTAAGACCACACATGCACTTGATCTGATATAGCCTGACAATGAAAGAAACCTTTGAAGCGTCCTTGCAACCAGGGTACAACTCTATCTTTGCTTGTTCCAATAATTCGAAAAATTTGCGTGCTGACTCATTTGGCTCCTCTTCAGTACTACCTTGAATTCCACCATGTATGGCACCACTGATCAGCGAGGAAAACAAATTATTGGTGGCCTCCTGATCGTCATGATCGTCGTAATCATAATCAGCAAGATGATGACGTTTTTGTGCTCTTTTATGAAAACCGCATCAAACCCTGATTTAACCAAGTGGCCTTCGATATTCTCTCTATTATGATATGCCATGCAACGACACAAACGACACAGACAATGCTCAGACTCTCCTTCCTCTTTTCCTTCAAACAGATCATCCATAAACTTGGTTAAGCCGTCTTGCCACGCAACAGCTTCAGTCGTCAATTCCATCCAACTGCAATCCTCTTCACTTGCCATTGCAAAAAAAACCAACTACAGCAGATTTTAATCTCTTGAACCATATGTACAAAGGGCGTGCTCGATTAGTGTTACATACTACAGTATTAAAATAGATGTATATACAAATAATTAACAAACTAATAACAATCGATCATACCCTGACAGATTGGATCCGAAAACAGACTTTTTCCCGTCGTGATGTAGGTGATCGCATGTGCGCCCGTGGTTGCAGATGATCGGAGCTTGCAGCGCCACCCCAGCGGATTGCGAGACGTCAACAAGATGTGTTGATTTTGTTTCGTTCGTTCCTTCGTCGTATATTAATTAGGGTGAGGATCGGTGAAACGACAAAGATCGAGTTGGGTTAGGACTCGGTGGGTCCGTTAGGCCTCCAATTTTTGGTGGGTTCAAAGTTGGGCAGATGTCGATTTCATTGATGGGCCTAATTGGGAGGGTTTAGAAACAAGGTCGATCTTTGGCTAAAAGTGACACACGAGAACACATCAATTGCGACTAATATTGCTTTCGATTGCAATGGGGATAATTTTGTCGCAATAGCATCTTCTCTAGTGCGACGATTGCGTGTTAGCGTTGCCATACCCCTCTTTAGTTTGCAACATTTTCGATTCAGGTTGCAATATCAAACATTTCATTCGCAACGAGTACATTGGCGTCGCTATACCTCTCTATAGTTTGCAACACCTTCGATTCAGGTTGCAATATCAAATATTTTATTCACAATGAGTACATTGGCGTCGCTATACCCCTCTATAGTTTGCAACACTTTCGATTCACGTTGCAATAATATTTCAGTCGCAACGAGTACATTGGCGTCGCTATACCCCTCTATAGTTTGCAACACTTTCGATTCACGTTGCAATATCAAATATTTCAGTCGCAACGAGTGCATTTTCGTCGCTACAAGTAATACTCTAATAGCAACGTGTCATAGTCGTTGTGATATGGGCAACTACTGCAACCGTTAGCAATAAGCGTCGCAATACCAACGTCCTAATTGCAACAGACGCCCATGCGTTGTTGCAATTGCCATTGAAATTGCAATGGTACACAATTGGCCGCAACACATGCCCCTATCGCGACCAATATCGTTAATTGTCGCGTTAAGCCCGGTTTATAGCGACCAAAACCCCCTTTTGCCATAAAAACCTGTCGCGATATGCTCAAAATGCTGTAGTGTGACCCACATAACTTTTCTATAACTCTAAGCATGGCTAAGCAATTAACAAGTTAAGTTGACATTAACCCAACTATACAAGCTGACAAGGTATGGAAGGAAAATTCAAGGAAGGTAAAATGCATCAAAGACATAGGTGCTACCCAAAATACATAAATAGATAGATAACCACATGCAATCCATTCATACAGCATAATAAACATTTTATATTGCAAAAGAGGGTTTGGAAGATTCTTAGAGGATTGACTTGGTTATCCTCGGGTTGGAAGACCACTTCAACACTAGGCTCAAATGCGGGCTCAACGTCTTCGCTCTCCGACGTTTCGTTTTCTAGAATGTATGAATGTATGCATGCATTAGAAATGATGCAAATGAAATGCTTATGAAATGCATCAAATAAAGAAGACAATACATATAAGGCAAGACATGAACTTTAACGAGCAAAGTATTACACAAAGTACTACAATGGTTTCAACAGAAGCACCATAACTTGCAAGCATTACAATATAACAATTACCCAACATACAAGACTAGCTACATGATAATGCTCACATAAAAATTAAACTTAACAGAAATATTTCAAGAAAAAATTATTCTAACAGGAGGTTAACAGAACCATTTAATGGAGTTTAAGTTAACCTAATGTCTATTTCCATTTAATAGCAGCAAATAAATTAAAATAAGCAGCCCTAAAGCATATAATTCAAGAAACACATATAAACAGAGCGGAACAATGTCAATTATATTTTTTATCGTAATACAGATAGTTAGCACAGATTGACAGAGTCATATTTACCATTTTGTCATTTTTATGCATTATATAGAAAATACAACAAATGTCAGCCCTAGAAAGGTAGATTAAGCTAAAACTGTGGTATAAAGGTACAACCAGTGAACTTAATCTTCAGATCTGGACATAGCACAAGTCAAGAAGTCTAACAAAGTTGGATTTGCGATTTTTGGAGCAACATACAATTTATTATGCATTTTAATTCCCTAGAACAAATAAATCTATAACTCAAACAGTTCAACAGTAGCATTGCAGTTTTATATTTGTAGATCACAGAACAAGAATCACAATTGTTGGCGATTTATACGATTTTATAAAAATCGTACAAGAATCAGCATACACAATATACATAGCAACACATGCACATTACGCAAACATTTGGGCCCAGCAGCAGCTCATGGGCCAAGACGCGGCGCCTTGACCGCGGGAGGGGCGCGCTCACGCCGCGCCGGCGGCGCGATGGACGGCGACGGCGGAGTGGCACCGGCCACGGAGGGGCCGGATAGGCAGCAGGGAGAGGCGCTTGGTGTGGTCCCGGGGACGGCGAGCTCTTCGGGGGTGGTTGACGACGAGGAAGAGCGGCGAGGCGGCTGGAGGATGGGCGACGGCGCTACTCACAGCGAGAGAGAGGGCGGTGAGTGCCGGCAGAGGTTGCGGCGGTGCTGGAACGCGTGTGGGTGGGTTTGATGACGGCGGATCTCGCCGGAGGAGGGAGGAACGGCGGCGGCGTGGAGCTTCGGCGGCGGCGGTGCGAGGGAGAAGGTGACGAGGGGCTAGGAAATGACGCGGACAGAGAGAGGGAGAGACCGACAAGTGGGGCCCTGGCGGGGTTTTATTTTCTTTTCTTCTTTTTTTTTTCTTTCGGTCGTTACAGGCCGCTGCGCATTACCGGTGCTCCCCGGCGAGCTGACAGCTAGCAACCGGCAGGCGCCAGCTATGTATATAGCGGTTGGAGCACCGGCGCCTGCCTCCTTCCCCAACAAACCACGCCCGGTGATAGACAGCAAGCGCGGCCTTCTGGAACTTCCAGAAAGAGAGCCCGGGGAAGCTCCGATCCCACCGACCTCTCCCGTCCCCCCGGCCCTGCTCCGCGCAACGGAGATGGAGAACGCCGCCGTCTCCATGCCCGGCGGCCTCCCCGCCTTCCCCAACCACGACGCCAACCGCTTCTACGTGCTCGACCGCGACGGACGGGACGAGGGCGACGCCGCGGCTCTGGCGCTTCTCCACGCGGGCGCCGACCACGGCGACCTTCACGCGGAGGAGAACCTCGCCGGCGCGGACGAGGTGGTCGTCGCCAACGCCGACGAGGGCGACGCGGCGGCACTGGTGCTTCTCGTCGAGGGCGCCGACCACGGCCACCTTCACGCGGAGCAGAACCTCGCCGGCGCGGAGGAGGTGGTCGTCGCCAACGCCGATGAAGGCGACGCGGCGGCGCTGGCGGTTCTCCTCGCGGGCGGTGTCCACGCCATCCAGGAGGCCGCCGCCCTCGACGACCGCCTCGGACTCGGGGCGGAGGGGCCGCGCGGCGGGTGGCCGCTTCGCGGAGCGCGGCTCCAGTTCTTCGTATACACTGCGGCCACCGCCGTCTTCTCGCTTAGCGTCGCCGTCGCGGCGAACCCCGTCTTCCAGATCGTTGGCGAGTTCCTTCCAGGCGCCGAGGAGGCGGGCTACGTTCTCGCTGCGGGAGCAGCCCTCGTGGCCTTCCGAGCGCGAGCGCGCGGCGACCACGGCGAGGAGGACCTCGCCGGCGCGGACATGGTGGCCATCGCCAACGCCGACGAGGGCGACGCGGCGGCTCTCCTCGCGGGCGGCGTCGACGGCGACCTTCACGCCGACGCGGACGAGGTGGCCGACGGCAACGAGGACCTCGCTGACGAGCTCGAGGTGAACGTCGACAACGCCGCCCAGGAGGACGCCGCCGCTGACAACCTCGGAGCTGAGAGGCCGCGCGGCGGGTGGCCGCTCCGCGGAGCGCGGCTCCTGTTCTTCGTCTACAGTGCGGCCGCCGTGGTTTTCCACCTCAGCATCTCCGTCGCAGCGAACCCCGTGTTCCAGATTGTTGGTGAGTTCCTCCCAGGCGCCAAGGAGGTGGCGTACGTTGTCGCTGCGGGAGCAGCGCTATTGGCATTTCGAGCCCTCCAGGGCTGACCTACTCGACTAGTCGTATGCGTATGCTGACCTTGCTCGTGAATTCTTCATCCCATTCCTTATCTCGATGATGAGCACTGAAACGTGGTCGTAAACAGCAGAATAGCAGATGGCTTCTGCTGTTTCTGATTGATTCTCAACTAGTGCATGTTATGCAAATTGTTCTGATCGGATTAACATTACGGGAAATGAGTGTATTTTCTCGGACACTCGGCAAACAAGCTCTTTGCCGAGTGTATTTTATTTGACACTCGGCAAACAAAAAACGCTCGGCAAATGCTTGTCTGGGGCAGGCCCCTGGACAGCACTTTGCCGATTGCTACACTCGGCAAAAGATGGAGTCTTTGTCGAGTGTGACACTCGGCAAAGACCGCATTAGCACTAACAGCCGGCCGCGAACGGCGTCGTGCCGTTCGCGGCCGTCTGTTAGTGCTTTATTTTGCCGAGTGTCGGCTTCTACCCTCGGCAAAGCCTTTGCCGAGTGCCCGATAAAAGACACTCGACAAAGGGGCTGTTTGCCGACACTGGCTATGCCGAGTCCCCTTTGCCGAGTGTAACACTCGGCAAATGGTTTGCCGAGTGTAACACTCGGCAAATGGTTTGCCGAGTGTATATCGGGGTTTGCCGAGGCACTCGGCAAACACCCGGTTTCCCGTAGTGTCACCATTTCCTCAAACTGGTACCTATCCTCTGTATGCTGATTTTGTTTGAACTATGCTCGCATGATAACGTTGCAGCTGTCCTGGTTTGTTGCATTTCCAGGAAATTTTGATGTTGTGCTGAAACAGATGAGTAATAATGGTAAAACAACAATCACTACGGGAAACCCGGCATATGCCGAGTGTCCGGAACTTTGCCGAGTGCATTCTGTCGGGCACT
This sequence comes from Echinochloa crus-galli, assembly GCA_900205405.1. NCBI lineage: Eukaryota > Viridiplantae > Streptophyta > Magnoliopsida > Poales > Poaceae > Echinochloa > Echinochloa crus-galli. The sequence goes on along the minus strand of OAMR01000452.1, from coordinate 30,431 downwards.
CGGCAAAGAAAGACTTTGTCGAATGTCCGTAGCAAGGCTCTCGGCATAGAGGCGACACTCGACAAAGAGGTGATTTGCCGAGTGTCAGGCCAAAGGCACTCGGCAAAGAAGGCGCACGTGCTCATCACGCGACACGCCCGCCAACGGCCGCCCGCGGCCGTCCGCAACCGTTTGGGAGGCCCTTGGTTTGCCGAGTGCCTCTAGAGTGACACTCGGCAAAACACCTCTTTGCCGAGTGTCAGCTCAGCGACACTCGGCAAAGCTACGGCACGTGTCCATGTCACACCCCAAAATTTTCGAATTTTGGGATGTGAATTTTCAACATAAATAATACAATATTTTTCTCAAATTTCTAAAAATTTTCAAGCTTTATAAAATTTACAGGGAATTTAGTAAAGCCGCCACCGGCCATCGCCGTCGACTCGCCGCCTCCGTTGCCGGATCGAGCACCCGACCCCACCTCGAGCTTCCTCGCGTCGAGCCGCGTCTACACCGCCGGCTCTCGTCGCCGTTCGACCACTGGAGGAGTTTCCCCCACGCGGAGCCGAGCGCCGCCGGCCATCTTCTCCGCCACCGGCCGAAATCCGGCCGCCCCGGTCATCGCCGGAGGGGAAAGACGTCTCCGAAAGCTTCCCCGCGTCGATCCGGGTCGACCCCGCCACTTCAAGTCGTCGGATTGCTGCCGGAGGAGTGCGCCCCCGCGAACCCCTCGTCGCCGGCCGCCTACTCCGTCGCGGACGCGATTCCGGCCGCCGTGGCCGACGCCAGCGAGGGAGATCACCACCAGGAGCTTCCCCTCTCCAAGACGAACGTTCGCCCCCGGCTCTCATCGTCTCTTCACCGCCGGAGCGCCTTCCCCGCGAGAAGCCGCCGCCGCCGACCCCCTGCTCCGCGGCGGGCTGGTTTCCGGCCGGCCTCCTGCGCCTCTGTCCGTGGTGAGCACACCCGCTTGATCCCTGTGACCTCCTCCTTCCCACGCGCTAGCTCCCCGCCGCCCTACACCGCGGAATCGCCGGCAAGCAGAGCCGCCAGGAACCGCCGGCGAACTCCCCTCTGTGCTCAGAGGAAGGGGATGACCAGTTTTGCGTTTAGGCCCCTGCAGAACGGAGTAATTCGTAGATGTATTCCTGTGTCTTGCTCATTTTCCGGATAACCCCCCTGTAATATTTTTCCACTGTCGCACATAAACCCAACCCGAGCCATTTTACAATGATAACACCAACGTTTACCTGTTTTGCGAGCACTATTTATAGTGTCTTGCTAAAGTTTGCTGCCAGTCCTCCAGATCTTTGGTTAATTACGCATAGGTCCTTACAGACTTGTTTTATGCATAAAATCCATGTTTTAGCTCCGATTCAACCCGTTCTCGATGCGTTAGATTCATAATGACATACTTGCTACCTATCTCACATTTAATACACTGTTCATTACATACGCATGTGTCTAATACTGTTCACCTTTAAGGTTGTACCTAGCATTTATTTTCCTTGTCCTTGTATTCCTATGGGTTTTTGCATATGGGTAGTATTTTGCTAGGCGCAGCTACTGTCACCTTTATTTAACTGTTAAACTTGTATTAACTGGTCCACTTCAACTTTAATGTTAAAACTTGCTTTTTAGCAACATGGATTAGGGAGCTAGTATTATTTAACTAGCTCTTTCCAAATTAAAAACAATTTAGAGTTAAACTTCGGATTTCATAAATAAATGTTAAGATTGATTAATTATAACAAAAGGTGTTTCTCTGAAATAACCTTCACACATTATTTAATTAAAATATATCCAGCATATAGTTTTATTTGTTTAATCACCAAATCTTCCGATAGTCGTATCTTTCCAACCATTGCTCCGTTTTCAGCGATTCTCGCGTGACCATAAAACCAAACCCTATCCTTTAGCGCGCTCTTTTAAAGTTTTCCTCTGATTGGTGTATTGTTCTTAGTTGTATTGTTCGCTTGCTTGTTTAGCTTTGAATGTTGCGAGTAGAGGAAGGTCGTTCGAAAGATTCAAGATGAAGAACTGACGACTTTGAGCAGCTATTAATTGGATTTAAGGCAAGTTATAGCACGGATAATCCTTGCTACCTATCTCACTTTTAATACACTGTTCATTACATACGCATGTGTCTAATATTGTTTACCATTAAGGTTGTACCTAGAACTTATTTCCCTGTCCTTGTATTCCTATGGGTTATTCTTATTTCCCTGTCCTTGTGTTCCTATGGGTTTATGCACTTGGGTAGTATTTTTGCTAGGCGCAACTACTGTCACCTTTACTTAATTGTTAATATTGACTTAATGGTCCACTGCAACATTAATGAATAAAACTTGCTTTTTAGCAACTTGGATCAGGGAGCTGGGGCTTGTGTGTTTTGCCTGGCCCCAGTGTCTCTCCCTAAGGACTGGTTCGTAAAAGCGGCAACCTGGGAGCAAGTCGCCGCTGCCGGAACTAAATGGGCTCTGGTCTTGGTCAAGTAGCTTGTACGTCTCTAGCTTGGCAGTAGTTACCGAGGGGCCAACGGCGTTGTGGGAGGTACGGCGCTGGGTGATCTCCGATTCCACCGAGGACGGTAGCCCCGTCGGCTAGGTCCCGTTAGACCCAGTCCCGTGTTGGGAGCCCCCGTGAGTGCGGGAGCTCCGCACGTCGCGCCATTTACTTTTGTTGGCATGATTTGCCGGCGCGTGGACGCCATTGACCCCCTAACGTTGCGCCCTGAGGGTCAGTCAATCTCGGTGCCTAGGTTCTCACCACTTTGTAGTACTCCAGCGGCTACTGTCTTGTTAGGGTGTCTTGTGAAAGCCTCGTAGCGTCCCTATGCAGTCACACCTCGGAAGTGTTGATGTGCGTGGTTGGGTGCAAAGTTCCTTTGAACTTTTACGCGACTGGTGGGTAAAGGGCGAAACCTCTGCAGAGTGTACGATCTATCATGATAGCCCGGCTCAGGGTCACGAGCGGCCTGGATCCTTTATGATTAGAATATGGTATTTATTCCTGTTTAATGTCACTTACACTATTAATTGGGTTACAACCGGGTTCTCATTCACTTGTAGTAACTTGGATAAAGTTAAAACGAACCAACTAAAAGTGCTAATGCAGTTAAGCCAGTGTCAAGCCTTTTCTGCCTCATCCCCCGTGCTATACTTGCTAAGTAATTATGTTACTTACACTTGCTATTATTATCATTTTGGGCAAAATCCCGGACGGGTAACAGATTGGAGTCAGGCTGACTATGAGGTGGAGTTTCCCGAGGACTTGCCGTACTTCTGAGTTGGCGTTCTCCCAGTCAGAGTCCCTGTGGGATTGCGGCTACGCTTAGAGAGATGTATTAGTCTTCCGCTGTCCATGTATTTCATTTATGCAAAACTCTGATGTAAACGCTACTATTGATGAATAATGAAGCATTGTACTCTGATTTTTACCATATTTGTTCGCTATATGTGTCTGTGGACTTCCTGGGCACACACAGCACGTGCCGCGCGCGCCCACGACCGTTGGCGGCCGTTTGAATTGTTACAGCTTTGCCGAGTGTAGCAACCATTTTAATTTTTCTAGGATTTATTAAGGCTTAAATAAATTTTCTAGGAATTAATGGGACTTTCTAGCCTTTTATCAATTTAAATATCACATTAAATAATTATTTTAGTCAAAATAAGTTTTTGTTGCATTCATGCTGTTGCATATATTTTTGGTTGCTAGTAAATCAAGTTGGAATTTAAATTCTATTTAAATTTGAAATTTATTTGCTCTTGTTTGAGTTTTAGAAAAGTTAAATAAGCTAAGTTCGTTTTTGCCCCTCCAACTCTTGGCCCAACTCGGTTTTGCCCCCTCTACTTCTTTCTTTTTCTCCGGCCCGATTCCGTTTCCTTGGCCTGCTTCTCCACTTTCGGCCCATCTCTGGCCCGCTCCGCTTCTCCTCTCATCTCTTTCTCTCCCTCGCCGACAGGTGGGACCCACCTGTCGGGTTCGTCTTCCCAAGCCGGACTCTGCGCCGAGTCCCGAGCGCCGCCGTGCCGAGTCCCTTCGTGGCACGCCCGCCGAGGCCGGTCCCCGGGCCTATATAGCCGCCGCCGCGCCCCTAGTTTTTCTCAACCGAGCCCTCTCGAGTTCAAACCGAGCCTCGCCATAACCGCCACCGCCGAGCTTGAGCCACTGTCGTCGAATGCCGCCCTCGCCGACGATCTCTCATCCAGAACTCGCTGAGAAGCTTCAGCAGGAGGCAACGAAGCTTCACCGTCCGAATTTGTGCTCCAATTTTGGTTTGATTGAGCTAACGACGTTCGCCATCGTTCTTCAGTGCCGCCGGCCGCCGTTTGCCGTCGTTCATCACCATCGCGCACCAACCCTCGACGAGATCACCCCTGGTGAGTTCGGCATCATGTTCTCGTCCTTTTGGTGTAGATCTAGTAGCCTAGTTGGGTCTGTAGTCACGTGTTCGCTTAGCTCCGGCGACCGCCGCCGAGCTCGCATGGCGCCGCCGTCGTGGTCTGTCGTCGGTGTGTCTCCCCAGCCGTCCAAAACCACCCAGGTGAACTTGTCATAGTCTCGTGAGTCCATAGGACTTGATACCATCTCAAACCGAGCATCCTAGCATTTTTCCGAAGCTACTCCGGCGAAGCCCCGCCGCGGGAGCGAGCGGCGCCGCCGCGTCCGTCGTCGTATTGACACTCGGCAAACAAGCTCTTTGCCGAGTGTTTTTTGTTTGCCGAGTGTCAAATAAAATACACTCGGCAAAGAGTTTGTTTGCCGAGTGTCCGAGAAATACACTCGGCGAAGAGCTAGACACTCGGCATATACGGATTTCCCGTAGTGAAACAAAGGTAATAAAAGATACAAGTCCCGAGAAACTGGTTGTTCAGTACTCCACCTTTGAGGAATAGATAGTTTTGGAACAAAGCCAAACAATTTTCAACCTAGAATAATGATATGTAGGAGTTCGTATTATTTATAGGAAGATAGCATGTGAAATCTGTCATAGATATTTCTATAATAGGAGAAGGTCCATTTTACGAGCTGAACAAATTCATTATCCATCTAACCCTCCAGGCAATAACTGGCTTTTTTGACCTACTCCTAACTATTCAATACAAGAAAATACACTCGGCAAAGAAGCTCTTTGCCGAGTGTATTATATTTTGCACTCGGCAAAGAATTACCAGTTTTTTTATTTTTGAACCGCAAGTGATTCAAATAATAAAATATAAGGAATAGAAAAAATGTATGCATGTTGTTTGCCGAGTGTCAAATAAATACACTCGGCAAAGAAGCTCTTTGCCGAGTGTAATATAATTGGCACTCGGGAAAGAATTAAGTTTTTTTATTTTTGGACCGTAAGTAAAAAAATTGTATGCATGTTGTTTGCCGAGTGTCAAACAAATATTCTCGGTAAAGAACCATAAATAAATAAATAATAAACTTATTTGCCGAGTGTAGAATAAAAACACTTGGCAAAGAGGCTCTTTGCCGAGTGTCAAAGGAAAAACACTCGGTAAAGAGGCCACTCGGCAAATATGAGAGTTAAATAAAGAGTGTATATTCTAACAAAATAAATTAAGTCTAAAAATCATGAGATTTATGTTGATGTGATGGTAACACATATGGAGCCTCTGATAAAAAGTTGAGAAGATTTCACACATTTTTTCATAACAATATTTATAAAATAAAAACATCTCATGAAAGTATATGTGTGATTCTATATGAGAGGGTTAGTGCATGTATTGTTTGAATACAAACTTTTTATATGATCTCATATGAAAAAACTCTTTATACAAAAGTCGTACAACTTTACGAAATATAAAACTTTGTAGTTGACAACTTTTATATTTGAGATTAATTAATAATTCAAAATGTTATTATAAGTTATCTAATTTGAAATTTGAAATTTCAAAACTTTGCAAATGACCTCGAATGTATATATGTTCTATATAAAAGTTGTACATATTCACGAAATATAAAACTTTGTAATTGATCGCTTTTAAATTTGAGATTGTTTAATACTTAAAAATATTCTTATAATGTATCTACTTTGAAATCTTAAATTTTTAAAAATTTCAAATGATCTTTGATGTAAATATGTTCTATATCAAAATTATAGGTCTCGAAGAGATGTTAAAGTTTGAAGTTTACAATTTTTTCATTTGAAATTGTTTAGCCATACAAAACTTTGTTATAATAGAAATGAGAAAACACAAACTGGCCACGTCAGCGCCACGTCAGCAATCCAACCCCTCCAAATTGGTGACCTCCCATTGGTTGATTGGTGAACACATGGATCACCCCTCCAACTTCCAAATAAAAAATATCTCTCATCTCTATCCTCTCCCTCTCTCTCTCTCTCCCTCTCACTCACCAGGGCAAGAGGTGGCGTGGCCCAGCTCGGGGTCGGCGGCGCGGCCCGGCGGCGCAAGCGGCCAGCCGGCTCCCTCCAGCGCGGCCCGGCTTGGGGGGCGGCGCAGCGCGGCCCGACGGCGGCCGCGCGGCGGCGGCGCGGCGCAGCCGACGAGCGCGAGGGCGGTCGGCCGGGGCCGGCGGCGCGGCGCGGCCCTCCAGCGCTACGGCGGCTGGCTCCCTCCAGCGCGGCGGCTCCCTCCAGCGGCGGCTTGGGGCGTAGCGCGGCCCGACGGCGGCGCGGCCGGGGGCGGCGGCGCGCGCAGCCTGACGAGCGCGAGGGCGGTCGGCCGGGCCGGCGGCGCGGGCCTCCAGCACTACGGCGGCTGGCCGGGCCGGGGGCGGCGCGGCCCACCAGCACGACGGCAGCCGCCGGGGCGGCGGCGCGGCCCGACGGCGCGACGGCGGCCGGCTAGGGGCGCGGCGGCTCCTCCAGCGCGGGCGGCGACGCGGCCGGGGCAAAAGGCGCGGCCGGCAGCGAGCGCGGCGACCGGTGAGGGTGGGCGGCGGCGAGCGTGGCCAGGTGCGGCCGGGCGGCCCTGGTGCCGGCGACGGCGAGGGCGGCCGGCAGCGAGCGCGGCCACGCGACCGGCGAGGGTGGCCTGCGGGCGGTTGGCGCGGCTTTTTTTTATTTTTTTGAAACTTGTTTGCCGAGTGTCGCATCTTTTTTCTTTTTTTATTTTCTCAAAATACTTTGCCGAGTGTTAGTTTAGGCACTCGGCAAAGCTTTTGCCGAGTGTCCGACAGAAAACACTCTGCAAAGGTCGCCTTTGCCGACACTAGAAATGCCGAGTGGGCTAAAGTGTTTGCCGAGTGTTACACTCGGTAAAGTGTTTGCCGAGTGTTCTTGGCCTTTTGCCGAGTGCGCACTCGGCAAACAACCGGTTTCCCGTAGTGAAGCACTACCTTATTGCTGTTGGTTTCTCAGCAAGTCAATTGTCAATTGTACAGATTCAGATCATACTGATGGATAACTGTGATTGAAAAGAGCTAAAAGATGACTTCAATGCTGCCGTTTCCAGTTTCCTTCATAATATGATTCATTCTTGGATATCATGCAAGTTGTTCTGATCAGATTTAAGTGCTAGTGAATATGATGCAAGTCTGCGTGGCTGTTGGTCTCCTCGATCCTCACACTACGGGAAACCCCCTATATGCCGAGTGTCCATATCTTTGTCGAGTGCCTTTTGTCGGGCACTCGGCAAAAAATGTCTTTGTCGTGTGTCCCTGAGGAGACACTCGGCAAACAAAAGACACTCGGCTACATTAATCATTTGCCGAGTGTCAGACATAAATACACTCGGCAAAATTCAAACACTCGGCACATAAATTTCTTTGCCGAGAGCCGAGGCCAGAGCACTCGGCAAAGTGCTTGCACGTGCACTACACGTGCCACGTCCGCCGACAGCAGCGGACGTCAGTTTGGCACGTTGGCTCTTTGCCGAGTGTTTGACGCATGACACTCGGCAAAGACGTGACACGTGCCACAGCTGCCAACGGCCATGGGATGCTGTTTGGAACATCACATCTTTGTCGAGTATACGACGGAGACACTCAGCAAACAATTTGAAAATATCAAAACGTTCATTAGAAACTTTGAATTCAAACACAAAAGTTTGAAAATTTGAAATATAGAAGTTATTTGGATGACTGGAAAGATGCGTTTGTCGAGTGTTGCATCTCCGGCACTTGGCAAAACTACTTTTTGCCGAGTGTTTCTCCAGCAACACTCGGCAAAGAGCACCTTTGCCGAGTGTGTCAAGGGAAACACTCGGCAAAGAGTGACCCTTGGAATTTAAACTTATGTTTTTGGCCTCCAAACTTTATATTTTTTTCCCGTGATACTTGTCAAAGGCTCTTTATATCTTATGTAAAGAGTGTGGCAAAAAGTTGATACGATTTCGAAAAGTTTTTATATACGACCCTTGCTGTCACACCCCAATATTTTCGAATTTTGGGATGCGAATTTTTAACGTAATTAATACAATATTTTTCTCAATTTTCTAAAATTTTCTAAACTTTATAAAATTTACAGCCAATTTTGTATAGGAAAATTTGTTTTTCAAATTAAATTAAAATACTATAGGATTAATATTGAGTGCCTTGCATTCATGCTGGCTGCATTGAGTTTTGTTTGTGGGTGGTTCAAATAAGAATTTAAATCTAGTTTAAATTCGGGTTTGAATCGCTTCGATTTGAGCTAAGGAAAAGTTGTTTGGCCCATAGATCGTTTTCGCCACCTAAGATTTTTCCCTGGTTCACTTTCGCTCCCTCAAGTCTTGTTCTCCTTTTGCTGCTCCAACTCTTCAGCCCGGCCCGTTTGCTTCCTTGCCTCCCGAGCCGGCCCACATCTTCCTTTCTCCCCCCAGCCCAGTCACCGCGGCCCAGCGCCAGCCCAGCCGGCCTAGCTTGGCCCAACCAGCTCCGCACGCAGCCCACGACGCCAAGTCGGCCCCTCCCTGCGCCACCGCCGCAACAGCCACGCCGCCTCCGCGCCGTCTCCGTGGCACGCACGCCAAGGCGTGGGCCCGAGCCGTCCCCGCGCCTATAAATGTCGCCGCCGCCCTAACCTCTCTGCTCTCCTCGTGTGCCGCAAATCCTAGCCGTCTGCACAGCGCCGCCGCCGGAGCAAGAAGCGCCGCCGCCCGCCATTGCCGGCCGATACGCCGTTTAGGTCAACGAAGGACGAAGGCGAGACCACCCTGAGCATCTCCGTGCCAAGCCATAGCTTCGCCGCCGCTTCTCATCGCTGACCCGCCGCCGGAGCACCTTCCCCCACGTGAAGCCGAGCGCCACCGTCGGACCTCGCCGCCGATTCGACGTCTCCGTCAATCCCAGAGCAAGCCGACCCCACCACGACCTTCCCCAGGCTGAGAGGTGTCTACCCCGCCGGTCATCGTCGCCACTTCCGTCACCGGAGTCCCTCCCCGCGTCAAGCTGCCGCCGTCGTCCCCTCCTTCCACCACGGCCAAGATCCCGGTCGTCACCGTCCAACTCCGCCGCCGGTGAGCACATCCCCATGACCCCCTCGTCCTCCTCTACATCCTGCGCTCGCTCCCCAACGCCCAAGCCCTTCGAATCGGCGGCGAGCCGAGCGACAGAGCCATCGTCGGCCATGGCCAAGGAGCCATGGAGCTTTTACAAATGGGCCCTGCAAGTTTTCCCCTTCCCACATAAATCCAACCGCTCCCTAGTCGTCCGATTCAAAATGAGCGGCCAGGATCTGATCTGACCAAAGTCAGATACCGGTCAACACCGGTCAATTCCGGTCCACCCCGACGGTTTCGCTAAAGAGTCCCTCCACTTTCCAATAATCAACCCGTCGTCCATCGTCATTCAAAAATATTCACGAAAAAAGTCCTAATTTTTATGAAAAACCCCTGTGTTTATCTGTTTTCGCAGCCCGAAGTCCAGCCCCTAACTTTTTGCGCATTAGCCCTCGGGTTTTAATGCGTATTTATGTTTTAACCCCTGAGTTTTTGAAAATGGGTCCCCTGCAATCTTGTTTACCCTATAAAATACACGTTTTAGCTCCGATTCAACCCGTTCTCATTGCGTTAGATTCATAATGAAATAAATTACATGTTAGCACTGTCAATTACCATGTGACATGTTTCTGAATTTTTATTTAATATTAAGTTGATTAAATGTTATTTAAATGCATTTTCCCAAATAAAAGCAAATTAGGGTTTACATATCGGTTTTCTATAATACTTATTAATTTTGATAATTCTATTTAATCTTATTTTCAGAATAACATTTTATTAGAGTTTTACCTCGGCTTTATAATACAATATTAATTTGATTAATGTTTACTTAACTAGCCCTTTCTAATTAAGAGCAATTTAGAGTTAAACTCCGACTTTTCATAAATAAATGCTAACATTAATTAATATTAACATAAATATGTTTTTATTATAATATTGATTAGTTCAACACGGTTCATAAAGATATTTGATTAGATGCTCTCACATGCTTCATTTCAAGTTAATATTTCAAGTTAAATTGTACTTGAATATTTATAATTAAAATATGACTAAGTGTACTTCGTCTTTTCTAAAGGTCAAAATATAATTTGTATTCCTTATTTATACCTGATTTTATTTAAATTAAAATAAATGAAGCTTATAGACTTTCATTAAATACAAATCTTTTTAAAGCTGTATCTTTTCAACCGTAGCCCTGTTTCCAGCGATTCTCGCGCTCACGCATTCGTGGTGACGCGTAGATTAGTTTTGTGCCGTTGTTTTCTTCTGTTGGAATTTTTTGGTGTACTGTTTCTTATTTATTGTATTGTTTCTTTGCATGTGAATGTGTGATGCGTATAGGAAACGTACCGTTCGAGGAGAGTTTTGAAGATCCGGTCGTTGAAGACTTTGAGCAGCAGCTGGGTTGGGAAGAAGGAAAGTGTTCCTTGATCATACCCGTTTGTACCTAAATGACATGCATTTTAATCACACTGTTATTTATCGCTTGCAATAATATTGTTGGGTGCCATTAAGGATTTCCTAGTCTCCTTTACCATACCTTGCAGCTTGTGGTACTTAATTAATTTTGATGGTAGATGATGCTTAGCTTGCTCAACTGGGTTTGGTTAAATGAAACCCCTACTCTATGTTCCATTACTACCTTTTAATCAATTAATGGATAGGATCACATCTTTTAATTGGAACATGGAGAACCACCTAGGAAAATGGTACAACCATGAGTGTCATGTGGCTCTGGCTTTGACCGACTAATTAGGTGCTCTAGTTTGTGGTATCTTTACTCGGAAGGGGCATGGGGGGCGGCGTTTGACGGGGTATAGCTCGGTCCTCTTGAGCTGTGGGCTTTGGTAAGAGATAGACCTTATTAGGGAGGGTTATGCTTTGCTTCTGAACCGGAAACCTTAGCAGGCTATCATCTATTAGAGTGCTTTTGTAAAGGTCTCATAGTGAAACTCAGTATTCGGTCCACGTGGTGTGGGACGGGTGCATGCTTCGGCAATGGGAATCACGGCTTATGGTGAAAGTGTACAACCTCTGCAGAATGTAAAACTGTTATAACAGCCGTTCTCACGGTCAAGAGCGGCCTGGACCCTTACATGATAATTATACTTGAATACGATCTAAACTGTGGTTACCCGAATTTGTTGGGTTTATATTATTTATTTAACTGTGGTTTGGTATATACTTATATTTGCTAGTAAATAGTTGCTTAATAAAACTTGACCAGCTAAAAGTGATTAATGCAGCTAGCCTTTCAGCTACCCACGTTATAAAGCCTTGCATGTCATTTCTTTCCAAACTTTGCTGAGTACGGAATGTACTCACGCTTGTTGTTTAATTATATTGCATCGACCACACCCGGAATGCTGCTCAGATTGAGAGAATTTTGAGGATTTCACTGCTAATTTTGAGGAGTTCTAGGCGAGTCTCTCCCAGTCAACGCCTGTGGAGTTGGAGTCACTTTTGCTTCGTTAGATGAACGTTTATTTAAGTCTTCTGCTATGACATTTGTGTCAACTCTGAGATTGTAATAAATGCACTTTAAAACTCTTTCGTTATGCATGGTTATGGATATTCACTTGTGACGTCTACCATATGAGTGTAAACTGATCCTGGCGCACATATGAGATGCATCTGGTTTTGTAACGTCTACCATATGTGTGTAAAATTGATGCTTTGCCGAGTGTCCCACTCGGCAAAGGGTCTGTTTGCCAAGTGTATTAGCCTTAACACTCGGCAAACGAGTTGTTTCTGTCATTTCTGGAACAGCATTTGCCGAGTGTTTTTGCCTTAACACTCGGCAAACAGGCCCTCTTGCCGAGTGTCACTCGGCAAAGAGGCTGTGCAGGGCCTGCCCCTAACCAGCCTTTGCCGAGTGGGACACTCGGCAAAGGCTGGGGTCTTTGCCGAGCACGACACTCGACAAGGCTGGTTAGGGGCAGGCCCTGCACAGCCTCTTTGCCGAGTGTCGGGGCTTTACACTCGGCAAAGATCCCAGTATTTGCCGAGTGTGGCACTCGGCAACCACCTCGTCAGCACTAACACACAGCCGCGAACGCCGCCGTGCCGTCCGCGGCCATCCTTTAGTGCTTTATTTTGCCGAGTGTCGGCTTCTGCACTTATGCCGATTGCAACTAAGTATTCCTAGGAAAAATTGTCAAACTTATGCTGAATGCATTTCAAACCTAAAAAAGTAGTTTAACACATATGTACACCTCAGAGTTTTTCCCATGGGCTATTGCCAAAAAATGCTAGCAGGTATGAAATGTTCCAATCAATCAACAAAATGAGTTTTAGCAAATCTACCCTGATTTCGAGTTCATAGTTATTTGAAAGTTCTCTGCATTTTCATTTCTACATCACATACATCAATTCGGGATACCTCACCTATGACTAATTTTTGCTGGTCCAGGTACCATATATTCCCACTTCATCCCCCACAGACTTGACTTCCCTGTTGTCAAATTTAGAGAAACCAACGCAAAAAGTGAATTCTACATCAGACAAAAAATTGCCCCAAAACCTACCATCGAGTAAATATGTTTTTAGTGGATAAACAATAAGGCAAAACAACTGGAAATCGAGGCTCACCTTTGTGCGGGAAGAGTCCTCCCTCCTGATCCTCCTCACCTTGAATCAAGGCATCTCCTTCCCTTAGAATCCAGGGGTACAGCACGCAAAATCATCAATTTATTCTTCAGAAAAAAAAACCCAAAGCAGCAACACCTCGAAAAATCGCTCACCTTTGTGTGTGGGAAACTCGTGCTCTGTAACACCCTAATTTCCATCACAATAAATCTTTAGCACTATTCTGAATTTTTCTAGGATTGATTAAGGCTCAACTAAAGTTTTAGGAATTAACTCGAATTGCCTCTTTAAATATTTAAACATCATTTAAATAATTTTATAACATGACAAGTGAATTGTTGCATTCATGCTGACTTGCATTGTGTTTTGTTTGGGAAACGAATTTAATTTTAAAACATGAGTATACTTCAGTCTAATCTCAATCAATTCCCTAACCCTTTTCTTTTCAAATAATATCTCTCATGTTTTACATGGGCTATTTCTTTTATCCTCCTTTGTGCATTAGCCGACCTTACACCTTCATCTCCATTCCTTTTCACTGTCCTATTTCCTTACTTTTGCTAATTAATTTCCTTGGAATTTGTACCATGCACGTGACAAAACAATCAGCAACCAGATCATTCATGTTCAATGTCTTCACGTCAATAAATAAAGCATGCACCATACATCACTACTAATCTATCATATCAGATCTTATTATTGGCATGCATGCGTGTAGTGCCTGCTCTTTACTTCGTCAGAACACTGCCCGCTCATCTCCTGACCACCGTGATCATCTACTCCATTTTAATATCCACTTTTTAGCAAAACTGCATGAATTCCACTCCAGCCTCCTTCAATTTCCACCATTACGTAATCAAAACATCAAACGTAAACTCGAGTTCCACAACCGATGGCTGTTCACCTCATTGCCTAACCTCTCCACACTCCCTGCCGAGCTCTATAAAAGGCCGCTCATCTGATCCCTCTCCTTGCTCTCAAAACAGCTCACATAAACCTCTACCATTTCATCTTGCCTATAGAAGGCAGTCCATAGAACGAGTTTGTGTTATCGTCCTCTTCGGGAGATCGGCATCGTCGGCATTTCGCTCACCGAGAAGTCGTCAGATGTTCCTCAATGTTTTTCTTTGACGCGGATGCCGACAGACAAGTTTCTGTAATCATTTCACCGTCCATCTATATTGACCATCACGCCCTGGTAAGAACCATATCCTTGTGCTGTCGTTCTCTGTCTTGTACCTCGCTTTATAGGACACATCTTCCTGAAGCAGCATAGCGCCCTACAAAAAAAAATTAATCATGTGGTTACCAGTTTAATTAATCCATTCCTATATGCAAGTCTGTAATCTAAGTCCCGTGGAGACTCTGAAAGTCTGAACCAAAATCTTGATAGTTTAACCATGTATGCTCAGAAGGCACAGTACAATGCACACACGCTGGTAATCAAGTGCACGTACATGTTTAATCTATGCTTTCATGTGCTTGCCGTAGCATGCTAGCAAACATACATCGATCAGTACACATACACTGATGATGTCACACACATCTTTTCACCCGAAACTATCTGTCCAGTAAATTCTATAAATAAATATCCTCCAATCTAATTTAAGTCATTTCCCTTCTTTTTAATCTCTCGATTCCTTGGGCATAATAATCTTTCACTGCTAGCCCATATGATCTTTAAATAATCAAGTTTAGTTCCTCAAGTTCCTTTGCGTAGGTGCTTTATAAAATTATTTTTTTTAATGTTTGATGTACCGCTTTTCTTATTGTATGTTTTATTGCTTGGTCGTAGATCTTATGACTGTTGCGACTGAGCCGCCCGTTGAAGCAAATCAAGGACAATATTTTGAAGAAGAAGAAGATTTATTTGTAGAGCAAGGCAAGTGGCCCTCCCCGCATACTCTTTTTGTCCTATATAATTGCATGACAACTAAAATTTACCTTTATTGCATTAATTTGATGGGGAACACTTTTTAAGGACTTACCTAGTCTTTTTACTCATGATTCCTTGGAATAACCCCAGTTTAAATAATGTTTTGGGTTAATTATGCTCAGCATTGCAATACCTTGGGAATGATTAAATTGGATCTTTATAAAAATTATTGATCATGGCAACTTTGATGGTAAAATGTTGGTTAATGCAAGAGAATTATTCTTTAATCGGAACTTGGAGAACCACCCAAGAAAACAGTGCAACCATGGTGTCATATGGCTCTGACCTTAGCTGATTAATTAGGGGTGTGATTCTACTGATGGCCTTATCCGAAAGGAGCAGAGGGGGATTGG
Organism: Echinochloa crus-galli; assembly: GCA_900205405.1. Lineage (NCBI taxonomy): Eukaryota > Viridiplantae > Streptophyta > Magnoliopsida > Poales > Poaceae > Echinochloa > Echinochloa crus-galli. The sequence goes on along the minus strand of OAMR01000452.1, from coordinate 15,183 downwards.
GGTTGAAGGGGCACAGCTCGGTCCTCTTGGGGTAGTAGCCTTTGCTAAGGTGCTGACTATTAGAGAGGGTTGTGTTCCGCCCTAGCTGTAACTCTTGCGGGTTGTTGGTCTTTTGCACACCTTTGTAAAGGCTTCGTAGTGGACCCCTAGCCACTCACCTTGGAAGTGTTTAAGGTTTGGCGGACCCGGGCAACATGGGGAACATGAGCTGTCGTGAAAGTGTACAACCTCTGCAGAGTGAAAACTGATCGATCAGTCGTACTCACGGTCAAGAGTGGCTAGGACCCTCACATGATAATTGAACTTAAAGATGGAATTTAAATCATGGTTTTTGGAATAAGATGCTTTCTAAATGCTTAAATGAGTTGGTATAAATTTACATCTAGTAAATAGGAAATTGCTAATAAAACATGACCAACTTTAAAAAGCTCACCGTTGTGAACCTTGGCCTATTCTTGATAGTCTTGCATCTTCACCCCACTTGCTGAGTACCTAGTTAGGTGTAATCACACTTGTTATGTTGTTCAGAGGAAAACAATGGTGAAGAATACTACAGTGACTACGACGAGTTCTGAGGCTTGCGCTACCCCAGTCATGATGCCTGTGGAAGTTGAAGAATCTGCGTCTAGCTATCGTATGTTCTTCGATAAGACCTTCGTGTCTCCCGAGAGTGTAATAAGAATATTGTAATAAAGTTATTAAACCTCTTGTACGTTTGAATATTGTTATGATATTACACTCTTTTGTTTATCGTATGGGTGTAAACATGATATTGGCGCACATATGAGATGCACTTGATTTCTCTTCGAAATTCAGGTGTGACATTTTCCTCCTCACCTTGGATCTGGTAGTGAAAAAGAAAAATGACATGAACATGAACCATGAGTGAGAAAGAATAGGTATAAGCTAGCAGAGCATACAAAACTAGATCCCATGATGACTTATATCATTAATGAAAATTATAGAGTGTCAAGCTACAATTGCAAAAACACTTTAGTCCAAACTATAGTTGCAATACAATATCCAAAGCAATAAATGCAAAAATTAATATACTAGACTAAAAAAAGGAACATGGCAAAGGAGGTGGGATTCTTACCCTTAGCTAAAGTTAAGTACTTATAATAAAGTAAATTTTACGGATGGAGCCGTATCATTAGACTCTAAAACACTGCATACAGACAAATATGAATTAAATCATTAGCTAGTGGTTGAGCTCGTGTATATATATACAATAAAAACAGATGGAAACCTAAATAAGACAACAACCAACCGTTGCTAAGGACTAATACTTTGTCTGCTAAAATAAACTAAAGAATAGTAATTTACCTAATTAAAAATAATACTTTGCCTAACTAATAGCATTACTTTGCCTAACTAACAACAATATTTTGCCTATCTAAATACAGTACATTGCTTAACTAAAAACAATACTATGTGGGTGAGAGACTGAATGCAAGGATGCCCTAATCGCAGATGGATGGTCAACAGAGGTGTGTGCTGCAAGACAAAAGCACGGCCTTACTGAAGTCTGATCCTAACTAATAACAATACTTTGTCTAGCTAATAACAATATTTTGCTTATCTAAGTACGATTATTTGCTTAACAAGAATACCAAAGTGGGTAAACCAATAATACTTTCATGCTTGATAGAAGTTCATATATAAGCCTATTATAGCCGCACACACAATGAAAAAAAAGCAGTACTCTAACACATTACCAACACTGATGTTAAGCCAATGAGAAAAGGTCTTTAAACCCATGCAAAAGCCGATGTCATAAAAGGGCGTACCCAGTGCCGTAGGCTTCCCGCACCGTGCGGGGTCTGGGGAAGGGTTGTAATAGCGCACAAACCTTACCCGCATAAATATGCAGAGGCTGGGGCTTGAACCCGGGACCTTCCGGTTACAGACGGTAGGCTCTACCGCTGCACCAAGCCGATGTCATAGCCTTCAATATCTGCACTATCCATACACTCAAGTTTCACCATTGCTTCTGCCCAAATAATCTGCATTTGCAAAGTAAAAGTCACAGGAAAAGAAATGCAGCAAAAGGCTAGCAAATTACTTGAACAAATTTATACAGCTGCTGACATCTGATGCTGCAACTGGCTTCACTCTTTGCAAAAGGCTCTGTCACACTGAAACAACAGGTGCTGCCCAGATAAAAAAGGATCAGCAAAAATTGCATCAGCGCCAATCTCGTGCAACACAAAGAAGGAAGGAACCAGAAGAAATCTCACCCTAAATGCATACCGGGGGTTCCCCAGGATCCTCTTATTATGCATCCACGATAGCCTGAATTAATTCACAAACAACACATTTGTTTACAGAAGCTCCTCTAAAATCAAGGCGAATTTGAGAGGGATTTAGACGTCCGCATACCTGGATGTCGCAGTTGGAGGGCAAGAGCGGCAACAATGCAACAAGAACCATCTGTGTGGTGATTTGCCTGCCTGATGAGAGTGTCGGACTGTTCACTCTTAATTCAGAACCAGCACCAAAAAATGTCCCTGCATGATGCATTAGGCACACAAGAAAATATAAAAAAAGCAACTACTGGAACCCATCTCATCTGACGATCTATCTGTCACAGCTAAAACATGCCACCTGACATTGAATTGAAGTTACAGGTGCTCAATTACTAAAAATACACAACGCATGACACCATACTCCACTTCCACTAAATCATTCTGCATCACAGTATCACGCTTTGCTGAAAAATCCTGAAAAAAATCATGTCTAGCAAGCCACTAGTAACTCGTATCCACCAAGCAACCACTGGAAAATCTCTACCAAAAAAGTAGTACTTCAGATCCCAAACCCCTCGATCAAGCTCGCGGCGCGCGAGATCTATCCCAACCGCACACCGCCAACAGCTACCGTGGTGGTGTGTGTGAATGGTCATTTGTTACTGATAAAATTTCCCCTTGACCATCTCTACTACAAGCAAAAAGCAAAGGCATGTCATTAACTAATTTAAAAAACCTGTGGAAGTTGAAGAATCTGCGTCTAGCTATCGTATGTTCTTCGATAAGACCTTCGTGTCTCCCGAGAGTGTAATAAGAATATTGTAATAAAGTTATTAAACCTCTTGTACGTTTGAATATTGTTATGATATTACACTCTTTTGTTTATCGTATGGGTGTAAACATGATATTGGCGCACATATGAGAGAAGGTCTTATCGAAGAACATACGATAGCTAGACGCAGATTCTTCAACTTCCACAGGTTTTTTAAATTAGTTAATGACATGCCTTTGCTTTTTGCTTGTAGTAGAGATGGTCAAGGGGAAATTTTATCAGTAACAAATGACCATTCACACACACCACCACGGTAGCTGTTGGCGGTGTGCGGTTGGGATAGATCTCGCGCGCCGCGAGCTTGATCGAGGGGTTTGGGATCTGAAGTACTACTTTTTTGGTAGAGATTTTCCAGTGGTTGCTTGGTGGATACGAGTTACTAGTGGCTTGCTAGACATGATTTTTTTCAGGATTTTCCAGCAAAGCGTGATACTGTGATGCAGAATGATTTAGTGGAAGTGGAGTATGGTGTCATGCGTTGTGTATTTTTAGTAATTGAGCACCTGTAACTTCAATTCCACTAAATCATTCTGCATCACAGTATCACGCTTTGCTGGAAAATCCTGAAAAAAATCATGTCTAGCAAGCCACTAGTAACTCGTATCCACAAGCAACCACTGTGGAAAATCTCTACCAAAAACGTAGTACTTCAGATCCCAAACTCTCGATCAAGCTCGCGGCGCGCGAGATCTATCCCAACCGCACACCGCCAACAGCTACCGTGGTGGTGTGTGTGAATGGTCATTTGTTACTGATAAAATTTCCCCTTGACCATCTCTACTACAAGCAAAAAGCAAAGGCATGTCATTAACTAATTTAAAAAATACACGGAAATGAAATCTTACAGAGCCATAACACAGAATAACAATGGTATTGTGACCTAACCTCCAAACCACAAATCAAAGCAAGTCAATTTGATAACCACCATACCCCAAATCCAAGCAAGTCATTTTGACATGATTTCACCACTTAGCCAAGCAAGTCAGCTTATGACATCACAAGCAAGTGTACAATCTATTGTTCTCATTGAGTGAGAAATGGACAGTATGTTCACTAAAAGATTAATAGGTTAACATTAAGCTTCTCCTATCACAAAGCCAAAAAGAAAATACAGAGATTTACCCAAATTAGCATGTTAGAACAGCACAAATCGAGACCCATAGAGGGAAACTGAAAATGCTCACCTCCAGTGATCTACTCGAGATCAGGAAAATGAAGCAGAATATGGCGCGACGGCAGAATAGCATGGTCGGATTAGGAATGAGGGGGACTCACAGTGCATGAGCGCGACCTTGGCATTCCTGGAGAGGACACGGCATCCAAGGGCTGGAGCTCGAGCTAGGCGCTAGCTGCAAATCAAAAGACAGATCCAAAAATCAGCCTTTTTTGTCACTCCAAAAATCAGCCCTAGCAAACTACATCTCGGGCAAAACCAAACCAGACATCGAGAAATCCAAACGACACCTCCCTGTGGCGAGGTCGAGGTATGCAAGGTGTGGGCACCGAGCTGGCTCAAGGTGGCGGGGGCCGGCCGCGGACGGAGCCCGGGTTACCTCCTAGTTGGTTCCTCCCGAGCAGCGCGAGCAGACTCACCACGGCCGAGAGAGAAAAGAGAGGGGCACCCGCGCCGCCTCCCGTGCACCCCACCGCCAGTGGTGTGCGCCGCCGCGCACATGTCTCGGAAGGGAAGCGAAAGAGAAAGGTCGGGGTGGGGATGTGGGCTGGGCCTATGGACCTCACAGGAGGAACGGGTAGCAGATTGCGGGCCCAACAATGCTGGCAGACGTTCGACACCAGTTGCTTTAATTAAGAGTAAATTGCATTCGTCATATAACAACTTGTATTCACTACGGGAAACCCGACGTATGCCGAGTGCTTCCCTCTTTGTCGAGTGCTTTCTATCGGGCACTCGGTAAAGACTGGCTGTGCCGAGTGCCCAGACAACGGCACTCGGCAAAGAGGCGACACTCGGCAAACAGGATCTTTGCCGAGTGTCAGAAAAGAGACACTCGGCAAACAGGATCTTTGCCGAGTGTCAGAAAAGAGACACTCGACAAACAGGATCTTTGCCGAGTGTCAGAAAAGAGACACTCGACAAACAGGATCTTTGCCGAGTGTCAGAAAAGAGACACTCGACAAACAGGATCTTTGCCGAGTGTCAGAAAAGAGACACTCGACAAACAGGATCTTTGCCGAGTGTCAGAAAAGAGACACTCGACAAACAGGATCTTTGCCGAGTGTCAGAAAAGAGACACTCGGCAAACAGGATCTTTGCCGAGTGTC
>OAMR01000451.1:1133818-1144586 GCA_900205405.1 Echinochloa crus-galli | reverse complement strand
GCTCAAGAAACGGTGCAAGCCATGGACGCTCGCATGACCTGCGAAGTCTGTGGTAACACTGGCCATTCGGGGAACAGCTGCCCCAAAACGCGAGAAGATGTCCACTACGTCAACAACTCCAACAACAACGGGTACCGACCGAACAACGAGGTAAAAAAAGCTGGAATTCGCGCCCAAACCTCCCCTTCGAGAGGCCTCAAGGTAACAATTTCAATTCCAGCAATTTCAATAATCAGCCGTCTCTTAGAGATCTTGTGTTTAACCAGATGAAAATAACTGAAAACATCAACAAGAAGCTTTCTGCTAATACTTGCGATGAATTGTCATTGGGGTGTGAGTTAGAGTTGCTTGCTTCTGCTAGCGAAGTAAGTAGTTATTGATCTGTGTAGGAGTGGTTCCTAGACTTGTCAGTAACCTTAGTTTCTGCCCGTCGCAACGGAGGCGGTAGCCGTGAGGTGGTGACAGCCCTCTCGGTCTTCGTAACCCATCACGTTAGTTCCGGTGTCCTAGGACCCAAGGTTCAGGGTAGTCAGCACCCCTTCTCATCCCTTTCTGAAGGTCTCAAATATCCAAGTGCTAACACCGAGATGGACCTACCTGCCGAGAGCTGCAAAGAAGGCGATCATCAAAACCTCTCCGGACAGGAAGGAAGATCCGGAGTACCCGTCATTCAGTGCACGATCTGGAATCGTCGCATTGATGGTGCGCTCTGCGATCTGGGTCCAGCGTCAACATCATGTCTAAGGTATTATTTAAAAAGTTACGCTACCCTACTCTATCTCCTACTACTGCCCAGGTTCAGCTTGCGGATTCAACCGTCCGCTACCCCGAGGGGGTGATCGAGAATGTACCGGTCCGCATTTGGGGACGTTACGTTCCTGTGGACTTCGTTGTCCTCGACACGGGAAACGACCACTCGTTTTCCCTTGTCCTGGGCCGACCGTTCTTGAACACCGCCCGGGCTAGAATCGATATGGATGCGAGAGAAGTCTCGTTCCGTATCGACGGAAGGTTGACATATTTCAAGTTCCAACCACGGGAAGAGAAGAAGGTAGAGCCACTTACACCGGAGCGGAGGAGCGCCGAGTGTTTCCTCAAAGCTCTCATCAGTGGAGAGCTGGAGATACTCGGTGGAGAGCAGTCTGAGTGGTACGGACCGATGGAACAAGGGAGCGTAGAAGAAATGGACCGCCTCGTGAAAAAATACGAGGAAGTGCAAGCCCTCTGGAATTCTCCAGAGACACCGATCCCACCGCCACCGACACCAAAGAAGAAGAACAAGAAGATGTGGCGGAAGAAGGTTGCATCGTCCGAGTCATCCACTCCGGGACCGAACGGTGACAAGAGCACCTGAAGACAGGAGAAGTCCCGCTCGCGGACTTAAAAGCTGAGCGCTCGCCGCGAGGATAACCGGTATGTATCTCATATTTCCCTTCCAAATTTTAAATTTCCAATTGCATTTGCATGTTTCCCTTTCCAAAATAATTGAACCACCTGAGTAATTAATTTGAGAGAGAGTAGAAAATTTTGCAAGCTTGGTTTAAATAATTGGACACATGGTGAAATTTTACCTAGGGTGGATGTAATTGGTAATTTCTATCATTTTCATCCCTTCTAGAACATCTCCATTTATTTACCATCACCACCAACCAGCACCAAACATGTTTACCCCACTAAAAATGGCTGCACACTCACCTATAATCACAAACATGGCAGCATGGGGATGACTCCACTAAAATCAACTTTGGTTATGTCAATGTTGGATCTCACCTACCACTAAAATCCATGAGCTTGACCTTGAAAAAATTGTGACCACACAATTTTGAGTGGAGTCAAAGCAAAGGAGGGGGCTGCACTCACATGGAGTGCTCAGGCCACCAGGGCCTGGTTCGGCCCAACCAGGGACCTCCCCCCTCCTTGCCTATAAATGATGGTGCAAGCTTGCTTGCTTCTCCCACACACACTTCCATTCTGAAATTTTCTGCTAGGAGCTCTCTCTCTCTCTCTCATTTCTTTGCTCAGGTGCTTGCTCAAGTTCTTGCTCAAAGTTCTTGCCCAAGTTTTAGCTCACTTGCATACCCAGAAAATCCCAAAAATAGTTTGCTTTTGTTGTGATCCTTGTGCTGAAATTTTGTTGGACGATTTTGTGGTGGTCTCCGACACCCACAAGAACGACTAACTAGTTGTGGTAGTTTTGATCCCCGCAAGAACGACTAACCTTCTTGAACGACTGACTTTATTTCTTGTGCTAACCTTTGATACTCAGTCCTTCGGGTAGTCGTTTCTGTGCTAATATTTTGCAGGAGCCATGTTGAAGCTCATCGCCGCACTCCGTTGTTCCACCCGGTTTAGCCGCCGCTCGGACGATGCTGGGAGTTCCCCAGCCCCGTCCCGTGGCTCGAGCCGGATGGACGAGGATGAGGCTGGAGCAGCTGGCTTGGGTGGAGGCTCTGCTTTACCCCAAGCCAGGCAGCTCCTGAGCGAGAACGACATTGTTCTCCGTACGGACCGGGAGAGAAGCACCTTCAATGAGTTCAGGCTACGGCCAGAGCACGGACTCTGAGTGGTCCGGAAGCTGGTATGCTGGGGGGTATGACAATGCCTCCCAGCCATAAAGGCAAAGCCTTTGGTGAGGATTCAAATACACTTGAGCGATTGAGTGAACCAATGAGGAACTACTTATCTTTCACAAAAGGGTAAAAACTCCGAGATAGGATCCTGAAAAGAGTAGAGTGGAATAAAACTAAGTTAATCTATTCATTCCTTCAACCGCCCAAGATAAGGAGATTGCTATAAGCCCCATAGGTAAAATGGTGAATTAATACCTTGCTAGTGATTCAAGTATTTGTTTGAGTACTAGTTGTTATAAAGTTACCTGCAAGAAAAATGACATTATAGCAACTCCTGATCCACCGAGCCTAAGTCCGCAACTTTGCTCGAGGACGAGCAAAGAGGCTAGCTTGGGGAGCTTGTTGGCGGTCGTTACAACCCAAATTCGACCACCAATACTCGGGAATAAATGAGAGACTATGGATCATTCCATGTACTTAGATTTTATTTCTAATAAAGTTCCACGAGTTTTGGTGAGTGTCATGTTTGCAGGTACAACTTTCCAAAATACGTACTATTGGGGCCAAAAATGACCGAATCGGCCGAACGTCTCCGTTCGGCCGGTTAACCCCCTTAGCCATAGACAGCGAGAAGCACAACCGGAGGCCGTCCACATCAGCGATGACCAAGCGATGACCGAGCACGACACTTGGACAACTGCCACGTCACTTCTGGGCCAAATCAACACGATGACCGGTTTGGCCTGAGACAGCACATACACCTCTTCTTCTATGATATTGATTGATATACATGTCATATGCATCACGGGTTATTTTATATTGTCACACACACTTGTTGCACATGTTGGATGCTGAGATATAGGGGGAGCTCTTTTTCTTTTTTGAAGAAGACCAAGATCACATCTGATGCACAGTATATAGACTGGGAGTACATGAGCAAGCAAGACAACCCAGTGTTCAATGAGATTATTAGAGTATGTTCTGAAAAGAGGGTGAAAAATCTCATGGGCTTCAGGCACAGCTGGAACAAGGAAGTTATTGCTCAGTTCTATGCTACTGTGTTCTTTGGATACCACGAGGAGGGTGGTAGGCAGGAGAGGGCTATGCATTGGATGACAGAGGGACAGCGCTATCATATCACTTATTCTGATTTTGCCTCTCTCTTTAGAGCTGCACATGAGAGTGATGACACCGTGAGGATACATGATCGGGGTGTTATGGAACCATCAGAGTTGAAGTTCATGTATCCCAGGGATCAGCGTGGCAGTTGGGGGAAAGTGAGTGGTCTCTACACCTACTATGGGACTCTCTACAGATTGCTCAGAAAGACACTCACTCCTAGAGATGGCAACACCTCAGATATCTCTCTTTACATGAGGAATTTGATGTATTATTTGAGGATTGGAGAGGATACACCTCCATTTAGTGTTGCCGATTTTATTTGGCAGGAGATCAAGACCATCTCTGAGAGTCCTCAGAAGATTTGTGCCTACAGCCCTTACATCATGCTTATCATTGAGAGGGTCACAAACCTGAAGATTCAGAAGGACACCCAGCACAAGCCACTACGTCCTCCTGTTCCTCACAAGTTCCGGATGCCTTCTCCACCACTGGATGAGCCTCCACAGCAGCCAGATCCTCAGCAGCAGCAGCACACACAGTAGGGAGGCGACCAGACTCAGCAGCAGCATAGTCAGCTGCAGCTGGGGCAAACCGGTCTGACCGGTTCCCCAAACCGGTCTGACCGGTTTGGGCCTGGCAGCAGCTCATATCCTGAGCGACGGACTTCTCCCATTCGGAAGTTTATCTCCATGTGCAAAGGTCAGAGGGATGTTGAAGTGAACATTAGGCAGCAGAGGATTGAGAGCAAGAAGACTAGGGATGCGGTGAAGAGATTACATGCCAAGATGAGCCCGGATGATCCTCCATCACCTATCTCTCCACCACTTGAGCTACCTGAGATACCCCCGCTTCGAGACATCATGACCGATCACATGAATGCGGGCTACTTTGAGGAGTATGGTGACATATTTGGATACGGACACGTTGAATCGAGCTCACAGCCTCCACCACCCCCTCCACAGTCAGTTGGTGCTCCAGGGACCATGCCATACATGCCTACTTCAGAGGGTGACTTGTTTGGTTCCTCATTCGGGTTTGCACCTTCAGGACCCACCTATGCAGCTCCTAGCATTCCATCTTCGTCATATGCATATGGTGGCACCGGATCTTCTATGGCAGGACTTCAGTTCTCGAGTGCACCGTCTCCATCTCCCGGAGAATTTGCTTCACAGGCGGTTGCTTCTATATTCGGACCCACTTCTGCTCCTAGTCATGGTATGCTTTGATCTTCCACATCTCACTCCATGTCTAGTACATCGCTCTAGATTATCACTTGCACATTCAATTGAGTGAAGGTTTTCATTGGACTACTTCTTCATCAGATGATCATAGCCCGACCTTCTAGTGGCGGAGACGAGTGGAGACATGATGGGAGTACGACTACAAGCTTCTCCAGGCCCTTTATGGATGATTGATGACAAAGGGGGAGAAGAATGGATTAAAGCCTAGTTTCTAGTCTTGTAGTCGTTTATGAATTTGGATGTAATAAATTCATACTCTACCTATTTGTGGACTTGAGACATTGTAATGTGTGCTACAATGTGTGTTAAACTTATTTATGTATCCTAAGTGACCTTATGTTAGTGTGATGCGCATGTGATGGTTGATGAGATGTTGTTTCACATGTGCTGTCTGGGCAAAACCGGTCGCTGTCTGGGTGAAACCGGTTTGACCGGTTTCCCAAACCGGTCTGACCGGTTTGGCCCAGACAGCAAGCATGTGCTTTTTCTTTGCTTTATCAAGTGATATACATGTCATATGCATCACATGTTGTTTTATTTTGTCACACACACACTTGTTGCACATGTTGGATGCTGAGATATAGGGGGAGCTCTTTTTTTTCTTTTTAATATGTGCATTTGGCGTGTGAGGCCAAATTTTTGATATTCCACTCAAAGCACATGTTAAGGGGGAGCTCATGTTATATCTCAAGTGGGACCCCATGTGCTAGCTAGAGTGTCTGAGAGATCAAGAGCCGCATTTGTGGGCAGAAAGCATACCACCACCCAAAATGTGTTGGCTGCTGGCACTTAATTGTTTTGGTGATTTTGGATGACAACATGATTTGTAATTTAACTTGTTTGTTTAAGTATATGAGCAGGGTTTTATTCTAATTGATATTCATGTAATATGGTTGTTGAAGATTATACGCTCATCATTGGTATAAATGACATGAGAGCAAACAAGTGAGTGTGATCTCATGTAACTAAGCAATACAATATGGTTTAATCTCTATGCACTAATCAAGCCTTACGAGTGAAGCTATGCAATGCGTCTAATTCTTTATTGATCATATATTGGAATGGCTTATGAATTGGTCCATACACTTGGAAATTCTAAGCCTAGCTCAAGATTGGATTTGCTCAAGCAAGAAAAGAATGTTGAAGCCCTCAAAGTGAGTATGATCATGTATGGCATCATCGAAGACTTAGAAGCTCAAGAGGAAGATTTATTTGCTATTTAATTTCTTGAGTATAGGAATGCCGTACTATCAAGAGGGATGCAACATTTAGTTGTGGGATAACACCAAAGTGCTCAATAGATCAACCCTTGTGAGATAGCCTTGAGAGTGTAGTGTTTGGGGTTAGTGTGCTGTCAGGACCCAAACCCCGGTGACCGGTTTGGGAAACCGGTCTGACCGGTTTGGCCTCTGACAGCCACAACAGCTAGTTTTCTTTGAAAACCGGTCTGACCGGTTTCCAACGGCTATAACGGCTAGTTTGGGAGTTTGGGGTATTTATACCCCTTGGCCCTCTCCTTTGAGGGCTGCTGGTTCCCTTGCCTTTCTTGCACGCCTAGAGCCTTCCCAAGCACCAGCAAGCTCTCCCCAAACCTCTCTTTGTGAGAGTTGATTGATTCTATCAATATCTTTGGATTTGGGTTGAGAGAGATCTTGTGTGTCAGCTAGAGAAAGCTTGTTAGAGCTAATTGCAACAGCAAAGAGTGAATCCATAGCTTGAGCACTTGCGGTGAGGTCTAGCAACCTTTGAAGCATTTGTTACTCTTGGAGGTGAAGCCTCCTAGACGGCTAGGCGTCGCCGGTGAGCTACCGTGTTTGTGGTAAGCCGCAGATCGTTTGTATAGGCCGGCCTTGCCTCCTTCGTGGAAAAGGGCCACAAGCTAGTGGAACCGAGGAAAGTGGCTTGGAGTGGATAAGCCCGCCTTTCGTAGGCCCTCAACGGAGAGTAGGATTCACCTTGTCTTTGTGACGGCCTTTGTGGCATTGGTGAATCCGAACTTCGGGAAACAAATCATCGTGTCTCTCTATTGGTTTGCCTCACAAGTTCAATTTTAGCATTTATATTTGCTTCCGCTTCGATCTACTTGGTTGTGCTCTCCTTGTGTGCAGGGACTTTTTGAATCTGCTAGAAATCACCTACAGGAGCTGCAAAACAAGTTTGGTTTGTGCAAGAACTCATAGAGGGGGTCATATACATATTTGTGTGTTTCTGCAGGAAACCGGTCTGACCGGTTTGGTAAACCGGTCTGACCACTTTTGTACTGTGTTGAGTTCCTGACCCCAAACCGGTCTGACCGGTTTGGGAAACCGGTCTGACCGGTTTTGGTACTGACAGTGTGAAAAAGTTTTGTAAATTGCAGATTCACCTATTCACCCCCCCTCTAGGTGACATCAAGGTCCTTTCAACATCCCAAATGATATGAAAGAAATATTCACAAGTAATCAGTATTCATATCCGTTATACCGAGTGCTGATTTTCATCATTATTCTAGGTACTGGGTTTCAATATAGAAACCATTCAGCTGGATATCATGAAAACACATAAGGGTATATGTCGAATCAAATACATGTGTGTATCAATGATTAACTTGAGAATACCCATAGGGAGAGCATAATCTCCTTCACTTGTGTTTATGGGACAACTCCCCAAAAGAATTCCTTCATCATTTGGAAAAATCCAAAATATTTCTATAGAGTAAGAATAACTCATATAGAATGCAAATACCATGTATGCAGAATGGACAATATACTACATGAGGTAATACTATATGGCTAATAATATTTCCATGGATAACAATGGATACTCGAGATGTCTCAACATTGGAAGTAAACTTCAAAGTTCTCCCCCTGAACTTGCAAGCCTCCAATGAGTTGGTGGTTCAGTTTAGCCAAAATATTTGAGAAATTGACATGGAGTGAGTGATGACTCACCACATCAACATAGTCATTATCTCATATATTTATTGCTCTTATAAGATCCACCATGTTCTATATAACATAGAACAATGAAACTTGTAAAACTGTTTAGAACATGAAGTCCTAGTAAACGGATGATTAAACGTCCGAACAGTAATACTTTCTTTGCTAAACATTCCATCAAGGAGCGCAAAGAGTAAGTGGATCATTCTACATTGAACACTCAGATTTCATAGAAATCCAAGTAAAGAAGATGCAAAAAAGCCAAGTTGCGGGGAGGCAACTTAGGCTTGGCTAAGCATTGGATAGAAATTGGCTATAGTGGTTGCATGACCATTAGCCTTTTTCCAATGCAAGTTCAGAGAAATTTCCATATTAAAAAATATATAGCCATGTCCTACATGATGAGATCATGTATGCAATAATTTTACTCCAAAAGGAAACTATATGTAGCGAAAAATATTAGTGCCAACTTTGGTATCAAGTTGGTACTTGAATTTAGATTAACCACTATATAGGGGACCAATGACAGCGTCGCTGTCTTGTTTTGGTCTTCTATATAAGGTAATCACCAAAATGATGCACAATTTTCTGCTATTTATTTAAGCAAAATTTTTACTTAAACAATTGGATTCAAGATGAGTCTTGAATGTATGCAAAATGCTGTAAAATCAAGATGACTCTTGAATTACTGTAATTGTAGTGTAAACCTCATATTAGGTAGGCGAAGAAATCCGCAGCTATCATCAAGGGTGAGCAATGGTCACAACCAAGATTTATCGTATCACTGTGTATTAGTTAACACACTGAGGTAGTCACCATTTCGGTGTAGACCTCACGGTGAGAGTAGATGCTATATCCGCTCAACCATGTGTTAAATAATATATTTGACATGTTGGATTTGCACTTGGAGGTAATCATCATATGAGGGAAAAAATGATGTAGACCTCAACAACAATGGAAGCATAGTCTGCATATGTGCAGTAGATGCATAAATCCAACATGGATGATGGTAACCACTAATCATGGTGTAGACCTTACAGGATTCTACGTCATATTGGGTACGCACGTTGAGGATAGTCATTATGTGTCAAACACATAATGTAGATCCCGCAGTAGTACTAGAATACTACCTTGTGTATGGCCAATATGAGAGAATCAAGATAAATACGACAAAAGAGTAAACCATTGTTCCAAATTTGATATAGGCTATGCACGTTGGGGATAATTACTCATAAAGTGTAGATCCCGCATTAGTAAATGGTATTACCTTGTGCATGGTTAATATCAAAAATTTGGAATATTATATTTATGTGATACAAATAAATGAGGTAAACACATAAAATATTTTGCATACAAATATTGTAAACTCTACTTAAATTACACAGTGAGGCATAAATTAAGGAGTCACAAATTCTTAATGCAAGATGCACATCAATTGCATTAATAAATGCCAAAATAATGATAATGGCATTCAACGTACAATATACTACAGAAAAATACAAAGGACTGTAGGGTCTACACATGAAATATGCAAGACACATACCTATTATACAGCATATAATTACTAGAACTCTAGGGTTCAATAGTAAAAATGCTGTAAACAAAAATTGTAAACAAAAGCATTGCTACTGGGCCGAAACAATTGCTCTAGGCCCAAGCGGCCCATATAAGGCATGGGGTGGCTGGTGCGCCGTTGCCTCCATGCGGCCATGCGGGCGCTGCCGCCGCCGTCGCTTCTGGTGAGCGTGTCCGCCGCCGGTCTGCGTCCTGCCGGCCTGGGGAGCGCGCGCATCGGCTGATGCAGGACGGGTGCCGCCACAGCCCCGGGCGCAAGCGCGTGCTGCCGCAGGAGCCGTCCGGGCGTCACCGCTGTCGCCGTTGACGTCGGGTCCAGGCGCTGCCGTCTCCAGCCACGCGGGCGTGGACGCCATCACCGCCGTGCAGGCGTGCGCGGTCGCTGCCTCATGGGCGCGAGCACGCGCCGCCGCTGATCCAGCCGGTCACCGCCGTCAGGGTCGCCGTGTCGGACAAGGGCGCCGCCGCCCCGGTCTTGCGGGCGCGGGCCGCCGCCACCAGCCGCACGGGCGGACACGAGCGCCGCACGGGCGGACACGGGCGGTCACTGCGCTGAGGCGCAGGCGAGCGGGCGAACCGCCATTGCCGCGGTCGCAACCATGGGAGCGTGGGCCACCGCTGAAGCCTCCGCGGGCAGGCAACAAGAATACGAACGGAGCATTCAACGATGCCATGTAAGACAATAATGCAATAACTGCTTACTAGTTTCTTCCGTCCGTTCTTTGTCCATTATTTTGGTTTTCCGCGGTTGCAGATGAATCGATGCAGCCCTTCGTGCTTCTCTGTTGTTTTTCTGTTGATGCCGATGGGAGCAGCAAAACTGTGTGGCCTTCTTCAGCGAAGAAGTCCATCATATGAAGCAACACGGGATGGACGAGTGCGTCGTCCATGCATCACCGCCGGACACCGGTAGTCTCATCGCCGTCGTCGACAACTTACCCAGTCAGTGGGAGAGAGGAAGTCGCCGGTGATGGCCGAAGTCAGTAGTATGGCAAAGTGCTGATAACGTATTACCAGTAGTAAGCAGTACTCAAATATAAATGAGAGGACACAAGTGACAAGAGTCATAGACAAGAGTGAAACTCTCTGTATCATTCATTGATCTGTTTATATATATATATGGGATGAATGGTCATGGTGAAAAGGTGTCTTGAAAGGACACAAGGAGTAGGTGAATGGATGTTGTCCGTTGGATTATAACCGTCTCCCCATGGATGAGATCACACGGTGAGAGATTAATCTCAACAGGCATGTCACCGCGCTCCAGTCTCCACCGCATCTGCACTGCTCACTCCACCCGACGACTCATCCCTGCCTGTAGATGGCCTCATGTCCTGACCAA
>OAMR01000451.1:1108819-1131764 GCA_900205405.1 Echinochloa crus-galli | reverse complement strand
TTGCTTAAACAATTGGATTCAAGATGAGTCTTGAATCTCTGTATGCAAAAATGCTATAATATCAAGATGAGTCTTGAATTACACGCAATGTAGTGTAAACCTCATATTATAAGGCGAAGAAATCGCAGCTATCATCAAGGGTGAGCAAAGGTCACAGCAAAGATATATTGTATCACTTATGTATTAATCAACACACCGAGGTAGTCACCAATTTGGTGTAGACCTCATAGTGGGAGGGAGCATTATCTGCAAACAAATTGCCAATAGATGCTATATCCCCTTGTGTTATGTTAATACATTTTACAAATTGGATATCCACTTTGGAGGTAGTCATCATATGAAGGCATAAAAAGATGTAGACCTCACAATAATGGAAGCATAATCTGCATGTGTGCAGTAGATGCGTAAATCCAACATAAATGATGGTAACCACTAATCATGGTGTAGACCTTACAGGATTCTACGTCATATTGGGTACCACGTTGAGGGATAGTCATTATGTGTCAAACACATAATGTAGACCCGCAGTAGTACTAGAATACTACCTTGTGTATGGCCAATATGAGAGAATCAAGATAAATACGACAAAAGAGTAAACCATTGTTCCAAATTTGATATAGGCTATGCACGTTGGGGATAATTACTCATAAAGTGTAGATCCCGCATTAGTAAATGGTATTACCTTGTGCATGGTTAATATCAAAAATTTGGAATATTATATTTATGTGATACAAATAAATGAGGTAAACACATAAAATATTTTGCATACAATATTGTAAACTCTACTTAAATTACACAGTGAGGCATAAATTAAGGAGTCACAAATTCTTAATGCAAGATGCACATCAATTGCATTAATAAATGCCAAAATAATGATAATGGCATTCAACGTACAATATACTACAGAAAAATACAAAGGACTGTAGGGTCTACACATGAAATATGCAAGACACATACCTATTATACAGCATATAATTACTAGAACTCTAGGGTTCAATAGTAAAAATGCTGTAAACAAAAATTGTAAACAAAAGCATTGCTACTGGGCCGAAACAATTGCTCTAGGCCCAAGCGGCCCATATAAGGCATGGGGTGGCTGGTGCGCCGTTGCCTCCATGCGGCCATGCGGGCGCTGCCGCCGCCGTCGCTTCTGGTGAGCGTGTCCGCCGCCGGTCTGCGTCCTGCCGGCCTGGGGAGCGCGCGCATCGGCTGATGCAGGACGGGTGCCGCCACAGCCCCGGGCGCAAGCGCGTGCTGCCGCAGGAGCCGTCCGGGCGTCACCGCTGTCGCCGTTGACGTCGGGTCCAGGCGCTGCCGTCTCCAGCCACGCGGGCGTGGACGCCATCACCGCCGTGCAGGCGTGCGCGGTCGCTGCCTCATGGGCGCGAGCACGCGCCGCCGCTGATCCAGCCGGTCACCGCCGTCAGGGTCGCCGTGTCGGACAAGGGCGCCGCCGCCCCGGTCTTGCGGGCGCGGGCCGCCGCCACCAGCCGCACGGGCGGACACGAGCGCCGCACGGGCGGACACGGGCGGTCACTGCGCTGAGGCGCAGGCGAGCGGGCGAACCGCCATTGCCGCGGTCGCAACCATGGGAGCGTGGGCCACCGCTGAAGCCTCCGCGGGCAGGCAACAAGAATACGAACGGAGCATTCAACGATGCCATGTAAGACAATAATGCAATAACTGCTTACTAGTTTCTTCCGTCCGTTCTTTGTCCATTATTTTGGTTTTCCGCGGTTGCAGATGAATCGATGCAGCCCTTCGTGCTTCTCTGTTGTTTTTCTGTTGATGCCGATGGGAGCAGCAAAACTGTGTGGCCTTCTTCAGCGAAGAAGTCCATCATATGAAGCAACACGGGATGGACGAGTGCGTCGTCCATGCATCACCGCCGGACACCGGTAGTCTCATCGCCGTCGTCGACAACTTACCCAGTCAGTGGAGAGAGGAAGTCGCCGGTGATGGCCGAAGTCAGTAGTATGGCAAAGTGCTGATAACGTATTACCAGTAGTAAGCAGTACTCAAATATAAATGAGAGACACAAGTGACAAGAGTCATAGACAAGAGTGAAACTCTCTGTATCATTCATTGATCTGTTTATATATATATATGGGATGAATGGTCATGGTGAAAAGGTGTCTTGAAAGGACACAAGGAGTAGGTGAATGGATGTTGTCCGTTGGATTATAACCGTCTCCCCATGGATGAGATCACACGGTGAGAGATTAATCTCAACAGGCATGTCACCGCGCTCCAGTCTCCACCGCATCTGCACTGCTCACTCCACCCGACGACTCATCCCTGCCTGTAGATGGCCTCATGTCCTGACCAAGAGCTAGGGGGTACATAGTCTGGAGTGCATGGCATGCTCGATCTATCAAGGCATGGAGGCGGCGATTGAGTAAAAAGTGCGAGACTATAATGCGAGGTGGAGGGGGACCACGTTGGCTAGAAGGCTAAGCTCCTAAAATCAAGACCAAGGTCCACATCATGATGATGTGGCACCATTTAATGTTTTCTGGAAGTACTTTATGGAAACTGTTGATGATGATGATGCATTTTTTCACTGCCAATAATTTTGGCAAGTCCCAAAACTAGGTGTATTAAAATTTATTTTTAGACACTATTGGAGATCCTATATAACGACTGGAGATGCTTATGGAGTTATGGTCTAAGCGCAATCTTAACCCTCCACCTAGGATAGTTTGTATAGCATTAAATGGACTTTCATATAGAACTATTTGCTTATGTGACCTATATTAATTAGGACGGAGAAGGAAAAAACAAGAAACTATGTCTCATGCACGACTCAGTTTCAACATGAGAACCTATGCATAAGACATTACCAAATTTAGGTTGGGAGATGATAGTATTTTAAAAATAGATAAAACACAAACATAATTGGTAGAGAGGAGAGAGAATGAATTTATTAAGGACCCACACTAAGATGTTATGGGTTGAAGAATATAATTTGTAAAGTAATATCTTGTTAATATTATACTATTGGCACTATAGACACTACTAATGGATACTGTGGATTGAGATTGTCCTAGGGGTGTTTAGTTCCTGGAAAAAGATAAAAAGTGAAGTGAAAAAGTCACATCGGACACTGTAGCACTTTTCGTTTGTTTATGATAAACATTGTCTTACCATGACCTAACTAGGCTTAAAAGATTCGTCTCGTCGTGTGCATCAAAATCATGTAACTAGTTTTTTTATTTACCCACGTTTAGAGGAGAGAGATTTGATGTGATAGGTGAATAGTGAAGTTTGGAGAGAGAATTTTTAAAAGTTTGATTATGTGACCGGGAACTAAACAGGCCCTAGTCATTTTCAATCAAAAGAGGTACATTATACTATTTTCGTGGTGGCTGAGATTATCCAATTTTATTCCCACGACCTCTCGAGAGTCTCGCGTGGCTGCATGCGCAGGTAAATGCTCTGTGCTTCAATACATCAGGAGTGTGGTTTCTGTATGCAAGGTGTTTATTTATTTTGTCATGTTCACCAAACATTAAATACATAGAGACACATGCTACAGGCCTACAGCATCTCTTAAAATGGAGCACCCCATGCCAGAGGCCCGTTTTGACCATGTGGAGGGCCTACCGGGTCAGATGGGCCATGAGATATCCTTTCTTTGTCGTCATCGCCATATGGAGCGGATGTATCATGCATCGGCGGTCTTCTGTGTGGTGGCGGCGACACGTCGTTGTGTAAGTGGTTTGGCCCACTAGGAACAATTCTTTTTCCGCCATTGATCTCCTCTAGTGCCTTGTTTAACGATGCCTGACCATCTCTTCCATTAGCACTAGCAAAAGCAGCCTCACCTAACCGCCGCACACTGAAGGCTTCCGATGTCGAAGCCACGAGGAGAGCATGAACCAATATTGGCACAATAATGGCTGCCATCACTGTTGTCGACGCCATGAGATCTGAAACCTGAAGCTAACAATTTTTCATATATCTCTCTGCTAGGGATGATGTAGGCAAATGTGTGCGGTCCCACCCATATATATACACATACGGAGAACCTCAAGAGAAAAAGTTGTGAGAAAGATTCATCTTTAAATGGTAAGGATCAATCCTCATCCTTGTTTTTAAGGCGTTGTTGATGAACT
Source organism: Echinochloa crus-galli (assembly GCA_900205405.1). Taxonomy (NCBI): domain Eukaryota; kingdom Viridiplantae; phylum Streptophyta; class Magnoliopsida; order Poales; family Poaceae; genus Echinochloa; species Echinochloa crus-galli. Next base: position 1,127,646 of record OAMR01000451.1, on the reverse strand, counting down.
GCCTAAAACGAAGTATGCCATTTAGGTGATGATATTAATGAACTGCCTAAAATGAACTAGGCTGGTGAACTGCCTAGAATGAAGTATGCCATTTAGGTGATGATATTAATGAACTGCCTAAAATGAACTAGGCTACTGAGACGATATTCATGAACCGCCAAAAAGGCAATATTGATAAGGTTGGAGTCCGTTTTAATTTTTCTAGATTCATAGCATATTCTATGCATCTAGATATACATTATGTCTAGATACACAACAAAATATATGTTACTAAAAGAGTAAAATGTATAGCCGGTCCTTCAACTATTTCGGGTCTATCATTCCGGTCACTGAACTCTCAAATTATAGATTTGGCTCCCTAAACTTAGCTGTGGGAGTTATCTCAGTCCCTGAACTCATAAATTGCATATTTAACTCCTTAAACTTAGCTTCGGATGCCATCCATATCCATATACTTTTAAAATACAGATTATTTTCAATTGGAAAGTATTTCTATTATTCTACTCTAAAAAGCGATTTTAGAGTAAAAATAGTACGGTACTAGAGGGATTGCTAGGTTTTGCTCCCACCTAATGATAAGGGTAATTGAAACGTAGTTGTGTATATAATTATTTTTCTCTAATAGTTCATCATTATAATTTGTGGATCACCTCCATCCCCATCGATTGCACTCGTCCGATTGAGCTAGGTGACACAGCACCGTGAGCATGAAATGGTTTATGCAAAAGAGTAATGGATATGATGGAGAGAACATAATATTTAGATAGATGGATTAAACTAGAACTGGGAGGATTTGTGACTTATGAACTGGGTTTGGACTAAACAAAAAAATTAATCGTATCTTTAAAAAAATTGAGAATTCATTTTTCAATTAAAATATTATGCGGTCAGCACGAATGCAACATCCCTCACAAATAAATTTACAAATATTAGAACACTATTTTTTCTATCTAAATTGGATTAAATTAAATGTTGGAAATTTTATAGAAATAATAAATCATTTATTTTATTAGTTTTTTCTATTTACAATCCAAAATAGAAATTTTATGGTGCGACAGTGGGGTCCACAACATGAGCCGAAGGCCTGATATGATACAAAGCCTGAAAAGGACCAAAATAGATGACACAACACCTTTTCATGGGCACACAGAAAGATCCATGAGGCTTCTTGAGCTAGGACCAGAACCAAAAGAAGGTCTTGTCGTCACGGTTCCAATGCATCCGAGAACGCCTTAATTGCACGCCGTATGAGGGAGATATCACCGTTTTGGTGAGACACGTCGGCTGAATCCGAACCGAAGACGTTGTCCAACATGACGATAACTCGTATCTTTAGATATAAGGTCGGCACGTGTATGTCCTGGTGATGTCCTCATCAGACCGGCCATGTACTTTACTCTTACTCTTTCTAGAAATATCAAAACAACTTATAATTTGGAGCGAATGGAGTACTCCATTTGTTCTGGAATTCACTGTATTGAGAGTGCCTATTCTGGGTTTTGTGCCAATTTTTAATAATATGACTTAAAATACAATGCCAATTTTCAAGCACGATTTGAAAATTATTAAAGTTTTGATTGTATATAATGATGTCCTTCTAAAAGAGTCTGCATGATCAATGTCATTATTTATAGCACGTGTAAACTGAAGACAACTGCCAAAACGTCAAAAAGGGTCTATATTCCAATAGTACCCATTATTTTGGTACAGACCCTTTTGTGAAAGATGTTATAGACTTAAGGAACTCGGTTTTTGAGCTTAAGAAGGGTAGATAAAAATGCAGTGACCTACAATCCCAGTAAGAGAGAAACAACACATGTAGGTAGGTAAAAGAATACACAGGGCCACAGTACAACTCTAAGAAACTCCACAAATATCCTATATGGTGAATAGATGGATAACCTCTCCGTCCTAAAAAGGATGCGATTCTCATTTTTCCAGATGATTAGCAATTTCAAGTTTTACCAAATTTATAAAAAATACTAACAATGTTTATGTCTCTAAATAAATTTAGTATAAAATATATTATATAATTAATTTAATAATATTTATTTTGTCTATACTAAAAGGATCCTAAGAATGGAAAACACGTTTCACCAAAAAACCCACCCCACCCTCTCACAGAGGACCCACCTGTCGGGCTTTAGTGGGAGGGAAGAACAAAAAAACGCAACAAAAATTGACTGTTCCAGACTCTTTTAGTTGTTTTCCCCAAAAAAGGACCCACCTAAATATACCCACAGTCGTACCCACGTCTATCCCGTATTGCTAATAGACAATAAATCGGAGAGTTTTTCTTCATATAAATAAATGCCAACTATTGAGTTTTGAGAATATACGTAAAACTCTCTATATATGAGAGAGCAAAAATAAAATATTTTAAAAGCGCCTCGCACGGCTGGTTTGTTTACCATGGTCCATTAAAGTGACACTGTTTTAGTAATTTATTTTATACATGTGCGTGCGCATATGTGCCTTTGCTAGTGTTATAAATGTTAGTACCCTTTTGAATAAATTTGGTCAATTTTGAGTCGGCTGACTTTTTGGAAAATGAGAATTTGTATTCTTCTTGGAAGGCAGTGGAGATTGTTAAAATGACACGATCGATCTCTTAGTAAAGTTGTAAGATCTCGGCAAATTCATCAGATGAGTTGCCTACACTGATGATCTACAGGGCCCACACTGCTAGGCTCCATCTTCTGCAGCTTCTCTATTCTCTTGGCCTCGCCACCTCTTGCCCAGGTGATGCCCCAAGCTAGTGATCAAGCTACCATGCGGACACTGGTGAACGGATAGAGCTCTGCGTATCGGACATTCGGAGGTGATCAGGAACTGGGTGGTTTCCAATACGCGTAGCACAGCATGCTCGATCCTGTGGTTCTGAAAATGTATGTAACGAACCGGAGTCTCGAAACTGAGAATCCGACTCCTGATATCCTTGTGATTGTCCGAGGAAACAACAGCTATCACGTACCGAACTCATTTCAGCTGAATATCACATTCATACAATGATTAAGGTACTCAAACATGATATAAATACATAGCGATATGATACAAGCCTACTGGGCTAAACGACAGAAGGGAAACAACTACGCAGCGGGTAGCTATAAGCTTCTGGTACTTCATGCCTTCACCTCCACAGGCATCCTTAAGCGCAGCGCACAGCCCACTGTGACATCCTCCTCCGTGGTTGATCTTGTACTCGGATTCTTCTCCTCTGTACCCAAAGGATGTCCCCAAGGAAATGGAACAGGTCCACGTCACTAATCATAATATGCAACAATGCTTTATAGTGGCCTAAACTAGTAGTAAAATATTCAAGAGAATTAAGCTGGGGTTTCCTATGCGCAAGCAGCAGTAATAACCAGGTTCATCTCATCTCCAACACCTTTCCTCACCAGCACATACACTCCCCAAAACCATCCGTCAATCTCACAACCACATCGGGCTCATCCTGCCTCAACAGGTTCCTGCAAAAATCATCCGCCAACTCCTTTCACTCACTAGTCGACACACAGTGAGCTCCCTCCCCACCTGTCTCAATAGCAAACGCTGGCCCAACCTCTCATATTTCAGATCAAGGTGAAGGTAAGAAAGCAGAATCCCATGCTAATCAGAATAAGCCAGATGAAGGATCGTCCGTGACCGTGGACACGGCTATACGTATAGTTTTCACTCTGCAGAGGTTGCGCTCCAGGAACCACCCGGGCTGCAAACGGTAGCTAGCCGTCTTGAGACATAGCCACAGCAAAGACCCTAAAGAGTAATGATACCATCCTGCTTCCCTGGGCTCGGGAAACATATGCACGCTAACATCTGCCCAAGGAATGTGAAACCTTCCCACCGGGGCCAGTCGGGGGCAGTGGTGAATCAGGGAGAGTACGCCGCAACGAGTTCCCCCTTACACATATCAAACTCGAATCTCCTAATAGTCCTGGTACCGCACTCAATAGGCTTGCTGGAACCCTCCCCGTACTGGATAGATGGTGAGCACTATAAATTTCAACGTCCGGGTCATCCCGATACGGCCCTTAATTATCGGTAAGGCGAATATCAGCGTCAAAGCGATCCGCCGCAACGGTCCGCAATCGGCACCCATTACAGGTATGGCCGCCCAAATTCCTCAAAAGTAACCAAAGTAACCATGTACCCGCAATAGGTACTCCGTAGGAACTGTCCGAGTGCAGTTCCCAGTCACCCCGATCAAACGACCGGGTTGTTATCACTCGCCTCCACCGCCTAGCTGCACTACTCCTTCCAAGCCACCCAACTGACGCCAAGAAGATCTAATCCAACCATCCCAACACATGCAAGCATAGCTTTCTCATAAAGTGGATAATAGGTAGCAAGGAAACAGGGTAGATAAATGGCAGTGCAGGCATATCATCATTATGCGAGTAAAGTAAAGCGCTAGCATACTAGTTGCATGTCTAATAGGTATTTCAGAGAATGGCTGGACGTGAACCTGAGACTTTCTCTTCCACTTCGTAGAGGTAGTTGAGGTAGTAGACGTCCTCCTCTTGACTCTCTAGACCTCCTAAGATCACGAAAAAAAATAAAGACGGGAACTACTAGCAAAGAAATACCAAAACGATGAAGCAAGAAGACCCAAACAACACCAAACTCTACAGTAACGCGTAGGTCATGATTTTAAAAAAATATAAAAACTGGTTTCATATTATTCTGAGCTACAGTTGATTTATTATGAATTTTCTAAGTTTAAATCATTTTTGAAAATATTAAATAATTCCGAAAAGAAAAATCAATCAGACTGGGACGCGTGGCAGCACTAGGGCATGCCACGTCATCACTGCTGACGTCAGCATGACTTCATCAGTGGGGCCGGCTTTGCTGACGTCATCGTGGACCCGGATGACGTCAGCGTTGACTTGGTCAATGTTGACTAGTCAACGGTCAAAGTGAGTGGGGTCAGCGGGGTCAACTGGGCCCACAGGTCAGTCTCTGTTAGTCTATGATGCGTGGGCCCCGCTCGTCAGCTCGTGAAAAGGAAAAAGGAAAAGAGAATAAAACGGCTGGGCTGAAATGGGCCGAAAGCAACAGGCCAGCCCAACAAGGATGGGCTTCCGGCCCAAGATCGCGAGATGGAAGGGCTCGGCTCGGTGGTCGTGGTCCACAGTGAGCCGAGAGATGGGTCTACGGTGTGCCGGGTGCACGGGATCGATTTGCGTTCGACTCGGGATCTTCTGTGGACTTGAATGTGGCTTGATGGTGTGGTCGCGCATGTGGCTTCGGCCAACGCGCACGCACACGCACAACATTACGCCCAGGGCGCTCCGGCGGGCGGCGGCGGCAACGACGGTAAGGGTCGAGGGATGGTCGCGAGGCTCGGGAAAACCAGATAGAGCTTGGCCTTGGTTTCGCAAAGATGACCGGCTAGGTTGAGGGACCTCTCGGCCGGCGAGGCGGGCTCCCGGCGCGATCGCACGACGGCGTGGCCTTGGCATCATGGCGGGCCGGCGGCGACGACTCCAACCGTGAGGAGACGGCATTTGCACAGGCTTGCCTCACAAAGAGGGGCACGCGGGCACGAAGCTTGCCTCGTCCACGGCCTTGGCTCACGCGAGCGGAACCCGGCGGACGTCTCCTCCTTGCGACAGCTCCGGCGTGCGGCTCCTTGCTGGCTTCCCGGACGGCGGTGCGGCGGCTTCGGCGACGTCGTGGGGAAGTGCTCCGGCTCCTCCTTGGCGTGCTCTCACATCACCTCCCTCCTCTCCAACACCTACTCCTCCTTTTCCCCCACTCGATTGCAAGGATGGAAAACCCCAAAGGGGCGGCGGCTTGAGCGAGGAGGTGCGGCACTACGGGAGTTATAAAGGGCGGCACGGCTAGGCTAGGGTTCGCGAGGCGCGAACGGCGAGATGGGGGGTGCTCCGCGCCCGCGGACACGCGTCCGCATCGCATCGGGCCGCCCACACCGAGATTGGACTGGCTCGACGCTCACGGGTGCGCGCGAGGGAGAAGAGCGGCGCCGGGCGTGAGGGAGAAGGGCGTTGGGGAAGAAGGCTGTTCGCGGGCCCTGCGCGTCAGCGGGAGAGAAAAGGAAAAGGGGACGCGGATGGATTGCTGGGCCGACTTGGGCCGCGGTTTGCTGGGCTGGACGGCGGGGTGAGGGAAACAGGCTGGTGGAGTTAGCGGGCTGGGCTGGTTGGTTCGATGGCTCGGGGAAAGATTAGGGAGCAAAAGCAGACTTCGGCTTGGAGAAAGGGCCCAAAGGAGTTAGAAGAGTGAGCAGGCAGGGCCAAGGTGAGTTAGCGGGCTGGGTTAGTGGTTAGGTTAGTTTAGGCCCAAGAGGAGGTTAGGGGTTAGGAATTATTTTGGTTATTAAGGTTAGCTTTTAATTCGAATTCAAGTCTAGGATTTGAATTCAAATTCAAACAAAGACCCAAGAAGCCCAAAAAGAACCAAATCACATCTAATTTAATCCTTAGCACTTTAATTTTAATTTTAATTTTAATTTTAATTTTAATTTTAATTTTAATTTGCCTAGGAATAAAGGAAGCAAGTAGAAGGCATTCTTATATGCTTGTTTGCTTGCACAACAATTCACCAGAAATTTTGAAATTCACAATTTTGCATTTAACAAATCCTACGTGAAATTACGTTATGTGATCCTGTGGTTCTGAAAATGTATATTTTGTAGTGGTCGGCATCATAAAGGTTGATGGGGTTACTCTATAATGGTGTAACTTCGTGATTATATATAATTTAATGGCAAAAGTTTACACCTCAGAAAAAGCACGCGCCGACAGAGGCGAGAGCTGATCCGATCGACCTAGCTTCGAACCAATTTGCATGCGTCCTCAATCGGTCACTTATTAGTCGTAGCTGCCGAACTGCTAACATGCGAATAATAACTAGCCTGGTGCCTCACTGGCACCAACATAAGCGGTGTATGGAGGTGGCCACCGGAGAGAAAAGAGGACGCTGGAGTGCCTAGAGAGAGAGAGAGCTCTTCGCCGCCAGTGACCACCCGGTCCCGGCGTCCAACGTTCGAGTTTGTGGCCACGGCGGCCACCAACTCTCCCTCGCCATGGATGTTTCTGATATTGATTTCAGAGCAGGTGAAACTTTTTCGGCCAAGGTACGTGCCTCTACTGGTCTCTCGGTGACTCCGCTTGTGCCGGGAAAATCTTGCTTCTTTCTCCTGGTTTCCTTGTCCCGTTCAAAGATCAAGCTTTCGGAAGACAATGTGGGGTTTATTTTGCAAGCTGTGTTGGGGGGATCTGCAGTTGATTTTGAGGTTGTGGAAGTGGAACCTTGGGTGTTTAAATTTTGCGTCTCCTCCAGAAGTGTTGGTCTTGCAGTCTATGCTCTCAATTCCTTTGAGAACAATGCGTTCAAACTGTGCTTTCATCTCTGGAATGAAAGAGGGATTTCTTTTGCCACCAAGTCTGTGGCTGCTTCTCAAGGGCGTCTTTTTGAATGGATCGAAGTTCGTTCTAAAAAGAAACCATCCTCATATGCTGAAGCAGTTAAAAATCAGGGGCCTCTAACTGGTGCAAATCGTATTCCGCTCAAGGGTTCCAATGATCGTCTTGGTTTTCAGCAGGTGTCTGTGTTTGCTAGGCTGAATAGTGATGATCTTGCAAAGAATTCAGGTTTTTTTCAGGCTGCCTCTCGTCGCCCGATGAACACGGATCATGGAAATTCAAATTCCAAGGTAACGGACATTAATCTAAATTTAAATTTGGGCAGCGGTTTTTCAGGACATGCACCCCCAAATAAGCCCTTGGTTAAGAAGAAGCTTTATTGCTCCCGCTGCATGTCTTTGACACATGATCGGAAGGACTGCATGAATGCAATCAAATGCTTTTCTTGCCTTAAATGGGGACATATTTCTCTGTACTGTGGGGCGAGCAAGGCTGCTTCGGAGGGGAGAAAGAAAGTCTATCGGCCCAAGAGTAATTCCCTCTTTACAAATTTAAGGCCTCCTCAGATCAATTTGGCAAGTGCAAGTGGGCCTCCCACGTTTTCTTCTTTCTCAGCCTTTTACCATTCTTTGTATCCATCAGAGAGCAGTTGCCATAGTTGCGTTAATGTAGATTGGCACCTGGGCAGTCAGACCATGACGGGTGGACCGGTCTCTAACGAGGGCCATCAGACAGTGACAAATGACAGAAATATTGGTCCACAAGAGAAGGGGCTCCAACTCTTTATGTTTTTTTACCGGCCACCCCTTCCCCTTCCTCTGCTCATCAGTCTCCGCCGCAGAAGGGAGAAGAAAACCCCAATTCGCCTGAGTGCGTGTTGCCTTCACAACCTGGCTGCTCCTCCGTTCGCAGCCACACCATGGCTTATGAGCGTGTAGACCCGACTCCGTTCTTGCCAAACCAAATGCAAGTGGTGCCAGTGGTGGGGCGGCAGCGGAAGGTGCGGGCTTGTACTGTTCGGCCACGATCTCGTAATGAAGATCTCGCCATTGTGACCATCGACCCAATGCCTGGTAATCAAGTCTCCTTCAATGTCATTCGGGAAACTATTCGTGAGTTCTTGGTAGATCGCATGCGTTTGGAGGTAGAGGATATCCAACCTTGTCATCTAGGGTAGGCATATGTGCGCTTCGTTCATGTACATGATTGTGATAACATGATAGCTGGCTAGACTCATGGTCAGGGCAAGAGTGATAGACCTTGAGTCGGTTCCTTATTTCATCTTGTTGACAGATGCAGAGGGATTTCAGGGAGAATCATGGTCAGTCCAATGTGAGATAGTCCAACAGCAGATGCTTGGTGGGAGGCCGCCTGATGAAGACCCAGAGCCTGAAAATGACATGGGTCCAGATGGGCCATTCCAGTTTTTTGGCCATGGACAGCATGGGCCTGGCCCTGAGCCTCCTCAAGATGAGAATAATGAAGGCCAGAATGGACAGTGGGATCCTTGGCCCAATGAGCAGCAAAATCAAGGTGCAAATAATGTTGCTGATCCAATTCAAGTGGATGGAGCTGGGGACTTTAATCTAAATGAGTTACCTGAAGATGATAAAATGATGGATGTAGTGGATGAAGTGGTTAATCCTGTGGATCATGATGAGGAGGTTATTCCTGCTGTCCCTGGTCAAATGGTTATAGAAATAAATGCTGCCATTCCTCTGCAGGTGAATGAAAATGAGGAGGCTTTATTAGAGCAGGAGCTGGGTCATCCAATTGGTGATCTCTTGGAGATACCTGAAGCCATTGAGGAGGATTTGGGAGTGCAAGTGGTTCTTGGTTTGCCTGCACTAAATCAGGAGAACCCACCCTCACCAGTGAATTTCCTGGTGGAGGAAATCCCTGAAGACATGGTTATGGATCACCAATCTGCTTCTGAAGAAAGTAGTGACAACTCTGAAAATCAGCAAGAGCATTTACAGTTGGCAGTTGGTGCTGTGAGTCTCTTCCAAGCACACACTGTGGATCCAGGTTGGCTGAATCATCTGGGGAATAATCCAAATTCAGTTAAGCTTTGGGAGCAGTTTCTTTCCCCAAGTTTTATGGACACAAGCAGCTTGGTCCAGGTACCTCATCAGTGGGTTGATTTCTTTACCTTCATGCTGCTGTCACCATGTCACTTTCAGTGGGCTAAGACTTTACTGTCCTCTCCAGCCTGGGATTTTCTTGTCAAACAGTCACCTGGTCTGACTTTCAAGCTCCCTGAACAATGCCCTGCAATCCAAGACTTACCCTGTAGCAAATCTGGGGCAGTGCTGAGGGATAACAATGAAAAAGGAAAAGAGGTGTTAGAAGAGTCGACACCTCCATCCACTCCTAAATCTGATTATGAAAAGGGCCAGTCCTCAGCTAGTGCACAGGCACCTTTAGTTCAATCTGAACTCAGGAGGAGTGTCAGAGTTAAAGGGATAAATAAAGGCTTCAGGAAATCTCCTTGTGCTGACAAGCATTGCTTGGGTTGCACTGTTAATCCTCCCAGCTTGTCTCCTTCTGTGATTAAAAACCTAGGCACTGTTTTTTGTAAAGTTGGGCCAGCAAAGTTAACTAAGGAAGCATTGCTCCTGAGAAAGAAGACCACTGCACCAATTGGGAAAAGAGTGGACAAGAAGAATGCAGAACAAGAAGCTCCACAGGCCAGGAAGCAAGGAAGGAAGCCAACAGATAAGAAGCCTGAGGAGGCTAGGAAGAAGGCCAAGCAGTGAACTCTTTCATTGCTTCTATCTATTTTTTCTGGTGTCATAATGAGTCTACCACAGTACTTTGGTGTGGGGCATAGCCTTGGGCTGTCTTCCTCTTTTGTTCAAAAACTCTTTTACCTCCTATGTAATATGGGGGGGTGGATGTTATTTTGTCAGACTGTCTTTTATTCAGTTTTATTGCCAGGACCTTTACTCTGGAAGATGTGCTACATGTTATTCATGTATCATTTGCTTAATTTCATATTTGTGTCTAATGAATAGCACAACTCACTCTAGATCCCTGGAAGGTCTTATGTTGGAATGTGAGGGGAATTAATGCAGAAAGTAAATGCATTTCTGTCAAAAACAAAATTGTGGAAAGTCAGTGTTATTGTTTGCCTACAAGAGACAAAGAAGGAGTCTTTTGATGATCAGTTTGTTAGAAAATTCACAACCTCAGGCTTTGATCGTTTTGAATATTTACCTTCCAATGGTGCCTCAGGGGGATTAATAACTGCTTGGAAAAGTTCCTTGTTTGAAGGTAGTTTGCTTTTTCAGAATGAGTTTGCAATCTCAGTTGGGCTCACATCAAACTTAAATGGTGATTTTTTGGTGTTGACCAATGTTTATGCCCCATGTTCTGATGAAGGAAGGAGGGAGTTTTTGCAGTGGTTTAGGAATATTCGGATGCCAGAGGAAACAAACTGGTTGGTGCTTGGGGATTTTAACCTTATGAGGGAACCTGAAAACAGGAATAAGCCGGGTTCTGATCCACAACGTCTGTTTCTTTTCAATGAAGCCATTAGTGCTCTTGGTCTGGTTGAGTTGCATCTGTTTGGTAAACAATTCACCTGGACAAATAAACAATCCTCACCGTTGCCGGAGAGATTAGACTGGTTCTTTACTTCAAATTCATGGACTACTGCCTATCCTAACACTGTGGTTCAGACATTGGTTATGGAAACCTCGGATCATTCACCATGTGTGGTGACAATTAGCACAGATATCCCCAGGGGCAGCATATTTCGTTTTGAGAATTATCTAATGGAACATGAGGATTTCGAACAAATAGTGCAGCATGGGTGGTCCTTGCCAACTTATCAGACAGACAAGGCCAAGGCTCTAACAGCAAAATTCAAGAGCCTAAGGAGAGTATTGAAAGCTTGGAAGGTACAACTCTCATCTCTTAAGATGATCATAGATAATGTCAAATTGATAATTTCTTTTTTGGAGATCCTGCAGGAATTTAGAGACCTGACAGTAATGGAATGGAATTTCAAAAGGATACTTGATGAAGAGCTCAGCTCCCTACTAAGGAAACAACAAATCTATTGGAGACAGAGGGGAACTATAAGGTGGGTGAAAGATGGGGATGTTGGTACTAAGTTCTTTCATGCCAATGCTACAATTAGGTTGAGAAAGAACTCAATAACTTCACTGAAGAAGGAGGATGGCCAATGCATTACAGATCACAATGAGAAAGCTGCCTTACACTGGGAGGCATATAAGGAGAGGCTTGGAACCTCTGAGTTCCAAAATGAGGCACCATACAACCTGGAAGATCTCCTTCAACACTCTGCAGATTTACACTGTCTTGATGAGCCATTCTCAAACGATGAAATTGATGCAGTAGTTAAATCACTGCCATCTGACAAATCACCTGGTCCTGATGGTTTTAACACTGACTTTGTTAAAAGGTGCTGGCACATTATTAAGCAGGACTTTTATGATCTATGTGAAGATTTTCAAAAGGGAGAAATCTATCTTAGAAGTATCAGTGGGTCTTACATCACCCTCATTCCCAAAATTGATGGAGCTGAATCTGTTTCACACTACAGGCCAATTTCCCTTCTGAACATCTCTGTGAAGATTATCACCAAATTGTTGGCTAACAGGTTACAAAGGGTTATTAAGCTTCTAGTCCATGAAAATCAGTATGGATTTATAAAGGCAAGAACAATTCAAGACTGTCTTGCCTGGTGTTTTGAGTACCTTCATCTCTGTCATAAGTCCAAGAAGGATATTGTTATTTTGAAACTGGATTTTGAGAAGGCATTCGACAAAATTGAGCACCAATCAATGTTGAATATCATGAAAGCCAAAGGTTTCACAGATACATGGCTGCAATGGATGGAAGCAATATTTACTTCAGGCACCTCTTCTGTTCTTTTAAATGGAGTACCAGGAAAGACTTTTCACTGTAAAAGAGGTGTGAGGCAGGGGGATCCTCTCTCGCCACTCTTGTTTGTTTTAGCTGCAGATCTCTTGCAGTCCATGATCAATTTATCAAAAAGTGAGGGAAAGTTAACATTGCCAATTCCTCTAGTTTCCTCACAGGATTTCCCCATTTTGCAGTATGCTGATGATACTTTGGTTATAATGGAAGGCAAAGTGGATCAAATCCTTGTTTTGAAAGAGATTTTGGAGAGTTTTTTTGTGTTCACCGGTTTGAAAGTCAATTTTTCTAAGTCAATGATGGTCCCTGTTAATATGTCTCAGGAAAGACTTCATCAGTTATCTGGTGCTTTTGGTTGTTCAGAAGGACAGTTGCCTTTTACTTACCTTGGCTTACCTCTTGGATTAGCTAAGCCAAGGGTGGAAGAGTTCTGGCCTCTAGTCTCAAGATGTGAAAGGAGATTAGTGTGTACCTCCCAGTTTCTGTCCCAAGCAGGGAGATTAAAAATCACTAATTCTGTGCTCACTGCCTTTCCAACCTTTTTTATGTGTATTTTTCGTCTACAGGGCACAGTGATCAAGCAAGTGGATAAATTCAGAAAAAAATTGTCTTTGGAGAGGTTCTAAGTTAAATGCCCGAAAACCTCCTAAGGCTGCATGAAAATTGGTAACTTTACCAAAATCAGAGGGAGGTTTGGTGTGTTGGACTTGAGAAGGCAGAATGAGGCCTTGCTTCTAAAAAACTGGCACAAATTCATGAACAGAGCGGATCTTCCATGGGTGAAGTTGGTGTGGGAAAAATATTATCCTTCAGGCAAACTTCCTAATCACACCAAAAAAGGGTCTTTTTGGTGGAGAGACATTCTGAACTTGTTGGACACTTTTAAAGGACTGGCTGCTGTGTCAGTTTCTGATGGTCGGACTTGTTCTTTGTGGGATGACATGTGGTTGGACAGGACCCCCAGACTCTCATTTCCTGAGTTATATTCTTTCACAAAGAACAAAAATATTCCCATCTTCAAGGTAAAGCAGCTGCCACACTTGCACACCATTTTTCATGTCCCTCTGTCTGAAGAGGCCTTTGGTCAGTTCATTCAGCTGCAAGATCTGCTGGACTCCCTGGTTAATACTGATGACCATGATGTTTGGACTTATATTTGGGGCAGTCCATGTTTTTCTGCAGCACAAGCTTATAAAGCTCTAACAGGTCACAGAGTTGTTCATCCAGTTTTTGGATGGCTTTGGAAATCATCTTGCCAGCCAAACCACAAGGTTTTCTTTTGGCTTCTGCTTAATGACTGACTCAACACAAGAGGTTTATTAAAAAGGAAAAACATGGAGCTTCCTTCCTATAATTGTGTGCAATGTCCTGCTGTGGTTGAAGAAAGCTTACAGCACCTTTTTTTGGAATGTTCTTTTGCAAAGGAATGTTGGGCCCTCATTCATTTAGACATTGCTGATGCTTCAGATCCTTTCTCGACCATAGAACACTTCAGGTGGCAGCTACGAGTGCCTTTTTCCATGGAAATAATAATACTCATGAGCTGGTGCATTTGGATGTCCTGAAATGATTGGATTTTTGAGAATATTCAGCCAAATGTGGAAGCTGTTAAGGCACGGTTCAAGGGCTTGGTTGCTCAACTTTTGTTCAGAGCAAAAAAGACATACTTTCCGTCCATAGAACAATGGATTGATTCCAATTTGTAATCTCCTCCTTTCCCCTCTTTTTTGTTTTTTTGCTTGTATGTAACCTCTTGTTGCTCTTTTTAAATTAATATATAACCAGTAGGGGGCAACCTCTCCTGTTTCTTCAAAAAAAAACTGCTAACATGCATGATGAGCTGGTGATCAATAGGAATTGATGACCAACTGACGCAGTGCGGATGGTGTCATCAAGTTCGAACTGGGCAGGTTCAGTTCAGTTGAGTCAAATTGGAAGCGGCGGCTAGAGACTGAGCTTATCCCACTAGAAACATACCTATATCTTATGGAAAAAACAAATCTAGCCTGGATTCAAAGTCACCACTAGCTAGAGAATGTGCAATGTCATAAGCCACAGGTGTCATGCGATTTTTGACGCAATATATATGTTGTGCGCATCATTTGAACGTAATACCACTTACCTATGTAGCCTCACCTACACATTAGAGCTATAGACACTTTCCTTAGAATGCTTCTTTAGATATTCTTTAGTATGGGGACCGGTTTGTTCTTCTGCAAAAACCAGAAGCCGGTCCATTACATTAAAAGATCGGCTAGGAAATGAGGTAGAAGAGGGAATCGAACTCTTGACCTGCCTTTGGATGAGAAATATCCCACCAGCTGCCTATGGTACATTGTGCTTGTGATTTAAGTTTAGAGTTCATTATATTTGAACCGTAATAAACCACTTGAACCACATGAGCCAGACCCTGGCCGATTCATCGTCCGGTCCGATTCTAATATAACATAACTACTTATGATTCATTACTAATACCGAATCTAACTTTAGTAATGGATGGTAACCCCATTCGATACTGATCCACTACCCGGATGATTTCCATAGGTTACTTTTGTTAGATCTAATCCTACCAGGTCTAATCCTCTAGCAGTGATTAAATCCATCAACTAATTCGATCTAGAATTCTGATCTGAAAAATTGAGTGCATCGCATTAATATCTATTTGATTTATGTTATCTGGGTTATCGTGTCTATCTGGACATAGTCCACCAAAAGGATCGAGTGTGTAGTCTCCATAAGACCACGTTCATGTCCACTGGTTCATCAATTAAACTTACCAGTATAACAAATATTATATACTCACTGTATGTCATGAGGGTTATCGTGTAACAAAAATAACCACCCTGATAATTGAAATACCATGCTATTTTTTTCTCAGAAAGATACAAATTAAGGATTGAGTGTCTAACTACCATAAGACCACGTTCGTGTCCATTAATTGGTTCAGTTAACCTATCCAACACAAGTACCGAACAAATGGAATTTCTAATTAGACACTTTCTGAGCTATCGAATAGAGTAATTCTGGTCCAGTTGTGAACCCATTTTGACTCTATTTCCTCTGTACGACCCGTACTATAAAGCAGGAGATGGCCAGAGTGTTGGAGGTGCCCTTTTCCTTCACCAACATATATTAGATGTCCATCATAAGAATGCATGGATGCACAATTGGTGGTCCAAGGTTCAAACAATCACATCATCTCCATCTAAAAAGGCTTCAAGTTGTAAGCATACCTTTACATTCAAAATTTGTTAAGCAAGATACGGAAATCAAGCAGATTTTTAGCATGAAACACTGATATCAAATCAAGGTACACAGCTTGAGAGGGATAAAAGGATTGAATCTTGGCTTCAATTTCGTGGAACACCTCATTATTACCACTCATACATATGGCATGCAAAACCGGCCTTTAGAAAAATTGGGATGAAAGATAATAAATCGATTTGCATCAGTCCCTGATCAAACAGGCTTGAGTGCTTGACCAGGTCCAGGTGCAGATCGACAACCACGTACAATTGAAAAGCACAAAGAAAAAAAAATGATCACACAGCATGGAAACGCAAGCACAATTGCACCAACGTTAACTCAGTCAAAATTAAAGATTATGGTATAAAGGGCCTCCGCACCGGCATTTTCCTCTTGTTAGAAACTAGTTGTAAAAGATCCGGCAGCGAGACGGCGGCCGTGGCTCTTGCCAACACGGTCGGACGATCAGTGATGCTGCGGGTTGGGGCCACCGGGGCTGAGCCTCTTGGACCCGTCGCACGGCACCCCCGGCGTCGTCTCCTCCGACCAAGCAGAGCCAGAGGTGGTGGTGGTCGTGTTCCCCGCTGCGCCGCTGGCGATGATCACCGCGTCCTGCAGCCAGCGCCGCCCCAGCTGAGAGGGGCTACTATCCGAGAGCGGGACCGGAGACGAGGCGAGGACGAGGACGACCCAGATGCACAAGCACAGGACGAGCTTCATGGCTGAGAGCTCTGAGCTGCTGTGTATCACACTATCTGTCGCTAGTGTGGAATGTGCAGATGAGATGAACAAGACCTGCCGGTTACTACGTGCATTTATAGCACTAGAGCTTGTGCTTTTTTATGGCAAGTTGAACGGCGATAGGTTCATGGTGGAAGCTAGCATGGAGCTTACGCCGCAGCAGGCCGACGGTGGACGCGGCCAGCTAGCTCCGCAAGAGGCAGTAGCCATGCACGGGCTTTGGTTTATTTGCGGCTTGCCTAGAGGCATTCAATAAAAGATAGATCTATCCTCTAATAATCATCTTGCATGAATGGGGTCTCTTAACTTGGCTCATCGGAGAGCGAATAGAACTACGTGAAAAAACTTAATTGAAACCCTGCAGTGTTGTTGTTGTTGTGCATAGGTCATTTATGTTTTCTTTAGGATATAATATAATTTTATTTTTGCATCTGGGAAGAAACAGCGTTTACTTTTCAATCATATATATATACACAGTTCAACCATGTGAATGACTGGGGAGCATTTTGCTATAACTCAGGTACTTTTTATCTAGTTGAGGGAGTGTTGTTGGGCGCTTAGTCGTGACACGTCGATCTACTGCATGAGCTGTGTAGGAACTTTCACTATTGGAGAGGATTATGCATAAGAAGTCAACTCTCGGATCAATGGATATACATCCA
This sequence comes from Echinochloa crus-galli, assembly GCA_900205405.1. NCBI lineage: Eukaryota > Viridiplantae > Streptophyta > Magnoliopsida > Poales > Poaceae > Echinochloa > Echinochloa crus-galli. Next base: position 1,110,695 of record OAMR01000451.1, on the reverse strand, counting down.
ACTAACGCACTCCACTTTAGTTGCTCTCTCTTTATTTATCCACTTCATTTCGTTTATAGAACTACGTAACACAGTCATCAATACACTTTTGCACCGCATCGCGCACTGCAAAACTTCAGCTAACTTTTTATTCTCTCTCCGAAAAACTCTTTATTAGTATTATCCAAGAGGACATAATGCATGTCGGCGTTAAGTCAGATGGGATGAATGTCGTCATCCACGTCTTAGTATCATGACATATATTCATGAAATCATACAAAACTATATTAGCGCTCCCCACTAAGAAATTTTCTCAATCCTCAACGCGCCACGTCATCCTCCACTAAGCACCCCACCGAGATGCATTGATTGCTGATTCTTGCAGCGCGACACGTCATCCTACACTAAGCACCCCACCAAGATACATTGATTGCTAATTCTATATCTATATTAAACTATATACTTCTCGCATGCGGTGCAACGACATCATCTTAATTATTTGCACCGTCCAATTCTATATCTATATTAAACTATATACTTCTCGCATGCGGTGCAACCACATCATCTTAATTGTTTGCACCATCCAATCTAAAAAATTATATATATCTATATTAAATTATATACGAGCACATTACTATAAAATATTAATTTCTATATCTCTCAACATACAAGAATATGAAGAAATCATCTTAGTGTTTCTGCTTTCAAATTTCACTTTGTTATTTTTATTTTCAAATTTCACCAAAAGATCCCGCAGCAACGCGCGGGGTATCATCTAGTATATATGAATTGCTACAAACAATGCTAATTCAAAGGGCCTTAGATTATTATTGGTCCTGATCTAGAGGATATATGCACTTAGATTAGGCCCCCACTGATGTCTGTGGCTTCCACTTTCTGCATGCCTGTGCTAATTAATATAGAAAACAATACAACCGCAAACTGTCATGCACTTTAGATGGCCATGCATTTGATTTGATCGAAGTCATCGATGAATGGCTTTGGCATTGTGTACAACGGAATCAGGATAGCATGGTAGTAATAATGTACCTCATGGAGTATATCAATTATCTGTACAGCTGTGTGCGTGCTGACTAAACGAAACTATAGCTCAAGTGCTCAACTCAACTGGTCTGAAAATCAAAAGTATATGAACTATAGGTCATTCTTGCCCACCGACGAAGATTCCATCAATCTCCCGGTGGTGAGACTATTATAATAAATTTGTTTTAAGTAGGGTGTTCAATATGGTCATTGATATTGTTGACACAAAACCGCGCCAACAGAGTCGCCGATGCCTTGGAACGAAACCGGTCAGACCGCTTGGTGCAACCGGTCAGACCGCTTTCCTTGAGATGAACCGGTCAGACCGCTTTTGAGACCGGTCAGACCGCTTTTGGTGTGGCGACGATAAAACCTAGAATCTCGAGCTCGGGAGGGACCCCGTCGGAGCTTGAGAGTCTAGGGTTGTTCTAGGATCGGCAGGCCACCTAGAACGCCCTCAAACGTCGTCGAGACGAGAGAAGAACAGAAGATATGGGGATTGGAAGAGCTAGGAGTTGGAGATAAAAGTAATGCAGAACATAAAAGTAAAGAAAACGATAAATAAGATAAAAAAGATAAATTCGATTGGATGTTGGATAGATGATCTCAATCGGCCATAACCCTTTATATTTATAGGGTGGGATGGTCTTCCCCGTTGAGTTGGTTTACAATACGGGATAAAACTCTTTGAAAGTCCTAAACCTACTCCACTACGGACGAAACCGGTCAGACCGCTTTCTGAAACCGGTCAGACCGGTTTGGCGTTGCCGGATCTGCTACAGTAAAACCGGTCTGACCGCTTCCTAGAACCGGTCTGAATTCATGGATATTGTAAATCCACCTCCTTAGTATC